>OY728167.1:16562803-17162803 GCA_963277665.1 Viscum album | reverse complement strand
TAAGTTGCATTAATTAATTTAATAATTAATTCCTGCTGTCAAAACAAATAGCGTGTTTTTAAGAAACAATATCTATTAAAAGATTGACACTAGTTTAATTCCAATTTCAAAGTGAAATTAATTCCAATGACCACCATTGGATTAAATGATAAAAATATATTATAATTTTACTTTAAAACCAATTAAAAATATAATCTAATCATATAAATAAATTAGATTAAAAAGTGGTTTTGAATTAAAATACAACATTTTTCACTATTCATTAAAAAATGAACTTTATCCGAAAAATACCAAAAATTTACACAAAGTAAATTTTGATGTCCTGATTCTAAAGAAGAATTTTATTTTGTCAAATATAACACATAAAATTTTCAAAAAGTGTATTTAAAAGAGGTTCTCCATCAAAAGGCGGTTAATCGACCTTTTAAAGAATATTAGAGTGTTTACGATTAAAATTGGATTCATTCACATTTTTAATCCTCTAAAATTTATTGTAAAAAGTAAAAATATTTGACAAAAATATATAATAATTTTGTATTTAGTTCTGTTCATTCCTGTCATTACAACGACTAGGTGTTGACTACCATTTAAAATAAAATTATTTTATTATTAGAGTGCAACGTAAGATTTCAAAGAAACTCATTATTGCGTATTGGGTAAGCCATCAAGCATAACATTCCCTATAAATTAATATTAACATTTTATTCACAAATAAGGATAAATATAAAAATTTCATATTCTTTATTTACCTGGGGTGTTACATATACATTGAAAACAAGCCCAAGAAAAGGTCTAGATGGAAATCATTGGGTAAGAATCAATCAAATAAATCTGAAGGTAAGAAATTATGGTTCCCATTTTGTGGGAAGTGTGGTAGAAATCACCACAGGGGATACCTTAAGGAATTATTTTTGATGTGGAAAGTTTGGACATATGCCTTGAGATTGTAATGAAAAAGATATTAGTGTTGGTATGATTACTTATAATAAGAAAAATGTAAAGTGTTTCAAATGTGGTGAGATGGGGAATTATTCAAATACCTTACCAAATAAATATTTGAATGATGTAAAGCATCTATATTATAAGTAGAAATGTGTAGTGAAATCCTCGATGACTACTTTAGTAGATGTTGGTCCATACAATGAAGTGGTATCAGGTACTCTGTTTGTTTACTCAGATTTTTCTAATGTATTGTTTGATAGGGGGTCTACAAATTCCTTTATTTCTGAAATTTTTCTTGATAAATTGGAAATTTCACCTCAAGAAAGGAAATCAGAACTTATGGTAAAAACTCTAGGGGAAATATTAAGGAAAAACAACATTATAAGAATCTTCCTATTATTTTCTGTGGAAATACATTATCTATAAATATTATTGTTCTTCCCTTAGTAGAGTTTGATGTTATTATAGGTATGGAATGAATTTATTTTTATCATGATAATATTGATTGTAGAGATAAATAAGTTGTTTTTTAGAAAGATTTTCAATTTGTATACAAGAATGAACCTTCCTGAACACCCGAAGGCTTTCAATTTTTTTATTAATTTTTGGATAATCCCCTTTTATAGGTTGAGGGGTAACCTTAACATAGTCTTGTTGACCTAGAGGCACACAGCCTAAATACATGAACATATTAGTCCCAAAGACCAAACACCCAATTTCAATCCCCACTCAGCTAATACATTTTTGTGCTCCACAATGACTATCTACAAGGCTTCACAAAAGAAAATACCAATGCATAACTGCATGGGCCTGGTACCAATGGGAAAGGAATACCCTCTCAAACAACTGAATCTGAGGGCCTTATAGGTAGTTTTTATTTGCTCTGACCTCATCTGAAATTACATCTAGGGATTTGATCCAGATTTTTTGATGGAATAAATCCTTCGACGAAGCCCACATCACCTCTCTACAGTGTGTCCTGTCATATTTTTCCTCACACCTCAACCCTATCTGAATCTCTCCATCTATCCATCCCAACATCCACCACACGACCCAATGCCAAATGTCCCAAATCCTCCCCTATATCCTCCTCGACCCTCACTAAACCGCCTTATCAAATAGAAAAAGTTGAACTTATGGAATTGAAAAAGTAGTTACAGGAGTTACTTAATAAAGGTTTCTTTAATCCTAGAACTTCAGAATGGGGTGCTCATTTTTTATTTGTTAAACAGAAATATGGTTCTATGAGGCTTTTCATTGATTATAGAGATTTGAATAACATTACTTTTATGAATAAGTATCCATTTCCTCATATAGATGAGTTGTTTGATTAGCTCCAAGGAGATTAGTATTTTTCCAAGATTGAATTGAGATTTGGGTACCATTAGATGAAGGTGAAGGAGGTTGAAATTCCCAAAACAATATTCCAAACTAGATATGGGCATTATGTGTTTGTAGTTATGAACTTTGGTTTGAAAAATTCCCCTGCTGTATTTATGGATCTTATGAATAGAATCTTCTGTGAATATTTGGATAAGTTTGTTGTTTTTTTATTGATGATATTTTGGTTTTTTCAAAAAATTATGAAGATCATGAAAATCATTTAAGGATTGTCCTAAAAACTCTCAAAGAAAATAATTTATACGGGAAATTTAGAAAATTTTATTTTTGGTTGTAATAGATTTCTTTTCTTGGGAAAATTTCAAATAAGTATTCCATAACAGTTGATCCTACCAAAAAAAATTTGTTGATGGATTACCAATACCTAAAAATGTTACCAAGATTCATAGTTTTCTTGGATTAGCATGCTATTACCAAAAGTTTGTTAAAAACTTTTCTTGATTATCTATCCCACTAACTAAGTTAACACGAAAACGTGTTAAGTATATTTGGATATAAGACATTGATATTTTTTTTAGGAACTGAAAATAAGACCATTAAATGATCCATTTTTGTCCTTG
Organism: Viscum album; assembly: GCA_963277665.1. NCBI lineage: Eukaryota > Viridiplantae > Streptophyta > Magnoliopsida > Santalales > Viscaceae > Viscum > Viscum album. The sequence goes on along the minus strand of OY728167.1, from coordinate 17,159,900 downwards.
CCTTAAAAAATAGTTATTTTTTCATCTACATTGATGCTTCATTGAAGGGACTTGGTTGTGTTCTGATGAAAAATGTTCAGGTAATTGGATATGATTCAAGATTGAAACCTCATGTGTTAAATTATACCAAACATGATTTGGAATTAGCAATTATGGTTTTAGATTTAAAAATATCGAGACATCATTTACATGGAACCAAATGTAAAATATATACTTTCCATAAAAGTTTTCATTATATATTTACTTATAAGGAATTGAATATGAGGCAGAGAAGATGATTGGAACTAATTAAGCATTATGATTGCATGATCAATTACCATCCTGGAAAATCAAACAAAATGTCGGATGCCTTGAAATGAAAATATAATGATAAATTATCCATATTACATTTGGAACATGACCCCCTTGATTAATGATTTGATGAATTTTGTCTTGGAAGTTGTTGGTGTAGGAAATTCCTCTATTTTTTTAGGTGTCAGAGCAGTTGTCTCTATCAAGAAGAATTAAGAAAGCATAGAAGGAAGACCATGAGTTACAGAAAAGTCAGAATTGGTTAAGGAAGGTAAGTTTCCTAATTTTAATGTTGATAAAGATTGTATATTGAGATTTGGAAAGAGATTATGTGTGCCTTTTGATTCCCAAATGAAGAAATAATTGTTAAGTGAAGCGCATAGTTCTCCATTTTTAGTTCATCTGGACAACACTAAGATGTACAAATACCTTCATGAGTTTTACTGGTGGGATGGAATAAAAAGTGATATTACTGATTTTACCATGAAATGTTTGACTTGTCAATAGCTTAAAATAGAGTTAAAATTTCAAAAGGGGATTTGTCAGCCTTTTCCAATATCGAGTTGAAAATGGGAAAATATATCTATGGACTTTGTGGTGGAATTAACAAGGAATTCTCAAAGTAAAAATGAGACTTGGGCTATTGTTGATCGAATTACTAAATATACACATTTACTTTATATTCGAGACACTCTTTATCTAGATACAATTTCATGACAGTACCTCAAAGAGATTGTTAGTTTACACAGAGTTCCTCTCTCCATTGTATCTGACCATGATCATAGGTTCACTTCTAACTTTTGGAAAGGCCTTAAAAATCCATTAGGAACTGAATTAAATTTCAAAATAGTCTTTCATCCTAAATCTGATGGACAGACCGAGTGCATAATTCATTCATTGAAAGACATGTTACGTTCTTGTTCAATGGATTACCAAGGAGTTTGGGATCAACATCTTTCATTAGTTGAGTTTTCTTATAATAATAGTTTTCATTCAAGTATACAGATGACACATTTTGGGGAATTATATAGAAAGTGGTGTCGAACTCTATCATTTTGGGATTAAGTTGGGGAAATGAAATTAAAAGGATCATAATTAGTAAATGAAGTAGCTTAGAAAGTGAAGATAATACAGCAACACATGAGGACAACTCAGAGCATATGGAAAAGTTATGAAGATAATAGTAGGAAAGACTTTTATTTTGAGGTAGGTGATCATGTTTTCCTTAAAATCTCTCATTAGAAAAGTGTTATTCATTTTTATAATAAAGGAAAGCTAAGACGATGATTCATTGGACTTTTTTGAAATTCAAGATAAAGTTGGACTAGTTGCCTACCGATTAGACATGTCTTTGAGTTTATCTTAGGTACACAATGTTTTTCATGTTTTGATGTTAAGAAAGCATGTTCCAGATTAATCTCATGTTTTGAGCCCAAAAGTAGTTCACCTGGAAGAGAACCATTTTTATGAAGAGAAACCTATTCAGATTCTTGATCGTAGAGAGAAAGTATTGTGAAATAAGGTATTCATCAGGTTATGGTTTTGTGGAGAAACCACATGGTTGAAGAAGCAACATTAGAATCTGAAAATTTTATAAGGGAAATGTATCCTCACTTGTTTAATATGCGAATAAAAATTGTGAGGACACAATTTCTAGGAGGGGAGAATGTAACAACCCAGGTACTTAAAAAATAATTTGTTTTCATTTTGGAATTAAATAATCAAATTCATTATAAATGTATAATGAAATAAGTGGTATTTATAGAAATTAAGGAATCTATAAAAATAGAATAGTAACCTCATCTATTAAAGTAAAAATAAAATTTATGTATCTTATAAGTGAAAATTTGATATATTTTTATCATGGAATAAGTAATTTTTTTTGAAAATGATAAATTAAGTGTTGGTATTTTTGTGGCACATAAAATTTTATTTACAATTTTATAATTAATATAATGATTTCAAATAAAATTTATCTTCATAAATTAATATTTTATTTTCTTATGAATATAATATATTTTTATGAGACGTTAATTAATTTTTCAAAGTATTATAAAATTAGTTATAATTTCAATATCGGTATTTTTTGAATAAATGATGATTTTAATCAAAAATAAAATTTCTTATGTTTACAAAAATTATTTTCATGAAATGGATTTCATTTTTTAATTATACACATAGAAAAATGGTTGGGATGATTTTTTGGTATTTTCCTAAAATAGAATAATTTTTGGTGAATAGTGAAATACGATAATTTTATAATTAATATAATGATTTTTTGGTATTCATAGTCTTGATCCAAAATAATAAACAAATGGATAAAATAATCAAAAACATCCCTCTCATCAACTACAAATAGCATGCCTCACCACCTATTTTACTCACACCTCAAAGCCTTTTATATTGTTTATATTATACCAAATTCCCTTCTCAATCCTATTCCCCATTTCTAAGACCTACTGGTCTCACAAAAAGGACAAAACCAAGTGCCTTAAGGAGGTTCTCAAGGAGAAGAATTCAAGAGGTAAAATCCTCTTTCATTTTATTTTATTTTATTTTCTTATTCTATTCACCTCCCCTCATCCAAGTTACATGATAAATATAGTATATTACATATACTATAATTTCATTTTTTTAATTTAATATCCATCATCAAACCTCTCATATTCTCCTATTTTCTAAAAAACGAAAACATCATCCGTGATGTGTCGATTTACCATCATCGTGGACGATGTGTTTTCATTTTCCTTTACCGCCTTCAAGGATGATTATAAAACCATTTTTATGGTTAAATAATATTTTAATATAAATATTATAAGTTATATAATATTCTATAACCATTATATAAACATTATATTAAATAATATGATATAAGTTCATGATGGTCGTAAAAATTGCCAAAATAAATTAAATCATTTTCATTAATATTTTATCTAATGGATAATCCTCATATAAGAAAACAAAATAATATATGGTATAATTTAAATTTATGGTAACATATTAATACAATTTATTTCCACTTTTTATGTTTTTCTTCCATTCGATAAGAAAATCCATAATGAACCAACCATGGAAACCATGAAATAAACTCACATGAAACAATGAAAATAACAAAAAATTATTAATAAATGGGTGGAAAGATATTATAATAAGATCATATAAGGAATTATAAATATGATTATGGTTCTTTAATATATTAATAACACTCTTTAAACCCTTGTACATGAGGTTTGAACACATTTTATGTAATACGAACCCGAGGTAAGGGACTTTCCTTTTAAAATCCTCTTTAATGTCTCTTTTTACAAAATTCAAAAAGAATGTTTCTTATTAACTTATAAGGCATGATATAATTATCCCATTTTAATTTAAACTTAATGTTTTTATGTTTTATTTGTCATATTAAATGTTTATTTATAGATAAAATGATTTCCTTTGTATTTGCGCTGTATTCTTTTAAAATAATTGATTTTCCTCAAGAAATGTTTTTATGATGCAAGTGTTTAGGTTTTTTTTATTATGTTTTGGTTATTGGGAATTTATTATGATGAATGGTGGGACCTATATATACCTCTAATTCATTGTTTATGTTTACGTTGGAAGTTATTCATAATTTTTATTCCAAGTTTAATTGTGATGGTTACACCATAAGGTAGCCATTATGGTTACATCCTAAGGTAGTCATGAGGGTTACATTGTAAAGTAGTCGTGAGGGTTACAAACCATATGGTATCCAATAGGGTTACAATCTTAATTAATTAATTCACCAATATTTCCTATATGGTTTTATTTATGTTTTCTATGTTTTATGGAAATATCTTGTTTTCAAAAATTATGTATATGATACTTTATGGGTGTGAAGTATGTATTTGTGAAAATGATTACGTATGTTTATTAGTATTCATAGAATAATGATTTAATTTATATTATGTACCTTACTAAGATTTTTGTGCTAATACCATGTTTTTAAAATGTTTTTCATAGGGTTTAAGGATGGGTAAAGGAATAGAAGAAGCCAAGTTGAATGTTACAAATATTTTTCATGAAAATATTTCATGTTTTATTAAAAACTTTTGTATTATGCAAAAAATGGATACAATTTTAGTAGTACGCACTTTTTATGCTTGTGGGTTGATATGTATGAATTATATCCCAAATATATAAAAATATAAACTGAAAATATCTTTGGGAATGTAATAATGTTAGTTATAAAATAATTTACTACTTTATGTAATTTTTAAGGTCAGGTCCTTATATTCAGGATCCTTGAATGAGTAACAGGAGACCTGCTCATGAACTAGCTATCCTGCAAAAAAAAAAAAACAAAAACACACCCATGCATGTAAAAAGTAAAAAAGTAAAATAATATATGATAAATTAGAGTGATTTAATATACCAAATTTATATATTCTGAAGGTGATTCTGCCTCCCTAGAAAAGACACCAAAAACATGAATGGGCTATAGTAATTTTTAATTCCTATGGCCTCAAAAAATTTTAAAATTTTATTAGAATGCTCAATATTCTATTAACTACAAGAGTGTACAAAATTGTAATCTAATAATATCCCATTAAGTGGATGATTTATAATTCTTTAGAGTCAGTTAATTCTTATGTTGACTCAATCACTACTTTTTTATATAATTATTTAATAATAACAAAATAAATTTTATTTAATAAATTCATTGAAAGAAAACAGGGGCATGAAATCAATTTTATGGACTTTCATATAAAAGGAGATGAACTCTCTCCAATAGGAGTTATATTAATTATCAGCCATAAAATCATTTAATAATCATTACACTCTTATATTAAAATATATAAATTATAAATAATCTAATGAAAATCCATTGTTTGTGAAAAATTATCAATCATAGATTCATTATCCTTGACTCTAAATGTGGATGATGAATTTGAACTATTGATTATAACTCAATTCTCTCAATTGATATGGAGTTCCTCCCAATACACTCTTCTTATCCGTATTCATGTAAATGAAAATGATTTGAATTATGTACCAAAACCAGTTACTAACAAAAAAACTTACCATGATTGAGATTAATGATTCATTAATGAACAAATACATATACTCTCGATCCCTCACCACTTGAGATATTAGTCATGATTGTTATAAGAATACACAATCACATGTGAATAAAAAGTCTTATGGGATTAACATAAGAAAATAGAATATAAATCATGCATAATAATAATGGAATAAAGAATTAAACTTACTTGAATTATGAAATAAATTTATACTAAACACCATATTTGAAAGGAATTAACCACTGTACTGAAAAAAGTGAAAATTTAGTGGTGAAGTTATAATGAAATGATGAATTCAAATTTTTTTTGTAGGATATAATATAAATAATAAAACTCTAGTCACAGTGTGAATGGAGGTGTCGTAGAAAGAAGAATCTAGAACTATTTTAATTAAGTTTTCCTTGAACTAGTCATGATTTGACAAAAGTATTTACAATACATCTCAAACTTTCCTCTATTTGAAATCGAATCTCCTCCATATATTGAGTCACTAATCTCTGAGGGATCAATAGAGATTTCATTCTTTTGAATCATAAAAAAATACATCATGGAGAGGAGGACATGGTCATCATAACAACAAAAATATGATACTTCCTAGAATTTTCACTCAAATAATAGAACAATACACAGTCTCATGATATTATGAGAATAAAACTATGTTCCACATCTAAAATCCACATGGTAAAACCTACATAATAATTTATAATACACCATCAACTACTCAATAAATTAATTAGGTAACTCCCTATGTCAGTGAGTCAACATGATAACATTCGGCAGTGCTCCTATACTCTCAAAAGTGTTGACCCATAATGGTCATGTGCACTGCACCTCTTCCTTGACACTACCCTTACTAATGTATAAGGTTGAATGCTCAATTAACTCATTGTGTCTAGTTCCCCTATTGGTGCTATCTTAGTGGTTGGATTTATTTTTTATTCTGATCTCATGGGATAACTGATGAAGGGGGCGTAACATATGTTATTATATTTGGATAAGCATATGACTTTGAGTAGCAGTGCATGAATTTGATAACTGGTTATATTATATTTTCCCAAATATGACTCTGAAGTTCCTATGACTTTGAAAATATGCTATAGAGATTGTAGAATTGTTGTGAACCATGTGTCTTGGAATGAAACACTATCAAAACTCATCTAGGTCCATTATGTGGCTACTTTGGTGTCATAAAGACCTAGGATCATGGACTTAATTCTTAGGTTCCTTTGCTTCTAGTTTTCCAGCAACCACTCACGCCGACACTAAATCCATTGCGATGTGGTTCATCTAAAATTTCATCAATTCTCCTTTAAGGTATCAAGAACTTTTATGAACCTAAAAATGTCAAAAACTTATCAAAATACCACCACATTATACACAATTATTCTCTAGAATCACATAGAAAAATAATAAAAATATAAGCATAATTACAAGTATCACTGCTCAAAGATAATTTTGATATTGAAATCACTAACCCAGTCAAAGGTGGAGAAAAATCAAGGTGTTTTTATCCTTGAAATTCATTGAAATATCAACCCCTAAAATTGATGTTCGATCCTTGTAAAATTCTTAGGCCATTTTTAATTGATCCCCCATATTTAATAGAGCAATGTGAATTGATAGTAGATACTCACATCCCAATGAAATCTAGTTATTTTCAAATGGTATCTCAAGTCCTAAAAGATCCTCAACTCTGACTAGTGGAACCTATTGCCTTAATATATTACTATTATTTAAAAATGTAGTATAAAATCATGAAAAAATAGTAATCAATTCGGTAAACTAAACCTAATAATCCTAAAAATAGATGATAAAAACCAATTTATAGAGTACCATTAAGTAGAAATACAATTAACTGATCACATAAGAAATCCACACGGAATGTATGTGAGGGTTGGGATATTTTTTATAAGTGTTTTCACCAAATTTGATAATATAATTATAGGAATTTCTTATGGAGTTTTATCATATAGAAATAAGATTCTAGAGACTGATAATTCCTTCTACTAAAAGTTTTATAAGTGTAATAATGCCCTATAACCATTATAAATATAAATATATATTTTATCATGGGTCTATTACATTAAAATTAGAAAATAGAGGGAAATTCCAGAGAGGTATAAATTCACATACACAAGGGGTGACTTAATCCAGATAGTCACCATTCATAATATATTCCATGATTTACGATATTGTACCTAAATCACTACATACATGAGCATCCCATTTAATTCTAAATTCATCTCCATTTTCTCCCATGCATTTCCATCCATCCTCTTATAGAAAACATAATCAATCTATTATCAAGATGTGGAGAGGTAACTACTATAAAATCACATATATTATTGATATAATTTTTTTCTATATATTCATTAGTTAGATTATATAATGTTATATTCATTATAAAAATATTTGAAAATTTTCGGTCAAAAGGAAAAAGCATTATTTCTAACCAAATTGGGATTTATACATTTTATGGTTTCATTTAAAATATTGATTTATAAATTATATAATATAAATTTTAAAAAATAAAAATAATTTTTTAATTCAGCATTTCAAAATTATATTAGGTTTAATTTTTGATAATATTTATAAAATACTCATTTGTCTATGAATAGTGAAAAATGCTATTTTTTGATTTTTTTTTCATTATTTAAAATGTAAAATTATATTTTTGGAATAGTTTTAAATTTTTTATTTTTATTTTCATTAATAACAATCTAATTATGGTAATTGGACATAATTTTATACTATAATATGGTATAAAAACATGTTTTTATACAAAAAATACATTTTTGAAAAAACTACATTTCATCACATTTTGTCAGTTTAATTTTAAATTAAATTCTACTACTTTTGTGTTTTAAATATTGAAAAATAAATTCCATATTTGGGATAATGGGGACTCAATTTTGAAAATATTCCCCTTTTATTTGTTATACATTATGAATAGTGACCTTAGTAATTTTTATTAGCTCATTAAATGGTAAATCAGGTAATTAAAGTTTAAAATAAAATGTCATGGACAAAAAATGACCATAAAAACTTCCATAATTTTTATGAGTATTCCTCATCCATAATCAACCAAAATTCATATATATTTCCTATTTTCCATTTAGAAATTGTTTTTTCCATTATAATATTTAAGTGAATATAAATAAAAAAATGTCACACTCTTTCTTTAAAAAAATAATTTTTTAGAATAAGGATAAATACAAGATATATTCAGTTTTCAATTTCCATTTCAAATGTAAATGATATTTTTTTCCTGGTAATTGATATTTATTTTTAGTGAATAAATAACAACATTAAAATCTTACGCAATGCTGATGCAACAATTATTCAACTAATATAAAAATAAAATAAATGATTTTAAAAATGTTATAAATAATATGATTTTAATGGATCATTATGTTGAAAAATTTAAGTAGATAAAAATTATATACTATATATTTTTGGATTCATTGGATTCTAATTAATTTTTTTTCTTATAGTTTTAACCGAAAAATTAAATTAGTAGTTCCAAAATTGACATTAATGATATTTTAAAATATATAATAATTTAATAAATTATTTAAAATTATTAAAAATATTATATTTATCCAATTATATAGTATATGGTTAATTAAATCACCCATGGTCCATTTATGGGAAGCTTTTTCTTTTATAGTAACTATATTTACCCATTAAGAGTAAAAACATTGATATAATCATAAATGTAAAAAGGATAAATGAAAGGTTAAAACTAAATGATATGGGTAAAAATGTAATCCAAACTTGTCCAAATTTTATTGTATGAGAATATATCAACTCATCCTCATATTATATTCAACTCTTATCAATTTGGATTAATTTAGAAAAAAAATTAATTTATATTAATATAATATTTTATGAAATTACAAAATTCCACCTCCCCTCTCTTATAAATGGGCACCAAAACTTCTCATTTATTCACACTTCAAAAGACTTTTGGGATATCCATGACCTTACCAAATCCTATCCTAGAATCCCTACCCTCATTCTAGAGGTCTTAGTTTAGACATAATACTAACCTTAAAGGGATTAAGGTAATAATAAAAGGAGACTTTGTATTGAATAGAAAGATAAATAATATATGCGATGATTTAGAATCAAGTTAAGGTACTTCTATGAATTGAATCCTTTTTTATAGTTTCCTTTACACCTATTTTTCTTCAATTTTGATAATTTAAAAAAATTATTTTATTAATGTATTTATATGGCCATAAATGAATTATAAAGGACATTTTGTGTTTCTTTAATTTTTTTTGAAAGGAATCTTTTTAATGTTTATAATTTCATTACAAAGGGAAAAATAAATGTTCTATTTTAACATATAGAGCGATAATTAAATTTCACACTATCATAAATATTATTTTATGATTTCCTTTGTTTATAATATTTCATGTTTCATTTAAAGAAAAACCACATTTTCCTTTATTCTAGAAATTTTAGTTTTCAAAAATGGGTTTTAAAGGAAAGGGATATATCAATATCTAAAAAAAATTTATGGGTGCATAAAACATTTTTATGATATAATCTTTTATGTATTACATTATCGATCTTGGGAGATTTTTATGAAAATTTGTAGTTCTGTAATAAACCTAGTGAAGATGAGCCCATTATATCCATCCAATGAATTGGGTAAAGGGATGGAGTTAATGGATTAGGTTTCTCATAAGATATTATGGGAATATATCATGATAGTTTTTCCAAGAGTAACAATGATGGTTGTTTTATGTGTAACTGTGAAGGTTATTCTATGTGTAACCATGACAGGTATCCAATTTTTAAGAGTGATATTGAAATTATTCCTCATATTCCAATATTATTTATCTATTATTTATAAGGTTTATTATGAAAATATTATGATTTCACAAGTTAAGCTAATTATCTTATGTTTAAAGGAAATTACATGTAACATTTTAAGGGTTAAATGTATAATTTGGTGATTTTCTTATGATTTTTTCATGACTACAAGAATCCTTCAAGTGTTTTACTTTTCCTATAATATTTCTTATTAATTTTTTTTATAAAAAAAGTGTATATAAGTTGATTTATCAGGTAAGATATTGTTTATTTTTAACCCCGATATTTATTTTGAAAGAATTTTTTTATAAGTATTAATGGACTAATGATTTATTTATTATTATTTAGCTTACTGATTTTTTTGGTCATCCATTGTTTAAAAATGTTTTTCAAAGAGTTGAAAGATTATAAGGGACAAGTATGAGGTCAAAATCAATTTTTTTATGATATTTCATAAAAGGAAAACTTGTTATATCTTAAAAGTTTTATTTTATGGGAAAATGGATACTATGTAGAAGTATCCACTTTATAATATAGGGGTTTCTATATAATATTTATGACCTAAATCTAAAAAAATTTAAATCTAAAATATCTCTATGAATTTAAGAAATTGTTTTTTAGTTTAATGTCACTAGAATATGTAATGTATAAGGTTGGGACCTTATATTTGGTATCATAGAAAAGTTTAGATAAATTTTGTGGTTAGGATAATGTTAATATAATACCCTTAAACTATTTTAGATTATGTTTAATTTGAAATAATATATCATTAAATTATTACCATGTTTCATAATCTAAAATAATTTATTTCAGGATGGTTTTCCAAAGAAAAAATAGGGAAGATGAAGTAGGAAGGCACCAAGGGTACAATATCCTTCCAAATCTACTACCTCAAATGGTTATAATTGGAATGAAGTATTTTTTTGTGATGGTTCAATTTATGTAGGCAATAAATGGTGATGATATCCATACAAAAGAACAACCAAATCTAGTGCAGAGGAACATGTCAATAGTAGAACATTTTATAAGATAACACCCTCCAAAATTATATGGATATTTTGACCTAGTGGCATATGAAGGGTGGATTACATCCTTCGAAAAGATATTTGATGTCATGGGATGATCTGATCATCAAATGAAATGTATTAATATTTACCATTTGGATAGAAAATTCAACCAGTGTTAGCCAATGGTCAAGAATTTCAAGGAATGAGAGTAGATTGATTCCTTGGAATGGGATTAATTTAAGAATATATTCATTGAAAAATATCTTTCTAAAAATGTTATAATTATAATATAAAGGAAAATATTGGGACTGAGGAAAATGGAATATGATTTTGTGGCCTCGTATGAATAAAACATCACTTGTTTGGTAAGGTACACAAATTTTTTTATCTATGATCTTTATAGTAATATTAATAATTTTCTCTGAGTATTGAAGCCAAATTATCAAAGGTAACTATATTACTAGGAATTTAAAAGTTATTATAAACCTATTCAATGTGAAAAGATGGTGGAAATTGAGTTTTCCAATGATCTGGTGTTTTATGATAACAACCATAAAAACAGGTCCATGTTGTAGAAAAATGGGAAGAATCAATCAAGGAAATATGAAGGTAAGAAAATCATGTTTTAAGTTTGTTATAATTATAGTAAAAATAATATTGGTAAATTACTTATAAAATATTCCAAGTGCTTCAGATAAGATAATTTTGGGATTATGGATCATAATTTCAATGAAAAATATCTTTGTAGTGGTAAACCAATTCTAATAAATAGGTAGAAAAATGTTTTAAATGTAATGAGATGGGTGATTTTGCACATGAATTTTTGATGAAGAACATGAATGATGGGAAGCAATAGGATTATAAGAAGAATGGTTTAGTGAAATCCTTTACATATACTTTAACAGATTTTGGACCATCAAATGAAGTGGTAAAATGTACATTTCTTATTTATTATGGGTGTACAAAATCATTCATTTATGATATTTTTTTTGGTAAATTGGAAATTACACCTCAAGAAATGAAGTTAGAACTTATGGTAACAATACCTTGGAAAATATTAAGGTAAAAAGATATGATAATAATATTCATATCATTTAATGTGAAATGAAATTACCTGTAATCCTTATTGTATTTCCCCTAGTAGATTTTTTTGTTATTCCAGGGTTTGAATTTTCTCTTTGTTTACCATTATATGATATATTGTAGAGTTAAAGTAATTTTTTTTCAGAAAGAGTTTTGGTTTTTATACAAGAATGATCCCATACATTTGATAATATATCATAAAACTAGGAAACTTTTAAAAGATCAAAATGAATTTTATGATGCACATATTGTTCAAAATTAGGGAAATGTTTAGATTAATGATTTTCTAATAGTAAATTAATGCATGTATATTTTTTTTCTGATGAGTTCATTGGTGATATATTTGATCAGGAATTTGAATTGACTATTTACTTACTTCTTGAGGATAAATCAATTTCAAAACCCTCTTATCTAATCACTTTATTATAACTTCTATAATTGAAAAAGTTGTTGAAGGAGTTTTTTAATAAAGGTTTAGTTCATCCTAAAAATTCACTATAGGGTGATCTTATTTTTTTATAAAAAATAACAATGGAACTATAATTATTTTCATTGATTATAGACATTTGAATAACAATAATATTATTAATAATCATTTATTTCCTCATATTGTTGACTTTTTCAATTAGAAACAGAGAGCTTAATATTTTTCAAACATTATCCTATGGTCTAGGTACTGTCATCTGAAGGTAATGGAGTTTAAAATTCTGAAAATAGTGTTTTAGACTATATATGTGAATTATGAGTTTGTGGTTATTCCCTTTGGGTTGAAAAATTCCCAAGATGTATTTATGGATATTATGAATAGTGTTTTAGATGAATTTTTGGATTTTTTTTGTTATTTTTATTGATGATAATTTGGTTTATTCTAAAATTTATGAGGACCATGAGAAAATATAGTTTATTAAAAAAAACTTGAATGAAATTAAGTTATACAGAAAATTTAGAAAATGATATTTTTTTGTTAAAGAATATTTCATTTCATGGACACATCATAAATATAGATGGTATAAAAATTGATCTTGCTAAAACGGTTGATGAATGAAAAAGACCTAAAATTTTTACTAAGATTTGTAGTTTTCTCAGATTAAGAGGCTATTACCAATGTTTTATTAAAACATTTCTATGGTTTTCTGGCCCACTGACTATGTTTACTAGAGAAGGATTTAAATTCATCTGGACAAAAGAATATGAAATTGTTTTCTAGGCACTGAAAAGAGGATTAGTGAATGCTATAGTTTTTACTTTGGCCACAAAAAATGATGAATTTTTAATCTATAATAATGCTTCATTAAAAGAAATTATTATGCCCATATTTAGAATGATCAGGTAATTGCTTATGCTTTACATAAATTAAAACCACATTATAAAAATTATTCTACACATTCCCTTGAAATGGAACCTATAACGTTTTCATTAAAAAATTTGAGACATCATTTATTTGAAGAGAAGTGTGAATTATATACTAATCATATTTTTTTAAGTATATATTCATGTATAAATATTTGAACATGAGACAGAGGAGATGGATGGAATTGATAAATATTATCACTGCAGAATTCATTATCATCCTAGGAAAGAAAAAAATGTAGCAGATGCATTAAGTTAGAAATGTAACATTGCATTAAGAAATTTATGTTTATAACCTGAACATTTATTTAATTAATTGATTAATATTAGAATATAATTTTTTCTTATAGGATCTTCATCTGTTTTGTTTCATGTGTCAATAAAATCTTCTCAATAATAAAGAATTAAAAAATCAAATAAAGAAGACCGTAACTCATAGGAAATGGTATATTTTTTATAAGGGTAAGTTGTTTGAATTTAAGATTGATAAATATTGTGTTTTGATATTTTTAATGAGATTATATATGGCTTGTGAATCCCTGTTGAATAGATAATTATTGTATTAAGCTCATAGTTCCCCATTTACCATTCATCTGGGTAACACTAAGGTGTACAAATCCATTCAGGAGTATTACTGGTGGGATGGATTGAAAAGTTATATTACTGATTTTATGATGAAATTTTTTGACTAGTAAATAGTTTAAAGTAGATTTTAAACTGTCTAAGGGGATGATTTAGCCTTTTACAATGTAGGATTAGAAATGGATAAATGTATCCATTGGTTTTTTTGGGGGATCTCCAAAGACTTCTTATGGTAAAAATGTGATTTTTTTATTATTGAACGATAAACTAAATCTTCAAATTTCCTTCTCATTAGAGATACAATATATTTGGATCAACATTATTGATTATATATTGAGGAGATAATTAGGTTACATGGAGTTACTCTCACTATTGTATTAGACTATGATCTCATGTTAACTTCAAAATTATGGAAATGGATTCAAAATTCATTAGGAACTATATAAAATTTTGGTACAACCTTTGTTCTTCTATCTGATACAAATTACAAGTGAATGATTCAAACCATGGAATAAATGATTCATTCTAGTTAAATTGATTATTAGGGAAGTTGGGATCATCATGTTTCTTTTTTTGGGGTTTTCTTATAATAATAGTTTTCATTCTAGAATACAGATGACATATTTGGAAGAATTATATGGAAAGCGGTGTCAAAATCCTACATTTTTGGATCATGTGGGAGAAAAAAAGTTTATGGGACCATAATTGGTATAGGTTGAAGTGGTTGATATTGAAGTGCTCAAGTAATTTAGTGAAGTTGAAATTGTTTTCAATTAGTTAAGAAGATGAAAAGTAAATGAGTTTTTTAATTGTGATGATTGCAGAGTTGATATTTAAGTTCAATAGGCATGTGTCATTGGTGATTTGGGTTGACACATTGTTTTTAACAATGATTCAAAGAAGAAATTGAAGAATCTATACAAAAATGATTTATTTTTCTTGAAGAGGTTTGGAAAGTGGTTCTGGAATTTATTTGAAGACGAATTTATATTTTGTATTTTATTTGGAATTTTTATAAGTACACAGTCCTTAAAAAAATAGCCAGTATGCTAGCTAGCTAAGGGGGTAACACCACTAGGATTGATGAGATCTACCCTTGGACAACCAGCATAATAGAGACTAATGAGTTCACCTGTAGGGGCACATGGGAGCAATGACGGAGCGCCACTATGTAGGGGTGGCACGACGGCAGAGGTATATGTTGGCACGGGGCGGTGCCAACGAGTGAAGGGTGTCCAGGTAAATGTTTTTTCTAAGACACTTTGGATGTTCTGCGTATTATAAAGGAGCATTGTGTTCAAGGCACATTTTGATGTGGGATTGCATTGAAATAACTAGGACTATCTGATCTCTCGAATTTTTTTATCCTAGACGTCGATCGTTTGAGCCATACGATCTGTTCAATTTTTATCTGGACCATCCGATTCATCTAGAAATTTTTTCTTCTCCAAAAATCTTTGATTGAGAATCTTTTGTTCACATGAATCTAGTCAACGCTCAATCCATGCATTCTCATCATTGATTTATTGTTCTAAAAATCTGAGGATGATTAAGGTGAGATGAAAATTCTTTTGCATCACAAAATAAAATGCATCTCAGTGATTATAGAAGGTTCTATGTTGAGGTTTATTTCCTATAAATACCAATAGATACACTCAATTTAGTTTCTTTTGAGATTGAGAGGTTTTTTTAAAGTGATGTTAGGTTCTGTGAATCTGTCTGGTTCACAAAGGTTGTCGTACTGGGTTTTTTTGTGTGAAGGTGAATAATCCTATGACTATTTGAACTTTGCATAGAACACTCTAGGTAATTCACAAAGAACTAAGTTCTATGAATCCATTTGGAAACTTTATTTATAATGATCTATTTCTGGTTTGTGCGATGAAACCAGATCCTGTGCGTTAAATCTACGTGGAAATTTTCATAAAGGAGACAGTGTGTATCAATCTTGTGAAATCTGTATGATGTTTGAACTGAGTTGCATGCACTAAGTTTGTGTGTGTGAAAGTTAGTACTGTGCATGATATACCTGAAATTGGTTTGTACATAGAGTGTGAAAATTAAATAGTTGGTATGCATGCAAGTATAAAGAAGGCCTTACACGCACTTAGCCTATACACATTTGGGTTTCCTTATAAGAAAAATGAGCATCCAATTTTATGTGCATGAAATGTGATAAGGTTGTATGCATGGTTCATGTAAGAATACTTTGCTATCTTTTTCATGAATGTTTTTCATGCATGATAGTATAAAGGAGATTCATGAAATATTCAATGCATGTATGAGTGTTCATACATTTAGAAACAAACAATGTGTGTAAATTATGAGAGTGTACAAAGTGAATTGTGTGTGTCATTGAGTATTTATATTGAAATATACTTACATGAATTAAACCATGCTCACATACACACATTAAGAATAAAGTGGATTTTAATATGTGTGAATTAATTGTGAAGACCATGCAATGTATTAAATACATGCTTGATGTTTTAGGAAGTACACATGTGATTTATATTTAATATTAAGTATGCAATGATTTGAGACTGAATCTGAGAAAATTTTACTATCAGTATTTCAAAAGAATTTATATATATGAGTTTTTAGTGTTTAGTAAGGCTGAGTCTTCAGCAAAAGAGACAACTATTTTTTGAGTAGTGTTTTACTAAGATAGTTGATTATTTTCAGTGATTAGAATTATCTGATCAAGAATAACATCAGTGAAAAGGTACTTGAAGTGTACACAAGCTGGTTTGATCTAGAAAGCTCATGGAGGAGGATCCTAAATTGATCATCCTACATGTGGAACATATTTAAAGAAGAAGAAGAAGGATCTTGTGACTGGGGGGGGGGGGTCTAACTAGTTGTTTAAGAGGCTCTAGAGAGACTAGGGGGTTTAAATAGTTGAATGGTTGAGGGGTCTAACCAACTAAGGTAGAAGAGTTGTAATCTTGGGGGGAGGGTATAACCATAATCAAATGGAGGATCTATTACTGGGGTGTATAACTAGTTTTTGCCTAAACCATTGTAATTGATAAAAAGATTATAGTGGATAATCCATGTTGGGGGGTATAATAAACATGGAAATGATGTAGGTATTAGTACTTAACCTTGTAAAAATAGAACGTGTGGTGTTCCATTTACTTTCTGCATTGCATGCATGATCCACTCATCCTAACAGGTGAAAAAGGTTCCAATTAAATGGTGAAAAATAATTCAGTAAAATTTGTCACACCTAATTCACTCTCCTTTCAATGTGACTGCATAATCCATGGACACTTCAATTAGTATCATAGCATAGGCCACCTCTGATTGGATCTACTATACTTTCCATTTGTTTTTATCAGATGCATATGAAGTTCATATTTGAGTTTGAAGAAAATTTAGAAGAACTTCAGATGGAAAAGCCTATCTCTACTCCTGATGTTAGAAATTATTATGTTTTTGTCAAGTCTCAAAAAAATAGGAAGAAAAGAGTGGAAAAGAATCCGAAGAGGAGTTCAAAGGTAAGTTAAGATCAAATGTTAGTTAAAGGTACTCAGATTTGAATTTGTTTAGTGAAATCATTTTTTTATAATTCCGATGAATCAAGTTCAAGCTGTGATGATGTTATTATCAATTCTAAAATTAGAAAACATATGAATAAACTTCCCAAATAAGTGTTCACTTGTATAATCAATGATTTCTAGGAACTTCGGGATGAAAAATTACAGCTAGAAGAAGAGGCTAATGCTATGGAATAATTATTAACAAAAAAGGGTGGAATATCCAACACTCTCATAAGACTTGTGAAAGAAAAGTAAGAAACAATATATCTATGAAATGAAAGATATGCTGAAGCTATTGAAGAATTGGAAAGTAATGATTATGAGAAATAAAATTTTGAATTTTTCTATAGAAGTTATCCATTCCCTTGAAAAGCTTCATAATATATCTATAAATTTCAAAGATGCTCAAATGATTGATAAAGTAGAAAGCATCAATGATATAGACAAATTGTTATTAAAGGAAAATCATATGCATGAATATAAGATTCATAAGATGAAGATTCAGTGGGAAAAGTCATGAAATTAGTTGAAGATGAGAATATTGCTCTCAACTTAAAGTGTCTTGAACTAGAAGTGAAACTGAGAAATATAGAAGAGATACAAGATGAGACTTCCCAAGTTGCTGAGAAAATAATTATTTCCAAGGATTCGTCTAATAAGAGTCTTATTTTTGAAAATACTTAATGTAGTGGTAATAAGAGCTTAAGATTATATAAAGATAAATCATTTCAGGCTTATTGAAGAAGGTAACCCTTTTTAAGGATAAATCTATATTACTAATACTGATTTGATGACTAGTAGATTCAACTTTAAAATATTGAAAAACTTGGGTAAATAAAAATTCTTATTCCCCAAAGAAATCACAGAAGAAGAAATGTCCTACCCAAAAGCAGTAAAATGTCAAATATAGCCAGAACATGTTAGAGAAGAACAAATCAAAATTTGTTGGCTACTATTGGTATTATTGGAATTTTGGGCATCATACAATCAATTTTTGGCATAATATTTCATTTTATGAAAATTATATAATTCATTCATTAAGGGGGAGAAAAGGTAAATATAAATTGAAACCTACACAACTGATAGAGAATTCACAGAAAGAGAATCAGTTTATCAAGAACATATATGATTACATTGAAAGGTTCTATGATTATTGCAATAAAATTAGTCACTATTATGATGAGTACCGGTATGTACCAATCATGAACAAATCATTTGTTGATGGAAATAGAAGATCACAACATAAAGTGAAGTATTTAAGAAATTAATATGACAAGTTAACCTTGGGATGTGATCAAAAGAAGAATATTGTTAAACAAACAACTCCCAAGAAGTTTGCAAAAAATGATGTGAAGAGTGTCTCACCCAAAAAAAGATGTTTTTATTATGGTAAGAAAGGTCACATCATGGATCATTGTGAATTTTCCATGAATATTCATACCAAGGGAAGAAATCTGGAATAAAATATAGAATCAATTTAGAAGAAAAACAATAGGATTGATTTGTTGAAATACATATCTGGTGAAGAATCTGAAAAGTTTCACAAAAGTGGTAACTTGTTGAATTCTGAAGTTGTGTGTGACAGGTGAAACATGTCTGAACATTATGGTAAAAGTTTTTTGACATGGAATTATGGTCAAGAAAAATTATTTAAGAATAATGGGAAAATATATATGACTTCAAATGTTGGAAAAAATAAGTCTACAAATAGAGTGAAGACTGAGCATGTTCCTAAAGAGTGTTTGATCATATAGATAGAACAATTCGAACAAGAAAGAAAAATGGATCAAGAAGAGAAAAATGAAACTGCTTTTTTATCAAGTGTGAAGAATAATTTTTCATCTTAGAAGATTACTGGGTTGAGAGAAAACTCTCAGCCCTATTTCTCTAACTGAGGAGCATTGAAGAACCACCTTATTCCCATACATATTGTGTTTGTTTTTCATATAGTGAATTTAAGGTGAAGCATATATTCAGGAGGAGACCTGAATTTATAAAATAATTTAATAGCTTATATCTAGAAATATGTCCATCATGGAAGATTATTTGCATCTTGTTATTTCATTAAAACATCTTAAATAATCTCAGAAGAAACTTGGAATTTATTCTTGAAGAAAGTAAATCACTATGAAGAAGTTTTTAGTTCATCTCTTGAGGGGGATCACAAAAAATCAATTAATAAATACTTCTATTTTAGTTGATATCTTATGAATATCAGAAGATATATTGATGTATTCATCTAATAATTATAAAAGATAAATGTCTGGAAAATGAAGCTTGTCATCATTGAGGTATGATAGTTACATTTTTACATTTTCATGTTGAAAAATGAAATTCTAAAAAGGGGAGTGATTTACTACTTGATGAAAAAAGTGAAAGATAATATGAAAAGAGAAATAAATCCTTACACTTTAATTTTAATAATCTATATTTTGAGATGTATGTAGGAGATTAGTTTGAAATATTTTGAACAATTTTTAAAAAAAGTTTTAGTGATTGGTATTGCATGCTGAATGTTTATTGGCAAAATTGATGCTAAACTTGGTCACTATTGTTTTCTATATAGATAATTTTCCACATAGACTTAGATTTGATTGATTTTATCTCTTTTCTAAGATGGTAGTTATTCCATCATTCTAAGAAGTAAATTAGACAATAGAGTCAGAAGATAAGAACATATTCTTAGAATTTGAATTTTGAAAATGTGAAGTCCTTCCCATTCTTATAATTTTGGTTTTATTTCCAATAAGGGGGATAAGATATCATTTAATTTTATTATGAATTGGTTATTGAAAAAAAATCCAAATGGGGAGATTTAAGTGGTCAAGATTTAAGTGGTCAAGTGATTTGGTGAAGTTGAAATTGTTTTCAATTACTTAAGAAGATGAAAATTCAATGAATTTTTAATTGTGATGATTACAGAGCTGATATTTAAGTTCAAAAGACATGTGTCATTCATGATTTGGGTTGAATTTTTTTTAACAATTATTTGAAGAATAAATTGAATATTCCCTGAGAAATGATTTATTTTTCTTGAAGAGGCTTGTAAAGTGGTTCTGGAATTTATTTAAAGAGGACTTTATATTTTTTTATTTTATTTTGAATTTTTATAAGTACATGGTCCATAAAAAAAATAGTCAGCATGCTAGCCAGCTAGGGGGAGCAGCACCACAAGGGTATTCAAGATCTACCCTTGACCAACCATCATAATAGCGTCTGATGAGTACAATCATAGGGGAACATGGGAGTAGAAGCGGAGTGCCACCATGCAGGGAAGGCATGATGGTGGGGGCAGATACGGGCACGGGGCGGTGCCGGTGTGTGAAGGGTGTCCAAGCAATCATTTTATCTAAGACGATACAGATGTGCTACGTATTATAAAGGAGAACCGTGTTCACGACATGTTTCAATGTGGGATTGCATAAAAATAACCAAGACCATCTGATCACTCAAATTTTTCATCTTTGTCATCAATTTTTTGAGCCATCCAATCTATTCAATTTTTATCTGGACTGTCTGATTCATCCAGTGAGTTTTTCTTCTTCAGAAAGCATCCTTAAAGAATATTCTATTCACATGAATCTGTCTGAATCTCGATCCATGACTTCTCATCATTGATTAATTATTCTAAAAATTATAGGATGATTAAGATGATATGTAACTTCATTTTCATCATGAAATTAAGATTTAACTGAAAGAATAATTGAATGAATCTTAGTGATTCCAGAAGGTTCTATGATGAGGTTTTTTGACTATAAATACTAAGAGCTACGCTCAATTTAGTTGATATCAATATTGAGAGTTTTTTTAGTGAAGTTAAGTTCCGTGAATCTATCTGGTTCACGAAGGTTACCACATTGAGTTTGTTTTTGAGAATGTGAATAATCTTGTGAGTACTTTACCTATGCATAACACACTCAAGGTACTTCGCGATGAATAAAGTTCCTTGAAGCCATTTGGAAACTTCATTTCTAACGATATCTTCCCGGTTTGTGCAATGAACTAAGATCTCGTGATTTAAATCTTCATGGACATTTTCACAAAGGAGACAGTGTGTATTAAGCTTGTGTGATATATATGATGTTTCAACAAAGTTTCACACACGAATTTTATGTGTGTGAAAGTGAGTGTTGTGCATGCTATACCTGAATTGGTTTTTACAAAGAGTGTTCAAATTAAATAATTGGTATGTGTGCAATTATAAACAAGGCCTTTCATGCACTTAGAATATACTCATTTGGGTTTTCATATAAGAAGAATGAGAATCCAGTTTTATGTGAATGAAATGTGATAAGGTTGTATAAACTGTTCGTGTAAGAAAACATGCCTATCTATTGCGTGAAGGTTTTTCATGCATGATGGATGGAAGGAGATTCATGCATGATTTGATGCATGTATGATTGTACATACATTTAGAAGAAAATAGTGTGTGTAAATTGTGGGAGTGTGAAATGTGGAAAGTGTGTTTCATTGAGGATTCATACTGAAAAATACTTACATGCATTAAAGCATGCTCATATACACACAGGAGGAATAAAGTGGATTTTAACATGTGTGCATTAATTGTGAAGACCATGAAATGTAATAAATATGTGCATGATGTTTGAGGAAGTGAACATGTGATTTATATTTCATATTCAGTGTGTAGTGATTTGAGACATAAGCCGGGACAATTTTACTATCATTATTTAAGAAGAATTTCTGTATCTGAGTTTTTAGTGTTTAGTGAGGCTGGGTCTTTAGTATATGAAATAACTATTGAACGAGCAGTGTTGTACTAAGACAACAGATTATTTTTAGTAATCATAATTATCTTAGAAATACTAGAATCAGTGTAAATGAACTTGAAGTGTACACAAGATGATTTTATCCAGCAATATTGTGGAGGAGGATCCAAAATTGATCATCCTATATGTGGATCAGATTTAATGAATAAGAAGGATCTTGTGTCTAGGGGGTCTAACCAGTTGTTGAAGAGGATCGTGAGAGAATGGGGGGTCTAACCAATCAAATGGTTGGGGGGTATAACCAACCAAGGTATAAGAGTTAGAATTCTGGGGGGTATAACCAGAATCAACAAGAGGATCGATTACTCGGGTGTATAACTAGTTGCTACTTGAACCATTGTAATTGGTAAAAAGATTATAGTGGATAATCCGTGTTGGGGGGTCTAAAAAACATGGAAATATTGTAGGTATTAGTACCAAATCTTGTAAAAATACTATGTGATGTGTTCCATTTACTTTCTACATTACATGCATGATCTAATCATCCTAATAGGCAACAATGGTTCAAATTAAAAGATGAAAAATAATTCATTGAAATTGGTCACACCTGATTCAACCCCCCTCTCAGTGTGACTTCATGATCCTTGGACACTTCAGAAGAAATGGTTGAGAAGGTGAAGATGATTCAATAACATATGAGGATGAAATATAGCAGGAAAAAAATTATTGTAGATAATCAGAGGAAAGATCATTCTTTCAAGGTAGGCGATCATAGTTTTCTTAATGTATCCCCATGGAAAAGTGTTATGTGTTTTGGTATAAAAGGGAATCTCACTTCATATTTCATTAGAACATATAATATATTGGAGAAGGTTATACCAGTTTCATACTAAGTAACATTTCCTATGAGTTTATCCTGTTTACATAATGTTTTTCATGTTCTAATGTTAAGAAAATATGTTCCAGATTCACCTCATGTTTTAAGTCGAGAGGTAGTTCAATTGAAAGATAAAATTTCTTATCAGGAATAAACTATTCAGATTCTTAACCATATAGAGAATGTATTATGAAACAAGGAAATTCACCGTGTTATAGTTTTTTGGAGAGATAATATCTTTTAAGAAGCAACATATGAATCTAAAAATACTATGAGGGAAAGATATCCCCACTTGTTTAATAATAAAATAAAATTTTGATGATGAAATTTAAAAAATGGGTAAGGATGTAATAGAATGGTTAATATTTATATATAACATTTCCATATATACATTATATAGTTTTTATAATTTTATATCAATTATAAAATTATTAAATATATTTTTTCACTCAAAAGAAAAAAAGATTTATTTCAAACCAAATTGGGTTATATACATTATATGGTTTCATTTCAAATAATTATTTTAAAATTATATAATTATAATTTTAAAAATAAACTTCATTTATCAATTCAACATGAAAAAATTATCTTATGATAATTTTTTGATTTTTTTGAAATAATTTATTTTTTAATGAACAGAAAAAAATTACGAATCTAATTAAAAAAGTATTTTAATTTTGATTATTTTCAAAGTAGAATAATATTTTGGATTATTTTTAAAATTTAATTAATTTATTTTGATTACTCATAATCTAGTTAGGGTCTTTTTAATGAATTTTATACATTAATATGGTATACAAACATTTTTCATTCATAAAATGACATTTTCTGAAAAACTACTTTTCATCACGTTTATGGGTTTAATTTGAAATTAAATCCTACCACTTATTTGTTTTGAACCTTGAAAAATGAATTCCATATTTTGAATCATGGGTCAAATTTTTTTATGTATGTTTTTTTGTGTGAAAATTATGAATAGTTACCTTAATAATTTTTATTAACAAGTTAAATGAAAAATCAAGTAATTAATGTCAAAAATAAAATTATATGGACTAAAAAATGACCCTACCACTTACCATAATTTTTTTGGACGATTATATCTCATCCATAATCATCCCAAATCCTAATATATGTCATTTTTCCATTTAGTCTTGGGTTTTTCTTTTATAATATTTATGTGAATATAAAACCAAAAATTTTACACTATTTCTTTTTGTAGTGATAATATTTTTTAATACAGGGTTAAATAGATGATATGTTCAGTTATAAATAGTAATTTGAAATATAAATGATTTTTTTATCTTGGTATTTTTTTAGTGAAGAAATAATTTCCATAAAATCTTAAGAAATACTGATGTAGTAATAATTTAATTAATAGAAAAATAATATAAATTATTTTAACAATGTTATAAATATTATGATTTGATTGAATATATTTTTTCCAATTATTTTTATTATATAAAAGAAATATTATAAAGGTTTAGATTCATTTTATTTGAATTAATTTATTTTATTATATTTTTAAAATTGAAATTAAATGAATAGTTCTAAAATTGAAATTAATGTTATTTTATAATGAATAATATTTTATTAAATGATATAAAATTTCTAATTATCTTATATTTTCACAAGTGAATGGGATATGGATAATGAAATCAAACATGGTATATTTATTGGATTTTTATCCTTTTATAATAACTATATTTACCCTCTAAGATTATAGAATAGTCATACCACCATAATTGTCAAAAGGGATAATAAAGGGTTAAAACAAAATGATAAGGGTAAATATGTGATCTAAACATGTAGAAATTTTATTGGATCAAATTATTTTATCTCATCCGCATCTTAGATTTTAATATTGTCAATTTTTTGTCATTTGGACTTAAAATTAATTTATATTAATTTAATATTTTAGGAAATTCCAAGATTTCTCCTTTCCTCTCTTATAAAAGGGCACCATTTATTTACATTTATTCACACTTCAAAAGCTTTTGTATTAGCCAATACCTACCCAAATCCCATCATATAATACCTCCCATAATTCTAGAAGTCTTAGTTGAGGAATAATAACAACCTTAGAGGGAATAATGCATTAAAAAAGGAGACTTTACAAATAAGAGGATGATAAAGAATGTACACGACAATTTAGACTCACGTTAAGAGACATTATTTAAAAAAATCCCCTTTTAAAGTTTCATTCAAAACTATATTTCTTCCATGTCTATTCTTTTTAAAAATTTATTTTATGGATGTATTAATATGTATATAAATGAATTATGCAGGACATTTTATGCCTCTTTCATTTTTTTAAAAAGGAATATTTTTAACACTTTAACTTTCTTTACAAAAGACAAAATTAATGTTATAATTTAACGTATACAATGAAAATGAATTTTCCAAAAATTGTAACCATTATTTGATGTTTTGAATCCTTAAAAATATTTTATATTTTATTAAAATAAAAAATCTCTCTCTCTTTGTTTTGGGAATTTTAGTTTTGAAAAACGGGTTTTAAAGGTAAGGGACATATCAATATCTGAAAAAGTTTTATTATGGGTGAAATGTATGTTTTTATGATACAATATTTTATTTATTTTGTTATTATTCATGGGGTTTGTTTATGTTGTAGGATGGTTAAATTATAAATTGAAGTTGTGTTAGCCCATTTTAACTCTCCAACTCATTAGGTAAATGTTAACATATTAAACTTCTCCTAAGAGATTATTGGAATTTACCATGAAGGTTATTCTAAGTGTAACTGTGATGGTTATTTTTTGTGTAACCATGAAGGTTATTATAAGTGTAACCATAAAGGTTATCTCAATTTTAAGTGTTATATATGAATTATTCCTCAATATCCTATATGATTTATCTATTCTTTCTCTGGGTTTTTACAAAAATATTATGTTTTCCAAAGGTATGCTAATTTCCTTATGTTTAAAGGAAAGTACATGATACTTTTTAAGGGTGAAAATTATAACATTTTGAAAAAGTATTTATATGTTATTTATAACTTCAAGAAACCTATATGAGGTTTATTTTTCAATTACGATTTATTATGAAGTGTTTCATAAAAATCATTTGGTAGAGAAGTTGATTTTTTGGGTAAGAAAATGTTTATCTTTAACCCCAAAGTGTATTTTGAAAAGTAATTTTTTTAAGTATTCATGGACTAACAATTTCATTCTTTCTATTTTATGTCCCTTACTTATCTTTTTGTTCTCATCCCATATTTTAAATTTTTTTTCATTGGGTTTAAGATTTATTAAGGATGGGGATGGGGTAAAAATAAAACTTGTGAAGATATTTCATGAAAATAAAACATGATATACCTTAAAAGTTTTGTTTTATGGGAAAATAGAGACTAATTAGAACTTTCTACTTTATAATATATTATTTTTTATATAGGAGTTATGTCCTAACTCTCTAAAAATATAAACATAAAAGATATTTGGGAATGTAATAAAGTTAATTCTAGTATAAAGTCACTAGAATATTTAATGTATAAGGTTTGGTTATTATAGCATTAGACTAAGGAGAAGAATAAGTTCAACACATCCATGGTATATTTTATTACTATATTGATCTTTATTGTTATTAGAATTTCTAGATAGACATATTAAAGGGAAATAAAGGTAATGTAGTCATTTTTCTTATTTTACTATATTTTTAACCATGTATTTTCCTATTTCATGATTGGTTAATTAATTATTTAAATAATTATTAATTATTTAGATGAATTGAGGGTGAGTATGATTTAATGACAATTAAATACCATACCATGCACTATCATCATGATCCCTACACCCTAAGGAGTGATAGTATTAGGGGTGTAGTGGAATTTCAATAATAGAAATTGTATGAAACCACTACTATTATAAGTCAAGAGAAATTTCATGAGAAATATTGGTTTTAATAGTAAGTAACTTACTATCATTATATTGGAGTTTAAAGTGTTATTGATGTTCAAAATTAATTTTTTATTAGAAATTCGTTTTTGACACAACATAATGTTGACTACTTTATAGATACCCCTCACTAAATATTTATTTAATCCCAATCAAATTATTGTTTCTTCTCACTTCATACACCATACATTGTCACATAATAAAATTTCAAATACCAAAAATGTAAAAATCCTTACATGATACAGACACAATGCCCACATAAATAATTTTTTGATTTTCTATAGATAATAATTAGTGGAATGATTGAAAGACTATCCATATGAATATAACCTAGTTAATCCATATATTAATGCTTATATTTATGTAATATTTTAATCCTCAAGGGGTATGTCATAATACACTTTCATAATTTATTTACTGAAGGAGCATTTGGGTTTGTGGATCCTATATGGCATTAATAATTGCTTCCAGTACTTCTATATTAATGAGGTGGGAGGCTACTCAGGAATAGTGATTCTGAGTGAATCTCATCTAACATATAACTAATGTTATATTAATAGATGGTTTGAATTATTAATCATCAATAGAGAATACCACATGGGTATGTCTTATAAATCTACCCCAACCTTATGAAAATAGGTTTCCTTGAAGGAGGGGCATCATCAATATAGGCACTATTTTTCTAATTTTTGATCACATGGGTTGTGGTGGTGTTAATACTACCCCCACCCCTATAGTATGGGGTTTCTGCTATGTATATTTAATAAATAAAACATTACTATATGAAATTTGAGATCTAACTATGTAATGTACAAGATTACATGTCTTATAAACTCGGTCTTTTTGAGTGATCTCTATCAGAGAATACATATTTTGATTAATTAGATAAAACCACTATAGATTCATTTTCTATTTATCTTTTTTAGTAGCTTGATATAGAATCCAAATGATTATGAACTTTCATCATGTGTGAATTTTATTATCTCAATTGATAATGAAATTCCATTGGATTGACCGACTAATATATTTGAAGCTTGAGTTTGATGTATGGTTTGAAATAAGGACATTATAAATTTCACTACTATAATTACCCTAATAACCATCAAGTGTAGATAAATTGAATGTTTAAAATTCACCCCAACATATTATGTGAAAATGGGGAAAATCCTCATCATTTATTTAGGGGATCTTGGTAAAAATATTATATACAATCATACTAGAGAAACTTGAATTAGTTGACTAACTTAGGGTTTCAAGATACTGGTAGAGATCCCAGACTCATTTTTTGATATTGGTTATTCAATTATTTGAGATGATATTTTTATCATTTATATGTAATGTTTTTAAACAAGATATTTTTAAACAGTATCTACTGATTATTATTAGGGCAGGGTATTATTTTTTCTTTGATAATATCATGAATGATATAATGAGTTGTACCTCTGGAATAGAACATGACCACTTTTTTTATTTGAAAAATTACTTTTACATGATGATCAAACCTTATTCATCAATATTAATGTGTTACATGAACTAAAATTAACATATAATTCTCCTTACTACTACATTTTTTAGTGAGTATAAACAATATTTTATATTTGTAACCACCTCTAGGATTATGTGATCTAACTATGTAGATGGTAATGAGGATGTCATTAACTCACCCAATGCATGGGATAAGAATCTATTAATTGATGGTGGAGTTACTACAGTGGTTTCCATTAGCCTTTATATATCATCTTAATAAAAGGATAATGCTTGTATTTTTGCAACATGGGGAAGATCTTGATGTCATGGATATGAAATTTCATGAGTAGAGAAATCATGGAAGGTACTATGGAGAAGAAATACATGGTTTCATATTTATTTACCACTAGTATAGGGATGAAATTTTTTAAGACTATATGTTTCATTATGGGGAGTAAATCCATATTAGGTTTAATGGGGATGACCTCTATGGTCTTATTATTTATTTTTATAGGGATTAAATTCATTTATAGAATCTTTTAGAGGAACTTTAGTATTATGTTATCATTATGGGTAAAACCTCTATATCAACTAGATTCTTGATCACTTTCAGAAGAACCAATATGGGTTTTGATTTATCTGTATCCGTAATGAGTAAAACATGCACTTCATGTTGTTTCATGATCCCTATGGGGATAACCACAAGGTATACTGATTTATTGTTTGATGTTCTAGTA
Organism: Viscum album; assembly: GCA_963277665.1. NCBI lineage: Eukaryota > Viridiplantae > Streptophyta > Magnoliopsida > Santalales > Viscaceae > Viscum > Viscum album. Next base: position 17,130,451 of record OY728167.1, on the reverse strand, counting down.
GAAAATTCCCTTCACCTAGTTGTTAGATCAGCATTTTTAGAACCAATGTGGTTTTTAATTTTTTTTTTCATTAATAGGAGAGCCTAAATGATAAAAATATTGTTTTGGTAGTGATTAAACCCATTAAAATTGATCTAAGGAGGTCTACCAAAGTTACTACAAATGTTACTATAGGGATGAACTTTAGATTTGTTGTTATCTTCCCTTATTTATTAGTGTTTCAGTTGAAGTATCCATCTATTCTTATATTGATGAAGTATGAGTTTTTTTGAAGAGGGTGACCTAAAATATCCCATTGGAAACCATTGAGATATACTAGTGGTTTTTTTGGTATTTTAGCATTGTTAGGGGTAGAGAACCTCATTTAGTATTTAGCAGTTGATCACCACCAATTGAACCTCTATTAGGGTTCCCTTTTCTAAGTGAGATGGGTTAGAAATTTAGTTAAAATCATCAGTGATATTTTTTATTTGTGATGGAAATTCATGAAATGATCGCTCCTAAAAATCATTGGAAAAATCATTTAAATGTAAGGAGAACCCTCATCAGGTAATTAAAAAAATATAAGGTAATCATTTTAATACTATAGGTAAAGTATCCCAAAATACTTTAACATCACAATGGGGAATTCCTTCCACCTATTATCATGTCTCTTGGATTTGGATATCAATAATTTAACACATACATGTTATCAGAGGATCTCTTCAAGGTGGCGATGATTCCATTATAAAGGATCTCTCATATCATAGTATTCACCACATGGAATTAAACGTACTATGTGTATGATTTTTTTGAGGAATTATGAGTTAATGAAGCCATGGAGGTTATAGAAAATGTCTAGGATACAAACTACTGGTGGTTCCCCAAAACCTATGACATTATATGATTTCTAAGATCCTTTATAAGGAACCAAAATCCATATGGTATATTAGTCATGTAATAAATTTTGATGATAATGGAAAAAACTAAACAAGAAACCAATAAATGTAGTTTAAAAAGTGAATTTTAATTGTCAAACAATATCTTTCACAATTGAAGCATCCATGTTATGTTTACCATTTATTTCATATTCATTCATTCCTATTATTCCCATTTAGATATTTACTCATGGCGATTCATATCAAAACTGAGAGGTAAACTCACCCCACATAGGAGATTATTCTATAGTATTTTCTACACTTATTTATTTAACTCATGTTTATGAAATCATTCCTACTAACAATATAGGTTACAATTATCGTGAAAGATATTAATTTAGTTAGTTAATCTATGAGAACACTTTATGTATGATAGGTTCCCAATCACATATTTTTGGTTATTTAGGATATATATTAAAGCCATAAAACTAGGAAATCTAGAATTTATCACTATATTCAAAGGAGAAAAGTGATATAATATTAGAATTGGGAGATTCATTGGGGATTCCTATATATCCCAATGAAGTTAATACAAACTATCTTAGTTTAGTGACACTTAATGAGGGACATCATACCTTTTTTGTTGATGTAACGAGGAATGATATTTTTTTACATATCCATAACCAAAATTTCAGCCTCTTTAGGTCATGAATCCATGACCAACGTTTCTTAAATTTTATGGTTGAAATACTAGGTAAAATGATAAGAAGTTTTATTCCATACAGAGTAGAGTAATAACCTTAAATGCATAGAAATTAATTATTATAACACTTACACATGAGAAAATCATTTTCATTTACTCTAAATGATAAGTATATTGAGGGTTTTTGGGTATTATAGTAGGTTGGAGGACCTTTTTTTTTATTCATACTTATTGGTCATGTAGTTGGGGGAAGGAAGACTAAATGCACAAGGGATACAATGAAGTGGTAAAAGAGTTGTGTTTATTTAGGAATAAAAAAAATTTGTGCCTCTAACACATTGATTGAACCTATAAAGGATGATTTTAAATATTTATAACATCAAGGATGGTTCTAAACATCATAGATTAATAAACTAGTTAATATTATCTAGGAAGAGTTGCATTGGTTATTCAATACGAGATATCCTCATTATCAAGGGAATACATGATCATGAGAGGAACATAAATGTATAAATTGACCCAGTAATGTACGTTGGGTGGCCCCATAAATAGATTGTATAAGAAATTATTTTTTAAGGGTAATCCTTGGAAAAAGGATTCCAATGATATTTGGAAATACATGAGAGATAATGGGATTATGTTAGACTAGTTTTATAACTTGGGAGAGTGAGGTTCCCTAGTAGACCACCTGTTATTTGGGTATGAGTCTTATGAGTGGTGTATATTGGGATCCATAACTGACTAAATTTATAGGATGATCATAACCCCAAATTGAGATCCTCAGTGAATAATAACATTAATTACTACCTTTTATTTAGGGAATCTTATGTACCATTTTCTTTCACTATTTTTACATTGTGGTCTCTCTCAAAAGGAGTCATTCCCTCTAAACAAGGTGAAGGCCTAAGAGAAGTGGTATTTCATGATTATTTTGAAAGTAAAAATATTTAGATGAGATAAATACCACTATATTCTATTTCTTCCTCTATTTTTTGGATTCTTAAAATTACTTGAGGGGGATTTTAGAATGTATGGGATCATTAGTGTGTGTTATAATTACTCTCAGACTATTAGAAACTATATTGTGGTTGGGTGTATCTTCTCTATTAGAATTGGTGGGGGTGATATAAATTTTTTTAGGTTAAATTTGGAATAATTTCCTTTAATATATCATAATTTTTAGGGTTATATGGTGTGATTTATGAACCTCGAGACATGGTGTTGCACCCATTTTATGTTTGAGTTAAACTTTGTAATCAATGAATGAGGAAACATGTATGATTTTAGAATGTGTTATAGTATGTAAATTTCATGGAAGGAAGTTTGTTTTCCCATGAAAGTTGAGAAAAATCATGATTCTCCCAAGGTGTTACATATTTTTGAGAATATTAAGGATTCAACTTTGACTTTGGATATAAAATGATTCAACCAATTTTTTGTGGAAACAGAAACTCATGTAAGAGCTTCCACTAGATTATTAAGACCCTAATCACTTGATGTAAATGAATTTTGAAGAATAAGGTCATGTATATTAGCTTAAGATTTCCATGGATTTTTGATGTTTTTGAATTATTTATCTCTATAAAGATGTTAATAAAGAAATAGTGAAGTTTTTTGATAGTAAAAAAAAGGAAAGAAAACTCATATACACATATATGATTTTTAAATCATTTTTTTAGTTTATTGAGGTTGTGAAATGTAAGGTACCATATCCATGTGGATCAACCCTTTGTGTGTTTCCAAAGATCGAGGTGCTTAGAGGAGGATCAGAGGAATTATGAAGGAGTTTGGTTTCCCGAAGTGAGAAACTGGGAGCTTTCACATTGTGAAAGGCTATTACACGACGTGAATGAGGCATTCACGGTGTGTAGTATTTAGGGGTTTTAAAAATAAATAAAACTCCAAGGTGATGGTTTTTTCGGTGAAACCTAACCCTGAGGAGTTACACGACGTGAAAGAGAATTACATGTCATGAAAGGGAATTACACATCATGTAATTCCCCACTGATGTATGTTTTTAAAAAATTTAAGACACTCAGGTTTTCAAAACCAACGGTTGAAGCTCCTCTCCCTCTCATCCCAGGAAACCCAACAGAACCCTCTGTGGTGTTTTAGAGATCCCTTTGACGATGATCAATAATGGGCTTCCATATCCGATCCGTCTTCAATATAAGGTATGATATACCTCCATTGTTGAGGTTTCTTCGATCCATTTCCTCCTATTTCTCTTTTCCATATGATGGCACAAGATCTCCATGGTTATAGTAGAGTTTATGGGCACTTGATGCTGTTATGAATTTTTAATGGAATTGATAATGAACCTGAATCATGTTGATGATTGTTGATAAAGGAATTAAAGTCATATTAAATTAATTATTTAATTAATTTATGATATCTTATGATAGCATGTTTCTTAGGTTTCCCATAGTTGGAACCTGTAAATAATTAATCAATTAATTCAATATGGAATAAAGAACCAGTTGCTTGATAAATGTAATTCCTTATGGGTTCTGAGTTACCTTATTTCTTGTAAGGCTGAGTGCCTTTTGCTTTGGATCCATGAGATCTTATTGTGTGTGAAGGTTGAATTCCTTATTTTAGGGCCAATTTCCCATTTGATTTGTTTTTTACTACTGTTTCTGATGTGATGTGGGCCTAGGATGGGTGATCCTAGATGGCTATCGTGGTTGTGAGGGAATGGAGGCTTGAATGTATTGTGAGCCTGGGATGGCTAAGCCTGGATGGTTGTTGTGGTATGTGGGGGCAGAGAGGCCTAGTGGTTGTAGTATCATTTGTCACCTAGAGTGGAAAGATGCATCAGTTTATGCATGTGGGTGTCGGGGAGAACATCAGAGATGATGAAATAGGTTGAAGCTGGGATTACCCATTGATGTGAATGTTGGGTTCTTGATGAATCCGTTGTTTTTTTATTTTCTTTAATTTCCACACTACTTGAGGTAGCTATTCATGATTACCCTCCTTCAAAAAGAGGTGAAGATTCATGGGTTATGCCACATACTTTATGTGTTTATCTTCTCAAGGATATATTGGTGTACGCTCCTTCTATAGGTGAAAAAAACTCGATGGTTAGTTCTTCTACTCATATTTTGATACCCTTGTGTTTGGTAGCTTAGAATGATTTTTTAGAATGCCTGGAATTGTGGAATGTGAATATGTTATTAATAAATGATTTAATAAATGATTTTTAACCCATGGGGTTAGAGCTTGCTGGGAAGCAATATTGTGGTTACAATTTAAAGGAATCATGGACTTGGTTTGGTTATGCCTGGAGGGAATGGAACTTATTGTGATACTAATGGAATGTAATTTGGAAATTGATAATGGTTAAATAATTAATTAATTTAAATTGAAACTGATAAAAAGGGATAAAGTAACTTAATGTAGTTCTTTAAATGGTTGTGTGCTTATAGGATATATTGTCTTAACAGTGACATCCATGAGTATGAGAGATGTCAACTATAGTTGATTCTAAGACTAGGTTTTTCCCATACTGTGGTTTTGAGCTATATTATATCCTATAATTTTTGTGTTTCAATACACTAACCCACCTTATTAGTTAGGTTGAATGACACCCTGGGGATTCTGATCCCTAGGGGGTGTTTTCCCCAACATCCCAGTGGGAGGAGGGATGGATGACTACCCCCTTTGGCCCCAATCTATTCTCTTGTTAGTTACTTATACCAGTATGCATGATGTTTAGTTTTCCTTATATATGTGTGTAGATGGATGTAATGGATTATGGTTATTTCACACACATATATCCTGGATATGGTTTCCTAAAGGACTACTATAGGTATAACGTGTATAGGATGTGATGGATTGAAGATCCTTACTCGTTGTATGGGATGTAATGGATTGAGGTATAATACTTGATGTTAGATACACATTATACAGGCTATGGTGGCTCCTAGAAAGTACCTAGTTACTTTTGGTTGTGTGTGGTTGTGGTGGTGAGTTGTATGAGGCGCATGTTGTGGTGCTTTTCCCATGTATCTTTGGGAAAGCCTTTTTGAGAGAGATGCTCAGGATGTGCGACGTTGGGGAAAAGCGGAAAAATAGTGGAGAAGTGGTAGTGGGGTACCCTTGATATTATTTATTATATTTTATAATCTTGTATACAATACTTGGTGAGAGTATCCATAGTGAGGCTGGGAACTTAGTAGATATGTTTAGGTGACGAGTTAGTTTCACTTGTTGTTCAATGCACTTTAGCATGCTTTATTTAGTTTTTCACAAGAGTATCTGGGGAGGATCCTACTGAGTATAATATTATATTGAACCTACATTATATAAAATATTTTTTAGGTCAGTTGGATCAGGTTGGAGATCAGGTTGGTTACCATTAGCTTGTGGGTTTTGTAGGATCTATTCGGGCTTCGTGGTCGTTTCCATTTTACTTTCTTTTAGTACTTTTAGTTTTCCCTTTTTAGTTGTAGTAGTTTGTTCATGAAATTACATATATTTACTTGGGTTTATTTTTATATTGTAGTTTGATCAGGATTTGGTTGGTGTCTATCTTATCTCTCACTTTTTCATGTGTTCTCTTAGAGGGTAATGCCTCCCATTTGTGTGTTTACTATACCCTTGGTGCTAGTCTCCAACTTGGGGCCTATTGGTGGTGGGACTTGGGGTTCATTATCTCTCTTCTCAATTTACCATACCAGGAGGGGTACAATTTGTGGGGAGGGGGTCATGAAAGAGTTGTATTAGAGGCCTGGTTAAGGGATAGGATGAAGTTTGGAGTTAGAAACAAGTGAGGTTTCATGGGTGGGTAGGGTGATGGTGTTAGTCCAGTTCAATAAGCACTGTAAACACTAGAGACTGGATGAGACACAAGTATTTATGCCCCCCTATGATCTGATGAAAATATCTTTAAGTTTACAGTGGATACTAAATGAGGTGATACTGGTTACATGGTAGAGACCTAGGAAAGGATCATGCATCATTATTATTTGTTCCTATGTTTGAATAGGTAGACCTTGGGATAGGTTAACCTAAAATGAATAAAAGAAAACAATTAAGTAATGTTAAACTATTACATATTCTAGGTTTAGGATATATAACTGTTTTTTCTTTTACAGGTATGGATCTGGGTCAACGTCCTTATCAGGTTTTTATAGAATATGTTCAGTAGGTTTCACCGGTAGATTGCTGCAGATTAGAGGTTGACAACGAAGACACTTGGAGGAGGAAACTCTGAGATATTTAGTGTTAGAGTCTGTAGAATTACTAGGGATCTATTTTAGATGTAGTCATAGAAGATTAGTTAGAGGAGGTTGAGATAGACTTCAGTTCGATCTGTGCTTAGAATGAGAATTGGGTGTCATTGGTTGTGATGATGTCGTGTGGGGTAGCAAGACAGTGGCAGTTCTTATTCCCCGAGGATTGCAAGGAGTCGACAGTCTCATGAGAGAAGTTTCGAGAGCCGTTCAGAGCCGAGTTTCTTTCTTAGACTACAATGGAGGCCAGTCTCCAGGAGCTTTTTACCCTTCAGTAGGGAATCTCTAGTGTGAAAGATTTTGAGGTCCATTTTAGGAACCTTATACAATATGATTTGGACCTGTTTCTAGATGAGGAGGCTAGGGAGAGTTATTTTGAGGAGACTTTGTGTTCAGAGATCCATCCCCAGGTCACCCCGTCAATTCTAAAGACATATCTTGAGGTGAAGGAGAGGGAGAAAGTTGTTGAGAGGATGTTAGCTAGAGCCAGATCATCATGAGAGTGGAGCTGTCAAGATTCCTCACGAAGAAGAGATGTGGTCCAAGGTTCTTGGTTTTCAGGGAAGAAGAGTTTTCATTCAGCCAGGGGTAGGTCCCAGCCCTCAATGTATTATTTCTCTGGGGTTAGTGGCTCTCAGGCCTATACTAAGGATCAATCACTTGTTTTTCTTATGTAGGATGAGGTCATAAGCAATGAGAGTGACCAAACATTTTGGGTAGTCAGAGTGTGCCAGGTGTTCCGCTTCAGGTTCCTCCATTGAGGAAGTTTTAGCCGAGGTAGCAGCAGTAGGTTTCACCAGTTTTGGATTAACAGAGAGAAGATGGGGCAAGAAGAGTACAATACCAGGACGATCCCCATCCTCAGAGAGAAGAGTAAAGACATGGAGTTGGTTGTATTCAGCTTCACACTTTAGTGTTTCTAGCACCAGGCAAGCCAGACATTGTTGTAGGTACCCTTTTTTTGTTTTCTACTTGGGTTCATGCCTTGTTTTATTCAGGAGTGACACACTCCTTCATATCCCCTTCCCTTGTCCATGCTTTGGGACTTGAGGTAGAGAGACTTCCATTACTCTTGGCCTTGACTATGCCAGTTGGAGGTCGAGCTGAATTGTTTGAAGTATGTGGAAACTACGAGCTAGTGATGGGGAAACACCTCTCTTAGGGATATTTCCTGCATTTATGAATACAATCATATGATGTCATCATGTGCATGGATTGGTTGTATTGGGTGTAGGATATCATGTATTGCTTCAGGAGGTAGGTTGTGTTCTTCGATGCTGATGGAGATCCAGCAGTGGTTATTGGCAAGCCAGACCCTCAAATAGGTTAGATGCATGTTACTTCCTTGTCATATTTGATAGCCAAGCTGATGTTGAGTTTGTCAGAGGTTCAAAAGTTAGCATTTCCCAGGGTCATGGAAGACTACCTTGATATCTTTCCAGAAGAGGTTGTAGCATTACCCCCTCAATAGGAGATCGAGTTCGGGATTGAGCTATAGCTAGGAATGTATCCTATCTTGATGCATCCATATATGATGGATCCTTATGAGTTGTGGGAGCTATGTATATAGCTTGATGGTTTACTACATTGTGGTTTCATTCGTCCAGGCATGTCACCATGGGGTGCACCGGTTTTGTTCATGAAGAAGGATGATGGCAGTTTGTGGTTGTGTGTCGATTATCATCACTTGAAAAGAGTGACAGTGAAGAAACACTATCCTCTTTCAAGGATTGATGATTTATTTGATCAAATGGAGGGTTCAAGTTGGTTCTTGAAGATCTATTTGTGGTCAGGATATCATCATATCTATATGAAGGATGATGATATCCTGAAGACTACTTTCCATTGATATCATGGGAATTATGTGTTTGTTGTGATGTTATTCGGTGTGAAAATGATCTAGTTGTGTTAATGGGGTTGATGAACATTGTGTTCAGTGAGTTCCTAGATAAGTTCATGGAGGTTTGCATTGATGACATCCTTGTGTACTCTGCATCTGAGGAGGAGCATGCAGAGAATTTGCATTCAGTTTTGGGAGTTCTTCACTATGAGAAGTTTTTTGGGAAGTTGTCAAAGTGTGGGTTTGGGGATCGATAAGTCTATTTATTGGGGAATATTTTATCACAATAGGAAGTAGCTGTATATACATCAAAGTTAGAAGTAGTTGTGTCTTGGGAATCCCCCAAGGCAATGAAATAAGTGAGAAGTTTCCTTGGTCTTGTAGGCTATTACAGGAGGGTTTTCACTGATTTCTCTTGGGTTGTGACTCCTATGACAGCGTGGACCAGAAAAGATTAGGAATTATTGCAGAATAATCAGTGCCAGATAGATTTTGAGTATTTGAAGAAGAATTTGGTTAGTGCTCCAGTTCTTTGTCTGCCAGTAGAAGAAGTTCAGTTTGAGGTTTTCTATGATGATTCACATCTAGGGTTAGAATGTGTTCTGATACAATAGATATATATTGTTTCTTATGGGTCTCAACTATTGAATCCTCATCAATGTAACTATTACACCCATGATCTTGAGTTGGTGGAAGTAGTGTTTTCCCTAAAGTTGTGGAGACACTACCTCATCGGTGAGCATTTTTTGGTCTTCACCAATCAAAAGATTTTGAGGTATGTTTTCTCCCAGCATGACTTGAACTTGATATAACATAATTGTATGGAGTTCTTATAGGATTATGACTTTGAAATTTTGTATATATCTGGAAAGGGGAATGTTTTAGCCAATGCGCTGAGCAGGAAGTCACGTAGTGATGCAGTTTGTGAATCTGGTGATTCCTAGAGAGTAATGGAATAACTTTCATAATTACATCTAGATATGGGAGAAGTTAGGAGTAGATGTTGTATTTTATATATGATAGTGCAGTAATCTTTGGTGAAATAGGTGAAGGAATCCTAGTTGGGGGATCTTGAGGTAGAGGTCTAGATAGACCAAGTTGTTTGTGGTGTGGCCCATAATAGTTGGTCTTAGGATGAACAACAATGGGTGTTGTTTCAGGGAATGATTTTCATTTATTTGGAATCACATGAGATATTTCTCAAAGAGTTACATAGTTTACCCTTAGTGGTACATCTTGGAATGAAAAATATGTACCGAGCTTTGAGAGTTCAGTTTTGGTGTCCTGGGTTAAACATGTAGTTAGAAAGTTTTTGTCTCAATGTTTGGTCTTCCAGAAGGTGAAGGTCGATCAATATGTTCCAGGTGGATTTCTCTAGCCATTATAAATTCCTCAATGAAAGTGGGAGGACATCTCAATGGACTTCATTACTGGTTTGTCTTGATCTAATGGAGGCTATGACACTATATGGGTGGTAGTGGATCATTTGATGAAATCTTCCCACTTCATAGAAATCAAGGATTCATGCTCAATGGATTTTTTGTTGAGGTAGTATTTGGAGGAGGTGGTGAGACTCCACAGGGTCCCGAGGATGATCATTTCTGATCGAGATCCTTGCTTTACCTCTAGGGTGTGGAGAGGTTTCCAAAATTCTTTTGGTTCTCAGCTATTACTTAGAACTGAATTTCATCTGCAGAAGAATGGTTAGACAAAATAGACCATCCAGACTCTTGAATACATGTTGCGCTCTTATGTCCTAGATTTTGGAGGTTCGTGGATGAGGCAGTTACCCTTGTTAGAGTTCGTTTACAATAATATTTTTCACTCCACCATTGGTATGGAACCATTTGAATCCTTGTATGGCCAACCTTTCCATTATCTGTTGTGATAGACTGGAGTTATAGAGTCATAAATTCTCGAGCCTGAACTAGTACAGAACACGACATAGATGGTTATGGTGATTTTTGAGAGGTTGAAAGCAGCACATGATCTTCATAAGTCCTATTATGATCATAGGAGGAGACCACTTGAGTTTGGTGTTGGGGATCATGTGTTTTTGAAGGTGACTCCCCATAATGGGCATCAAAGGTTTAGTGATGGGAGTAAGATTTCTCCCCAGTTTTTTGGGCCTTTTGAGGTGTTGGCTCATGTTGGAGCCATGGCGTATTGGGTATCACTTACCCCATAGATGAGCTGGATACACAATGTTTTCTATGTGTCATATCTCCTTTTTTATCTTTATTAAGAATCTCACATCATCAATTACAGAGAGATTGATGTTTATGATGATGCAACCTTCGAGGAGAAACCATTGGAGTTCCAAGACTACAGGTAGAAGGTGTTACACGAACATGATATCCCCTTAGTTCATGTCTTGCGGTGGCACGATAGTGTGGAGGAGAGTACTTGGGAATGTAATTTATAGATACGCACTCAGTACCCCAAGATGTTTTATGTTTAGCTTTTATCTTGTAATATTATTCATTTGGTGGTTGTAGACCTTTTCTGTTAATAATATGGATTTCTATTGTTTCTTGTTGTGTCTTGCTCTCTTTTGAGAGGTATATCCATTAGGAAAGTTTTTAGGAGCTGGTTTTGGTTGTTGCATGGTTTCACATTGTTTCTTTAATGAAATGGTGAAGATCCTATGGTGGAAAGAGCTTTGAGAGGTATCTCACGAGGTGGATATTCAGATGACCTATTTTTTGGTTCCTCTCTAGGTGGATTTTGGATTCTCAAGGATGATAATGTTTTGAGATGTATCTGATGTAAGGGCCCAAATCCATGTGGATCGACCCTTGACCGAGGTGCTCAGAGGAGGCTTAGAGGAATTATGGAGGAGTTTGGTTACTAGAAGATGGAAACTGGGAGCTTTCATGTCATGAAAGGCTATTACATGACATGAATGAGGCATTCACAACATGTAGTATTTTGGGTTTTTAAAAATAAATAAAATTACGAGGTGATAGTTTTTTTGGAGGAACTCGACCCCGAGGCATTACGTGACGTGAAAGGCCATTACATGTTGTGTAATTCCTTACCACTATATGTTTTTAAAACTTTTCATCCACTCATGTTTTCAAACCCTATGATTGAAGCTCCCCTCCTCTCATCCCATGAGACCCAGCGGACCCCTTCATGACATTTTAAAGATCCCTTTGATGAGGATCAATCATGGGATTCCATCTTCGATCCGTCTTCAATATAAGGTATGATATACCTCCTTTATTGAGGTTTATTCAATCCGTTTCCTCCAATTTTTCTTTTCATGTGCTCTCAATGGTTCTAATGGAGTTTCTCCCAGTTATTGTTGGTGCAGTGGTGCCACGATATCCTCAGGTGGATATAGTTGTTGTGCGAAAGGTGATCAGGATCCGTTGCGTTGATCCATTCTTGAGAGAATAATGTTGAAGACCTTTTGAGGTATTGGATTCACTACTTCTCTATATATTTACATTCAATCTTAGATTTATCATGATTTATTCCATTGGATCACAATGAAATTGACATATTAAATATTTGAACTAGATTAAAGAATTGATATTAATTTCTTAGTGATGTTATTGCCTCTTGATTTTCTAGATAGTGTGATATCTATGATTTTCTGGTTTAGTATATTGTTCTTGATGGAAATTTTTAAAGAAAATAAAGCCATAATTAAATGTAAATTAATTGGATAAAGGATTAAAGAGGCATGTTAATAAATCCGGTTGTTTCTTTTGTAACATGATTACAATCAAATTGATGCAGCTATTCATGTTTAATGGAATTGGTTAATGAACATGAAGAATGTTGATGGTTGTTGATAAAGTAATTAATGTCATGTTAAATTAATTGTTTAATTAATTTGTGATAGAATATTTCTTAAGTTTACCATAGTTGTAACCTGTGAATAATGAATCAGTTAATTCAAGATGGAATAAAGAACCAGTTACCTGATAAATGTAATTCCCTATGGGTTTTGAGTTACCTCATTTCTTGTAAGGCTGAGTGCCTTGTGATTTGGAGCCGGTAGATCTCATTGTGTGTGAAAGCTGAATTCCTTCTTTTAGGGCCAAGAGCTTAGTTTCTTTTCTTGATTCCTACAACTTGTGATGTGATGTGATCTTGGAATGGCTGATCCTAGATAGCTGTTGCAGTTGTGGGGGTAGGGAGGCCCAGATGTATTGTGAGCCTGGGATGGCTATGATTGGATGGCTCTTGTGGTATGTGGGGGTCGAGAGGTCTAGTTTTTGTGGTAACAGTTGACATCTAGAGTGGCGATGTGAATTGGTTTATGCATGTGGGTGTCACAGAGGACACCGGAGATGATGAATCAAGTTGAATATGGGCTTACCCATTAATGTAAATTTTGGGTGCTTGATGAATCTATTGTTTTTTTATTTACTTTAATTTCCCCACTGCTTGAGGCATCTGGTCTTTCTTACCCTACTTCTAAAAGAGGCAAATACATGCGGGCTATGCCATGTGCTTTATGTGTTTAGATTCTCGAAGATGGATGGGTCTACACTCCTACTATAGGTGAAAAAAACTAGATGGGTAGTTCATCTACTCACCCTATTTATTCCCTTGTGTTTGGTAGCTTAGAATTCTTGGAATTATGGAAATTGATGATTTTATTAATAAATGATTGAATAAATGATGTTTAACCCATGGGGTATAATCTTACTGGGATGAAATGTTGAGGTTACAATTTAAAGGAATCGTGGACTTGGTTTAGTTATGCCTAGAGGGCATGTAACTTGTTGTAATGCTAATGGAATGTAATTTGGAAATTGATAATGGTTAATTAATGGATAATTAATTAATTAACATAAAGTTTAACTAATAAAAACAGATAAAGTAACTTAATTTATCTCTTTAAATGGTTGTGTTCTTATAGGATATCTAGTCTTAGTAGTGGCAGCTAGGAGTCCGAGAGACATTAGGTGCGGTTGATTCAAATAATAGGTTTTTCCTATAGTGTGGTTGTGAGATATATTATATCCTATACTTTTGGTGTTTCTCTATGCTACCTCAACCTATCGATTAGGGCGACTAACACCCCAAGGATTCTGAGCCCTGGGGGGGGGGGGTGTTTTCCCAACTTCTCAGTGGGAGGATTGATGGATGACTACCCCCTTTGGCCCCATTATATTCTCTTGGTAGTTACTTATGATGGTATTAATGGTGGTTAGTTTTCCCTATATATGTGTTTAGAGGGATATAATGTCTTGTGGTTATTTTACACACATATATCCTGAATATGGTTTCCTAATAGACTATTATAGGTATAACATGTATAGGATGTGATGGATTGAGGATCCTTACTTGGTGTATGGGCTGTAATGGATTGAGGTATAATACCCGATGTTTGATACATGTTATGTGGGCTGCGGTGGCTCCTGGAAACTACCTGGTTACTTTTGTGTGTGTGTGGTTGTGGTGGTGAGTTTCATGAGGTACATGTTGTGGTTCTTCACCCAAGTGTCTATGGGCAAGCCTTTTAGAGAGAGATTCTCAGGGTGTGCGATGTTGGGGAAAAGAGGAAAACAATTGTGGAAGTGGTAGAAGGGTACCCTTGATATTCTTTATTATATTATATAATCTTTTATGTGATGATTGGTGAGAGTAGCCATGGTGAGACTGGGGAATTAGTATACCTATTTAGGTGATGATTTAGTTTCACTTGTTGTTCACTATGATTTAGCTTGATTTCTTTACTTTTTCATGAGAGGATCTAGAGAGGATCCTACCGAGTATACTGTTATACTCACCCTACATTATATAAACTATTTTCAGGTTAGTTGGAGATGGTTGAATTTCAGGCTGGTTATGACTAGATTGCGTGTTTTGTGGGAGCTGTTTAGGCTTTGTGGTCACTCCTGTTTTACTTTCTTTTGGTACTTTCAATTTTACATTTTTAGTTATAGTAGTTTTTGCATGAAATTACATATATGTACTTGGGTTTCTTTTTATATTGTAGTCTGATCAGGAGTTGGTTGGTGTCTATCTTATCTCTCTCTTTTGCATGTTTTCTCTTAGAGGGAACTACTTCCCATTTGTGAGTTTACTATACCCTTGGTGCTAGTTTCTAACTTGGGGCCTATTAGAGGTGGGACTCAGGGGTTATTATCTATCTTCTCACATTTCCATCCCAGGAGGGGTACACATTCTAGGTAGGGGGTTGTGAAATGAAACATTATTGATATACTCTATAAAATATCCACATTCTTCAAAAACATAGGATTTATTCCTGAAATATTTTTTAATTTATTTTGAATGTATGAATAAGACTTGATTTGAGTTGAATGAATTTGATGCATAAGTTACATGATGATTTTCTACCATTATTAGTTCATTCCCTATTTAAAGTTTATTTTGTGTGTTTTGGAAAAATGATTTACAAACACGAGTTAATAAGAATTTCTATTGAATTTAAAGAGGAAATGGATCCATTAAATTTTGGAAAGACATTAGAACATTGTAAATTTATGATGAGCCATCCTAAGGTGTTATATGGATATGTTTTTTGTAATGGAATTTAACATTGATAAGGATCCCAAGCTATTTTGAGGAAGAAAATTATGCCAGCCATCAAGGCCAACACCACCCAAACAGCCTTCCATCAAGAAGACAACGATTAAGATAAAAGGTTGCACTATACAAGAGAAGGTATGGAGATGCTGTGATCCATTTAAGTCATGATAGGTGGAGGGTATCACTAGGATAGAACCACCATGAGGGATAGAAGGATGGATTAGTGGGCATGATATGGGGTGATGCAATGGGATTGAATGGGTAGTTCCTAGAGTGCATTTTGTAATGAAGTATCACTTTCCAAATAAGAAGCTTGTTGTGGGACATGATTTTATCATGAAATTTTTTTCATTTTTAATGAGAATAAGATTCTAATATAACAATATCATGGAATATTTTTCTACTACCTCTATCTAGAGCCTGCATGGGTGGTATATTTTCACATGTAACACTTTAATTAACCATGTATTAAGAATCATTATAAGGTTGTCAATATATAATAACACCACCAACATATTCTTAATCATAAATATGAATATATAATTATGATAAATAATTCCATCTACATGATAATCGACATTATGAGTCATGATGAATGTATTCTTAATAAGATATTGAGTTGATTAAAACTATAGGATTCACATATCATTATGTTTTTATGACTTGATCATGATTTAAATAGTGTTAAAACAAGAAGATTAATATGTCTAGACCATAGTGTATGTCTTGGTTTCTGTAAAATGGGATAATACTAGAGACTACATCATGGTGGCCACCTTAGTGAGTATTTAGAGTGCGGTGGAAATAATGGTTACAAAATTATAAGACTATGAACACCACATCGAGTTAGTGGGCATTTTAGGTGATATATTTCCCTATGAAACATGGTGATACAACTCGATGATGTGGTTATGGTTATGGTGGATCAATTTTTAAGATAACTTATAATACCATAAATACATAGATATTACTATGAATTTTGTGAAATAGGTAAATAAGAAAGATGACTATACTTGCTATATAATACATCGAGTCTTTAGGTACATTAAAAGGAAACCGGGAGTGATATAATAAGACTGAATATGATCGATTTGAAAGTGTGAGATTTTAGGATATTTGAAGATGAATATTGAAGGAGATTTATAATGTATATTAGTAGGGAAATAATATTCAATGCATTTGTGAAATACATATGAGACATGTGGGTGGAAGAAATGGATTTTTTCGATACAACAACTATTCAAATTAATCCTTGAGTCATAAAAGTAATTAATAATAAATCAGGTTCATACCATTAGTATATAATAAATATAGATCCAACAATGAGATCATATTTAAAACTCTTTATATTGAAGAATAAATATTCTAAAACTAATTCTATGATTGATTTTGTGCACTGAGGAATAAAGAATAAGAGGATGTATGAGTTTGGTCAGTTGTATGTTAATAATTACTCAATCCAAATAAAAAGTAAGACATTTAACTGATAAAATTGATATATTTTAGAGACAAAAGGAGATTGAGGCAGTACACTACATTGTTGTAAACTGAGGAATAAAGATTCACACCATTGAGGTCTATTAGATATGTTAAATTCACATCAGAGATCTTATTTCAACAGATATAGGTTGATATAATATATATTATGTGGTAAAAGGATGATTTATTCTATTACAGGAAAATAAATTCAGTTATTTCTATTTTACTTGGTCAATACCAAAAGTATTGGTCCAAGGGAATAACCTTTCTCAGGTTCATCATGATAATACAAGGAGAGTTTGGTTCATGGGATAATAATCACAACTCATTGGGGATGTTGTCATCCATATTAAAAGTGAACCTCATGAAAAAACCCTAGTGTCTTGTGTTTCTTTAGATTTATTATTTATATATATATATACAAACCTAACATGGGGATTTTTTTGGAGAGATCTATTAACTGAATAAGTGGATAGTAAAATAAGGGATAAAAGTTTTAATTGGTAAAAATTCATCCAACAATGATTTACACACCTCTATTTATAGGGAATATTCCAAGGTAGTATTAACAATTTGTATCATAGATATGGTCACACCTCTAATTATATTCCAAATAATGTGTGCAATTAAATTATTTTATGTACTTTTTCTGTTTGTATTTAAAAAAGATCTATAAAGTGCTGATTTTAAGAATCCATTGAGTTCCATTTCAAGTAAACCTTGAAAGTGATATATATTAAGATTACTATGATTTGGTAAAAGGGAAATTAAATTAAATTGTGAAAGGATTAATCAATTAAATAGGACTCCCCACTATTTTATGGTAATAAATTTTGAATAATTAATGTAACATCTGTTAATATCTTTTCTCTTGATGTTATTGGTGATGAGAAGACAACCCTATTGTGCAATAAGGCATAATTATTGATTACCCATGAATAAATCATGATACATATAGATCATGTATGGAAGAGGAATATCTAGATATTGAATCCACTACAATGGTGTTGAATAGACATTATACATTATAAGTTACAAAGTATCCTGGTGATCAAGACATACCAGATTCCTATTTCCAATAATTCACTATAAAATAACCATGAACTAGTGGGAATAATCAAAGTTATGAGGATTTACTAAATGAATCAATTTTTTTATAAAGGACACAATATATAACTTTTCCAAATATATGGTCACTTTTTTTTGTCACACATTTTAAAAAAATTCATAGAAGATCACCTAGAATGAATAATAATAAAAAAATTAGAGAATTATTTTATAAAAAGAGTCTTGATATATGTAAATACATCCAAAAAATTTAGTGTAATAAATTATACAAAAATAGATATTGTGGAAAGGTGCTCAAGTTTGTAAATGGGTATCTTAATAAAATCCAAGAAAATTAAAAATTCCTAATGGAGATATATGAAAAGTTTCATGTATTAGATGAAAATTATAAGGATTTCATCAATGTCTAAAAGGCTTAGTTAGAAGTTGAGGAAAAAAATATTAAATATCTTAAAAAATTTATATAAGATAAGAACAAAATGCATGTTGATTATAATGAAAATTTGGGTAAGTATTGTCAAGAAATATTGAAATTGGGAGGGGATGAGAAAAATATTCTCTATATAAAACATCTTGATCTTAATATCAAACTATAAAATCATGATATTTCTCAAGTCATTTCTTCAAAACAAGTTGAGATAAGAGTTTTTGTCCACCAAAATTCAAAGGATTATTATTATATTAAAAGAAAAATATATTATGGAAATATGAGAATAAATTATTCGATAATAATTCTCATAAATTATCCATAAAAAGGTAACATGCACATCATAAAATATTAAGTGTTCTAATGTTGGTTTCATGTACAGTGCATAATATAAATCTAAACATGTAAAAAGTGGGTGAGTAAAATTAAAGGATAACTCTCCATTATATCTATGGTATATTTAAGTATGTGTGCAAGAATATATTCCCCAAATTAATCCAAAATAAAAATAAACTTATCATAAAGTCACCAATCATGAATTACAGGGCAGTCTACAACTAAAAGGAAGAAAAATGGGTTGGTTTAATAATGTTAGTCCTCTATTAAGTTCAAATTTTTTTTATGAATTGTCAGAATGATACTATACACTCAGAAAAAAACAGGATCCCATATGCATGGAGAGTAATGTTGAGATGATAATAATTATATAGAAAAATATGAATAGTATCTATGTTACATAAAAATTTTAAATTTTAAACAATCTTCAATAAAATTCATTCAGTTTCATCATAGTGACTATTTATATTGGTATAAATAAAAAAAGAACATTTTAAAAGATGATAAAGAGAGAATACCATCAAAGATGAAGGAAGATAAATTTTCCTTGTCAAATAATCATGAGAAAGATTATGAATACAATAATCACAATAAGTCAACACAGAAAATAAATGATACAACCCTCATCTTAAATAAAAAGAAAAATATTAAATCATGTTCACCCAAGAAGTCTATGAATAATGCTCCCCCAACAGAAAGAAGAGGAATCTTTTGTTGTTGCAGGAGATACCACATCATGGATTATTGTAAACCGGACTTAAAAATACATAGTAAAGGAGTTAATATGAAGAAGATAATAATATAACCACATCATGAAATAAACATGATAATTTTATTGGAGGAATATATTCTTGATATAATATATATATGTTCTAAGAAATAATACCATATTTATATAGTGTTCATGTTCATATGGAATGATCAATTGGATGAAGTAAGTAATATTGAACAAGAATAAGAAAGAAATAATAAGAAGTTACTTCTTTTTCCTCCAATGGCCCAGAGGCCTTTATTTTTTATTGATTTTGATAATCCACCTTTAAAGGGGTGAGGTGGAACCCTTACAAAGCCCGTAGACATAAGTATTACATGGCTCGTAGGCCTTAGAGGAATTCATTGCCTGTAGGCTTCAAAAATTACATACAACCCAGACTAAATACTTGGAACTGCTCCTCCTCAACATCTTCATCGTGAAATCAGCTCTCCACCTTTGAATTGTTGTTTGACTAGGCATTCCCGTGCATGCATAGGCTTGTCCCGATGGCAGGTTCCATACCCTTTCATTCTTGCAATCGGTTTAGCTTTTGCTGTGGTGAAAGCTCCTTTCTCATCCTCCTTGTAGAGCTTGTTCCTTTGTAGGTTTTGTGGTTTGCATCTACACTTAAGGTGGCCCGAAGGCCTTGAGGTGGCCCTAAGGCCTTACTAACCTGAAGGCCTGGGTGGCCCGAAGGCCTTAAAGGACTTAGGGACCAAATCGGTTCCCCAAAGGCCCAAACAGGGGCATATTCACGGCTGCTACAGTGCCAAACAGTGCCTGCTACAGTACCCTCTACAGTACCTGCAACAGTACTGCATAGTCCTGCTACAGTACCTGCTATAGTACCTGCTACAGTACCTTCTACATTACTTGCTACAGTACCTTATAAATTCTGCCTCTGCCTGGATTTGATCCCTGGTCGCTTGGATGTAGTTATGGAGTCCTTACCAACCGGGCTAAGGCCCATGTTCTTCTTATTCAATTATCTATTATGCTGTATATGTGTTTTATCTTTTCAGATAATTGAATGTGCTAGAAGTTCTCATAGGTGGAGAACTTATGAAGATGAGAAAATAATAATAATTATTCTAGATATTATGAAGTTCTTATCTTGGTTCAATCCAAACACATGATATTATAAAAAACATATGATAGAAGGATACAATATTGATTAATTTCTGATTGAGATTATCCCTTGATGGGGAGAAAAACTTGAGAATATATTATAGTTATACTTCTTGTATATTTTTAAAAATTTGGAAGGTTCTTAAATTTTTTTATTGAAAATGTTTGTAGGCCTAATCTATCATCCTTATTTTTCAAGAATCGATTAATATATTAATAGGGTAGTTTCAATTCATTAATGATAAGAAAAATTAGAAAATTTATAGGATATTCAAGGAAGGTCTTAAAAGAAAAAATATGCTACGATTATTTTGATTATTTTTTAATTTTTTTGTGTTGAGATAAGTGACTGTATTTCAGGTTATAATTATCAAAAGATATATTTTACAATTTTTATCATCTTGAAAATGTTTATAAAACCCCTAAGGATAAAAATTAACAAATTAGTATCAAGTATGATCATATTTTGAATAGTAATATAAAACATTATCATAATATTTTCCCACTTTTGTTTCTACACTGAGCAAGGATCAAGTAGAAATTGTGTGGTTTAATAAAAGTTAAATTGAATTAATTAAATTAATACCAACATTCATCATGAAATTAATATTTATTTTAAATAATGGGGATAGAATAAAATTAATTATGTTAATGATATTGAATTAGAAAATTGAGAACATATTGACATGAATTTTCTAGCATTGATATTTATAATAAATATAATGGTGGAGATTATTGAACACATTTTGTGTTTGTGCTAAATTTTTTCTCAATAAAGGAGGTGATATGAATGATTTCAATATGTGTTGGAGTAGTCTAATTTATTGGATTAAATTTGGTGTTCCCAAGTATGTTGAGAAGAAGAAAGAATCTCCCATTATGTTAGTTCATGTTGATTAGATTGAGGATGCATCTGAGAACTTAGATAGATATATTTGACATCATTATTTATGTGTAAAATGTAATTCATGTAAGTAATAGCATATATTTATTAATGACACATTCACATGATGAACATTAAGATTAAATAACTAGTTCATAATGATTTTAGGAAGTGTTTCACGGGGATTTTATGTTGTTGAATTATTTATCTCTATAAAAAAGTGAATAAAGAATCAGTGAAATTCCATCCTAATATATGAAAAATAAGAAAATTGATTTATAGATTTTTTTTAATGTTTTTTATGTTAATTGAGGAAATGAAACATTATTTAAATAATCTATGGAGTATATACATACTTCATATTCTTTGAATTTTATCTTGAAATATTATCGAAATGAATATGAATTTTAGAAAAATCCTTTAGTTGAGTTGAAGGAATTTGATGTCTAGGTTTCTGGTTGAATTTCTACCATTTGACGTTCATTTTATATTTCATGTTACTTCTATGAGTTTTGGAAAATTAATTTATAATAATGAGATTGAAATGATTCCTATTGAGTTTTTTTGGAAAATTAATATAGAAGATTGATTTTTTAAGGTATCCTACTAATTTCATAAGGATCCAGGTTCTTAAGTATTTTATGATGGGACTTCATAAGGTTTTCTCTGGATTATATTTTGGAAAATAAATTTAAATATTGTGAGGATACTTAGTTGGTTTAAGGGATAAAATGTGTTCTTCCTAAAGAGAATAACCAATTGAGAATCCTTCCATCAAGAATACAGTGGACAAGCTTAAAGGATGTGCCAATCGAGAGTGGATATAGATATATTTTAAGCTGGTGAAAGATTGAATAGTTAAGGGTGGAAAAAGGGAATAACCATATTTAAAGAAAAAACTATTGTGTAATGGCCATGTTATAAGGTGGTATGATGAGATTTCAATGGAAATACCTATAGAGCATCAAGTAGTGAACTATAATTATCTAAAGAAAAAGTATGATGTGGTATGTTTTTTTTATGTCAGAATTATTTAATTTTAAAATTCACAATGGATTTTAATGAAATGATGTTGTGATATCATCATCTCCTACCTTCATCAAAAGTCCGTATACGTGAGAGATTAATTTAATGCCCATAACACTCGATTAAACACATGATTTAGAATAATTTATAGGTAATGAATACATAAAAACATTTATAGGTTATTATTAATCATGAAAATGAAAATGTGAATATACTAAAATGTTCTTTCACAATGATAATTGACATTATTAGTCATACTGAATGAATTCTTGAGAATAAATTAAGATGAGTATAACTGGAATATTGAAATACCATGATGTTGAATATGGGATAACCATTGTTATATTAATGGTGAAACAAGAAGATGAAGATGACTGTTGCATAGTAGATGTCACATTGTATTTAAAATATTCAGCTATTGAAGAAAATTTCATGGTGGTCACCATGGTGAGTTTTTGGAGAGTGGTGAAAATAATGGTTCCAAAATGCATAAAAAATAAAAACCATCTCATGGTAGTGGACCTTTATGTAGTGGTGTTTCACTATGAAAAATAATGAGAGAACTCCATACTATGGTTAATGTCATGGTGTCTTAGTGATAAAGATGATATGGAATTACATTCATTTATGGATATTATTATGCATCTTGTGGAGAAATAAAATGAGAAAGAAGTTTGGTATTGATGGATTATATGAAGAGTCTTTTGGTATATTAAAAGGAACCATCTACAATATAGGAAGATTGAATATACTATTTTTGAAAGATAGATATTTTAGAATGCATGAAGACTAATATTAAAGGAAATTTTTAATAGATAATATTATAGATGAAATATTCAATGCATATAGGGAATATATATCACACACAAGAGAATAAAAAGAGGTTTTGTTTGACATGGTGACCATTTAAAGAAATATATATGTCAAATAATTAATTTACACCAATTAAATTTCATTTATTTTTTATTAAAGAATAACAAAGCTAATATTATGAGCATATTTAACATGCTATACATTGAAGATCAACTGTTCAAACATTGATACTAGGGTTTATTCAGTGCATTGAAGATGAAATAAGAAAGAGAAGAATGATTTTAAAAATTTGTATATAAACATTAATTTTTCCATAAAATAAATGAGATACCAAGCATATAGTATTCATATATTGTAAATCCTAAAGGAGATTGGGGTATCCCACCTAAACGATGCAAACTGAGGAAGGAGGATACAACCCATTGAACTCTATAAGTGAGTATTGAGAAACATCAATCATCTTAATTCAATAGTTTCATGCTGATATGCATTATAATTCAAGGGAAAATCTTAGTTGGTTTCATAGAATGAACATAATTTCATTGATTTCTATTATACTAGTTTATCAGGATTACGTGTCCAAGGGAATAACCTTGATAAAGTTCTTCCAAATGATAATAGTATATCAGTGTGTGTCATATAATAGCCACGACACACTTAGGCATAGTAATCCATATTAGAGGTGAGACAAATTAACAAACCATGATGTCCTTTATTTAATTACTTTGCTTATTTATATACATGTTTACAAAACAAACATGAGAATAATTTAAAAAATATCCATTCACTAAGGAAATAAAGAGGCAATGAATGGATAAAAGTTTTTATTAGTAATAAGTCTTCCTATAATAATTCACCCCTCCCCCTCTTAGTGTAAAGCATATCCCATAGTGATCCTATCATGTGGATCATGAGGGTGAGTTCACATGGCCAACATAATGTGGTAGTCCAATATAGGCCACCATATAGGTCACCCTACCAATCCATTTTCAAATATATTTTCTAAATTCCAATTAAAACATCAATGTTTTGAATTTTATAAAATTTTAGCACCAAAATATTACTTTTATAGGCTTTATAAGTCACCCAATTATTTCCATGTAGAATTAATCGAAGAGTTAGTATATTTTTTTGATTAAATGGTATAAAAATTTAGTGTTCTTTTAAGAAGAAGTAATTATTTATGTATCATTTTATATGTATTATTATATTATATCATTAATACACTACACTCATCATTAAAAGATTTTATTCCTTAAAACTAAATATATGTTAAATAACAAATGATGTAATATTATAGCACTAGATTAATGAATGTATATTTAGGTAGTTGTGGTTTGTATTTTATTTTATTTTGGGAATATGATGGAAAAAACTTATAAAATACCTTTTATTTCGAGAACTAGTTCAATTAATAAAATCATGAGAAAAGGGGTTAAACATTCAAATTCAAATTTTTTTTATAATGAGTTTTTATATAAGATAATAAAATAATTATAATTAATTTATTATTAATTTAATTTTTTAATAGTAAACAAATTAAAAATGAGAAATAATAGTTTTGTTGAATAGGTTCAACAAGGTGATTATCCAGATGTTAAATCAAATTTCACTTGGGATAATATTGAAAATATCATCACTGTATTATGTCATATGATTTATGTTATATATAATAACTATAACTTCATGGAACTTACTATTTTGTCACATCATGGAAAAATAATAACTGAAAAATTTATTATAACAAAATCTACTTTATTTAATGGTTCCATCAATCCACTTGTTGTTGAATAGTGGATTCCACTCTTAGAGAAGATATTTAACATGCCTGAATGATCTAAAAATTAAATTTCATGATCATGGTTTATTTTTTGTATGGATAAAAGGCCTAATGGTCTACAATAATAACTAATAATAAGTTTTATAGGGATGTTCAATCTATATTTTACCTTGATTTAAAAAATATTATTCATTGAGAATAATAATTCCTAGCACATAAAAGTAATGATGGAGATACAATTCATAATGTTTAAAAAAAAGTATTATAATGTTATCTAATATATAAAGTTAACATTAAATAGTTAGTCAAGTATTACATGTGGTCTTTAATTTCTCCATTGAAATTTTTTGATAGATTTATAATAGGTCAAATCTATTTATTTCATGGTGTACAAAATTTAGAATTTCAATATCTATAATGAAATTATCTATTTTACACGAAGAGTTAAAATGGTGTTATTTTATTATTCTTAATCCCTTGAGACATATGATATGAAGATATAAAGATATATCATATTATAAACTGATAAAAAATTGAATTAAATAAATAATAATAAAAAAAACCCTTACTAGAGATGTGGAGGGATGTACTTAAAAAATTGTCTGCAGGGGACTTAGATGTGCATTACATGTTTATTTAGTGGACATCATGTCTCAAAAAGTCTCCTTGGAGTAAATAAATGATGTCCATATTACTATGATGCATCTTGAGAAGATGAAAATAATATTTTTTCATTATGATCCACCCATGGTTCAATGATTTTTTTATCTCTTTAGCTATTTTTCTAATTAATTCCCTTAAAAAAGGATGAAATAGGGGAATTAACACCATCAATCATCTAGATATTCTGGCTAAGATCATGCATATACTACCATGATAGTTCAATTATGATATCCCAAAAATATGGTAAAAATATTATATTTATCTAATCCATAAATTAATATTACATAATTAATTTCTATTAATAAATTCATTTACATAATTAATGTTATTGGTGTATATAATTTACCTATATCTAAGGGTAAAACATAAAAGATTAATAAAAAAATTCTACATTGCATCAATTTCCACTAATATATAAAATAATTTATTTATAACTCCCTAGAAGGGATAATCCAAATAGTAATTGAGTCGATAATCATTGTAGGACCTTAAACATTCCTCCCCAGACACCGGAGATGGTTGAATAGTAGTGACGGTATATATTAAAAATTAGGGAGACCAAAACCACAAAATCCCAATAATAAAATTATAAATAAGTCAATACATAAATAACCATAGCATCCAAAAATGAACATAAAAAAACGTATAGCATTTTATAGAGAAATAAAAACAATATAAAATAAAAATATTGACACATAATATCAAAATTAACCCATTATATATCTATCAAGTCATATATGACACACTTGATCACCCAATTAGCTTATAATATATAAATATAAAGAAATAAAAAAATATAAGCACAATGACATTTCTCAACAATAATGGGCTTCTTTTTAGCCCCATCCCCATAACCTCATCAAACTATTACAACCTAATCACATGTAAAATGGTACATGACCAACCTATATTACAGACTTAAACCCTATATTTCTACCATAGTTCTCATGTAGGGTGTGAGAAAAAATATCATCAAGAGACCACCAATAGGGACCCTAATATATACTTAAATATGAAATTGTAAGCATGAAATGTAAATAACGATGCAATATATAGATCATGAATGTACCTATGCTGATTTACCATATACTAACTTGGAAACTTGGACACCCAAATTTTTCTACATTATATTTCACCAAAGAACATTTGGATCATTCATGAAAGTAAATTTAGGGTGCTCTATAATAGCTTAAATAGTCATGAAGTGTCAAAGGACATGGATCAATGTCATCCCATAGATAAATTATTCCCCTAATAGGAGGGATTGGCTTGTATCCTCCTTAACAAAAATAGAATATATGTTGTGGAACCAACTTGTAGCTTCCCCTTAGTTGGAATTCATATTATAGTGGACTCAATGTACAAAATTACACTAGAGAAAAACCTAGTAATATATGAACCATCTAATAACCATTCCCTAAGAAAATAACATATCATGAAGTACCCAAATGATAGCCATCCCTATGAAATATCCTATCAGCTAAAAAAATAGGATAATTTCCATCCCCTAGAATTCAAACTAACATTGGACTATATGTGTCACATATCAATAATGTTACACCAAATCATGGTTAGGATAAATATTACAACATCTTATTAATCAAACAACCTATTCCTGGATACCTTATAAAAAAAGATCCTAGATTACTAAAAATGATCAATACCATTTATGATTCCAATCGGTAGACTCATAGGTCCAAGCCTTTATAATTTATTGATTAGTCCACTATGTGATCATAGTCTATGAATTAATAATAAGCCGATAGGCATTCAGAATGTTTCCCATGAATTTATATATCATTTTGAGCTAAACTAATTAGTTATCTCAGTTTATAGGAGGTAAACCGAAAATCTATGAATCATAAGACCTTACATAGGTCCTAATTCCCATTACTGGCTAGGGATAACCTCCACTATCATGATGTCTTAACCTGGTTCACCTACCCTACTCTGAACCAGTAATTACATGTAATGGATAACCCATTATAATACCTTTAGGTTAATCCTAAAATGAGACCCACTAAGAAAACGTATGTATTTTAAAGGAATATACATTAATTACAATCATCTATCACTCAATCAATCTCTCCACCATACTAAGGAATATTGAAGTTATAAAAACATTTTCAAAAATATCCTATGTCTACCAATAAAAATATCTCAAAATAACATAAATATATTATAATTCTCTATACATACCTTGAAATTAAGGAATATTAAACCACCCAAGGAATTTTATCTAACACCAAATAAAATTTACTATAATCCCAATGAGTTAAAGACAATACCCATAGACTATATGCATTTCCAAAAAATTTCTCATAAATGAAAAACTCTCAAAACCCCTAAATGAGATCCTCTACACTACGCATAACCATAATGGGAATTACTAAATCATCCTGAAACCTAAATTCATTGGTTTACCTCTTATTGCATAATCAATTATAAAATAACCATATTTAACCCCATTCCATGGATCCCCCATAAGAAACCCAAATACTAACATAACAATATTTAGGCCATCCAACATGAGACCCTCCAAAATAACTCATAAGGGAATATCCTAGGATAATGACTATTTAAATCATGTCTAGATACCCATTTTGGGTTGGTTTTATTAAATTACAATACATTACCCTTGGATGAACCATCCTCAGGTGATCATGAATTCAATAAAATAAGATCCAAACATGTGTTCCAACAATATTAGGATCTATATATTTTAACAAAAAAATTTGATTACTCTTGGTCATAATTTTAGTCTCCTTGACCCAAACACTTTAGCATGAAATTATTCAATACATAAAAAGGTTATAAATATTGTTTCATATTTTAACGACTACCAAATTCATAGTCATTAGAGTAATTCCCTAGTATAAGACCACTTTATTCATCCAATTTCACTTATAATTGAAGAATAAGATGTAACCCCACAAAATATATGGTATTAGGGATACTTTGTTCTGTAATAAATAATAGTGATATAAATATTAATTAAATGGGTAAATTAGGAAAGCCTTACCTACAAGAGGTCACTATTGTAGAAAGATCATAAATTTGATAATGAATAGCCACTTCATAGCAAGGAGAATAATGAGAGGATAGTGATATACCCATCATGTTTGGATGGATAGAGGAAGACATGGGTGGATGATTTTTTTTTATAAAATATATAATTATAAACATAATAAATTTTTTAGGGGACATTTGACTCTCTTTAAAATCACATTGGTATTTTGGTGTTCAACTAGTTATCTTATAGAATTTTACTATGACCATAGTGGCCCAACTTGTGGTACCATTCCACTGGAATTTCCACCAGACTTAGGATGGTATTATAGAGGGATTTTAGTGGGTTATTTTATATTCTATTAAACTAGATAGATTTACCCACCACCAGAAAATATAACCCATTCCATTTACACTTCCCCCACACTAATAAAACATTATCTTTAGTCCAGTAAAAAATTATATAAGGATTTTTTCTAAATTAAAATACCAAATTAAAATTTAATCTATCTCTAATTTTTTTCCCTTCTATTTTACAGAAGTAAAATGATTTTTAATGATACAGTAAATTAAAAAATCCCCACTATAAATCTTCTAATGCCTAAGTAGAATTATTAATAGATTCTAGTGAATCACAATATCCACTAAGACCAGGTGAAAAATTCATATTCCTCACTCTACACCTAATATAGTTAAGAAATCCAAATTTTTGATTCATCTAATGAAATTTTTTCTTACTAAAATTCGTAGTAACAATTTGATTTTCCCAAAAACCACATATGATATCAATTCAACCACACTATAACAGTCGTGTAAAAAAACACCATTCAACACATTACCATAAAAATACCATCTAAAACATAATCAGTTCACATATTCAGGAATGAATTCTATATTCAGATCATGATTTACTATAACTGAAAAATTGTTAAATCATTCCATCAATGATCCTTAACCCAGTTTTATTATGAGTCTTTCCCATTAAGGTTTTCAAAAACACCAATGAAGACAATCACAATTCATCTATCTGCACCAAATTCATACAGTCGACCTAAACCCATTTTATGTTCAGTACCTTTTTCATTAGTCAACATTGTATTCTCTCTATGACTATACTCATTCCACATATTTCAAGTCACACTCAATTCAATTCTAATATTTTTCTATGATCTGACAAACAAAATAAAAAAATTTATCTTAAATTTATTAGACCGATTTATTAATATGTTTTTTTAAAAGAACCAAATAAATAACTTTTCCTTAATTTAAAATCTAAAATCAAACCTCAATAATAAATGAATTGGTTTTCCATATATTCCACCTAGGGATTCCACTACCATAAAAATTACCCAACAGTCAAACTATACTATCATTTGTAGGATTCTACACATAATATTATTATCTATATTATCTTTATGATCATATTAATATTCCTAAATTATAGTATCTTTCGAAACCCACCTCCCATGATCCATATTTCACATACTATGAATGTATTTCATTATAATCCCCATTGAAGAATTTGAGTATATAGTGGTACTTTATTCACTAACCAATTGTTATCCCATCCCAAACCACAAAATATAACCACTAAAGGAATACCTTAATAATAAAAATCATCTATCACCATTTCTTGTTTGCAGTGTGTAACCACAACCAACTCTTCACTCCATTATAATAAATTGATTCCATTTATAAATTCTCATCTCAAAAAGTCATGACCTCCCTTATAATTCCCAACTAAATAAATAGTTTATCATCACATAAGAGCCTTAAATTAGAAGATATTAAATTTATGTACTAGACATGTTATACCTCTAGAATCACCTTCCATCACCACACCAATAACAACCTATCATGTGTTATATTTACAAAAACAATCTTGCATTTAATAATTCCATTGCATCAAACTCATCTCTATATTCCCCATGTCTTGAGAAAATTATCATCTAAAGTAATTATAAGGATTTATTCTATAGATTGAAACATTTTTAACTGATGTCTTGAACATATCCTGATATGAACATACTGACACTCTACTTATCTCATTGTATTTTATTAATAATAATTACCATCCTAGAATACATTATCAATTCTTACCCAACCTTCCAAGAAATAACCCATCATTATGGTCTCGTTTTCATTCTTAACTATTAACCCATAAAACAATTACACAACTCCATCATTCTTGTCACATTTATAGCTTATAACAATTCATATGCTCAGACTAAATCCCTTGGCATCATGGGATATTTTTTACTCTATATAAATTTTTTCTATCCATATTAAAATTACACTGATTAAAACTAAGTATATTTCCAATATCTTTATTACTTGTATAAACTATCATATGACCACCATACTTATCATGAATTATACCTAAACATAGACTATATTTTCTACATAGAAATCATAAAACTGATCCTATCCCATAACCAACTCTGATGAATATGGAATCCATGTCATTAAGTATCTTATGCATGAGGTTATAAGATCTATTTCTACCTAGTTACAATACCTAGATCATTATTTCATGTTTATAATTTCACCAATACTATTTAAAAACCTATATAATAGGAATTGGAATCATACTGATCCCACCATCAAATTACTATCATAGATACTCAAGGCAATATACTTTCACTTCCTATACAAACTATGGTTTATTAAACCGCATTAGTACCTAGACATGTGATTAATTATACCCAAGGAGTCACATTGTTGTATCATCTCATCACCTTGAAATTGATCAAAAATATAACCATAACCTATAGTTTCAGTGCATTTAGTATATCCTACCAAAGTATTACAAGTTTTTTAATAATTCCTAACCCTGAATCCTTTATATTATATGAACCCTTCCTAGGGATATCTAAATATACCTGCATATATAAGAAACCCTTTTATTTGGTAATCATATATAAATCCATCACTATTAGGATCATTCAAATAACATTTATCTAAAAAATAATTTATGAAAATTTCAAATAAAATATGTTTTTAATTTTAATAGACATCACCCATATTTTCTAAAATAATTATCTTAAAACTTATTTTCAAAAAAATGTATATTTTTTTCCTAAAAAATTTAATCCTGAAAAAATTCTATAACCATTTACCTACCAAATAAAAGCATTCACATGTTAGGATATAATATGTACTATGATTTATGTATGTGTTCACACTTATTTCCACCTCTCCTTAAGAATAAAACATTATATCATATTGATTACTACAATAATTTTATTAAAAATTGGTCAATTATGACCATGAAAATTAGAAACAATCCCACATTCTTATAAACCTAGAATTTCACCATACAAGGGTAATTTAGAAATAATATTGGTGCCCATAAATTTTTTTCAAGAAATATTATCTCCATTTACCTAGGAATAATTATTAAAAAACAAGGAAAAGTTATATAATAACATTTATAATTCCCTGGCCTATCTGATTTGAAAAATAACTTAGATAAGTGGTATTTCACAACCTCAACTACCCCTTAATATATACTAATGGTTTATCATTAACTATAATGGACTATTATTAGCAATGGGTAGATTATACCCTTTATATATTCATAATATAATAAAAGATAATTTAATATATAAACAACATAATTATCTATAAACTTATAATCATAGTACACAAAGAGATTTTTAACATAATTTTTATACAATTATAAATGTACATATCGATACACAATATGTAAATGAACCTCTGTTATAATAAAAAATTAACACATCTCACACTTTTTTCCCACTAGGAATATATAATACAAATATTAACCATTGAAACAAAATAATAATATAAATAACTCACTCTACAATAAAAATAAACCTAGTATCATCTATAAAACATGACTATGATAGTTCAGTCTAAACACTAATACAACAGATGCCACCTAACCTACATACAAGACATATCATATGCATGTCCAATAAGTTTAATTTTTAGAGTATGAGAAATAAATATTTGTAGGAAATCACCAAATATTCTCCTAATATACACCATAACATATCTATATATGTAAGGAATGAAAATAAAGAAGCTAGAAATATTAGTTAAACACCAACACAATGTCATTTTGAACTAACCAAGACAATAAAAACCCAAACATTACCTACATTCTACAATGATAAATAATTTATTGATTATTCATAGAAATTGTGATGGGGTGAAACATTTCATACAAACCCTGACACTAAGTATCTAAAGAATTGACTTTATGCCATATCCTATGAGTATTGTTCCCCATGTAAGAGGACTTAGCTCTTTGTTTCCCCTAGGGAATAGAAAATCATTGGAGCACCCAACTCAAAGTCATCCAATAGATAGAATACATAAAATGAAGGGTATAACATATATATATACCCTAAATAGAATTCTTATCTTAGGGAACCTAACATGTAGTTGTAAAACCCCTTTTCCATATAGGTTCTCAGATAAGGAGAAAAGTTTGAATTTTCAATTTTTGTATGGTCTGGTTTTTTGAACTTGGTGTTATAATGGAATTATAATGGTTTGAAACTATAAAATTACCCAATTTGGATTTACAATGAAGTTATTAAGATGGTAATGAGGTATCAAGATTATTATGGGGGTTTTAGGCTCGAAGTTCAAGTTTTCAAAGTTTTTGTTTGGGGAACACGGTTGGTGCATTGTTAATGCTAACCATGCACCCCTAAAATACGACCTAAAATAAATAGGTGCATTATATATGGAAATAATGTGATAGTTATAAGAAAACCATTCATGTTTTTGCAGTGTTATATAGGTTCTTTCACGGCTAACACACTATTTTCAAACAATTCACCATAACCATGAGAAGTGTACAGCCCTGTGGAAATAATAGATACACAGTTTCCGAATGGTTTTTCCAACCATGAACGCATTAAAAATAGTGTAAATGACTATTATGACCCTACATCCTTATATTTTTTAACCCATTATATTTCCCTATTCAAAATAGTATCCACATGTGCCTCTTCTTCTCCCCCCTACAATCTTCTATGGTAGTTCTCCACAGATTATTTTCTAATTCCACTTCCATATATGGTGTTATAAATATCTAGGTTATTATATCCCTCATCCAGCTTCCTTTTTTTTGTTTATATTATCATATTTTTCTCTCACATCATTAATGTGGGTTATGCCCAATTTTCTGATCATTTTTGTGGTTCATTGATATATACCATTTATAATATAACTAAAGGACCTTAGAACACCCAGAGAGGGGAGGGGTGAATCTGGGTGTCAAATTTTTATTCTAAAGTGATGGATCTTATTTACATATTAGTAGGAACCTATTAAACGTTTCTGATGGGAAATTTTAGTAAACAAACAATCACATAAAAAGAGACTACAAAAAATTTTAATTGGTTCACCACTAAGGGATAGTCCAAGGAGAATACGCTGACAGTGTGTCGGGAATACCTAAATCCACTAATATTCACTAGTTGTGGAATATATAAGTTTAGACATAGTCAATATATTCTATTCATACTACCTTTACAATAATTTATCGATAGAACACTACATCCCTCAAAAAACTTCCATCAAATCCCCCTTACTTAGTACCATGAGTGAAGTCTTACTTAGTTTTTTGATTTGAAGGTCTCTTTAGTAGATTGAAATTAAAGTATTTGTCCCTAACTACAAAGACACTATTATTTCACCATAGACCTGAGATGATGCACTTTGAAAGCACTGTTCACTGAAAAATTGATGATCAAAACCGCCTTTCATGAAGCTCCTTCACGAAGCTCACTCCTTTGCGAAGAAACCTTCCTTCGTGGAACAAACTGCCTTTAGGAATCTCACTAAGACATCGTGGAATACCCCATCATCATGAATCACTCAATACTTAGAATAATTGGAATCAATTGAGACTAAGCTAGTCTTTTCGTGATGCTCATGCCTGCATAGAGATACAGATTCAAGAAGCTCCTAACCTTCATGAAATCAGAGATATTCCAGATTTTATATGAAAAATTTCATGTAAAATGAAGTAGGGGAAGCCTTATATTTATATTCTTGTTCGTTCTTAATGATCCATCTCCTCTAGTTAATTTTTAGGATCTTTCAAAAAAATATTCTCAGTGATCCTCCATTTGTGAAGCTACCTTGAGATTTTTCGTTGTCATGAAGATCTTTGTCAAACCATCAAGCACTCACAATGCTCTAATTCTCATAGTCACAGAGAACACCATCAAATTCAAGATGCTTCATATCTCTACCTTTGAAAAACATAGGCTTCGTGAAAACCATTCATTTACTATATTAATGAAGCGTTGATTCTATACAAACACCTTTCATGATGCTAGCCTCTTCCTCATGATTTGACCCCAAAAATTTGGTAAATACTAGTAAAAAAAACCACCTTCAATACTGTAGTCAGCTTGTATTGTAATATCACATCCCTTGAAAAGTCCCTAATAATCTAAGTGAGCATTGAAAAAAATCTCATACTAGAATCCATTTGCATCAAAGATCAACCTTGGTTCCAACAATCTCCCCCTTTGTATTTGTTGGCAATCTGTAGATAAATTAAATAAAACACCAACCACCATCAAAACCTGATACACATGAAACAACTCATCCAAAAATCTAATCCTATATGAGTAAACCTCGATGTATAAAACAAGAGGTATAACATGAAATGGGTTCTCATGTTTTTAAATGATTAAATATGTCCAAGATAAGCTCTGATTATGTCACAGAATCATTTCATGCCCTGAACTATTTCCTAATAACACCTGATTCTCATCATGTCACAGAAGCATTGCGTGGTTTTTCAATAAACCTACAACCCATTTACCCCTTTTATAACATTGAATATATTCATTCTCCTGTAACCTCATGACATTTAATTTCTCTATTCTCCCCCAAAGTAAATAAACCTAAAGAATATATATTTGAATGTGTAGAGATGAAAACACACTCCCCTTGGATCATATCTCCCCCATAAACCTACATCACTTCTAAAACCTGATTAAAACAGTTAACACAATAGGGAGATGGGAAGAACCATAAAATTATCAGGCACTAGGAGGTGGTTGAACACTAAGTTTTAATTGATGTTTCTTGACCACATGTGCTTCCAATGTATTAGTCAGAATGTCAGCCACTTGGTCATCACTTCCAACATGATTCATTTTAATCATGCCTTGTTCATATTTTTCCTTGATGAAGTGATACCTAATTTTAATATGTTTCATACAAGAATACTGAACAAGATTATTTGTAAGATCTATCATTCTCTTGTTATCATAGTGAATCACCATCAGTTATTTCACCTCATCACCAATATCAGTCAGTTGTCGCTTCATCCATAATAGCTGAGTGCACACCTTTGTTGAAGAGATATACTATACTTCAATAGTACTAAGAGAACTGATTTTATATTTATTACTCAACTAGATCACACATTTATTTCTAAAAAAGAATGATCCACCACTTATAGACTTTATATCTACCACATCTCCAGCTCATTCATCATCATAAAATGCTGATAGTTCATTATCTCATCATACCACAAAGTATAAGCCATAATTATGAGTACCTTGAATGTATCTCATGATTATTTTAACTTCCTCCATATTTTTTTCCTTCAGATTACTTTGAAATCATGACACAAATCATGTTGCAAAGACAATATATATCCATGTTGAAGTTAAGTATAATAATTGTTTAATGATTCTCCTATACATGGTAGGATCCACAGAAGTCCTATCCTCATGTTTCCCAGTTTTTTCCCAACTGAAATCGAAGTTGAAATTGGTTTGGAATCATGCATGTGAAATTTATTCAACAAATCTATTGAATACTTTTCCTAATAAATGAAAGTGTAATTCCTCTTCTGAATCACCTAGAACCCTAAGAAGTATGTGAGTTCACAAATCATAGACATTCCAAGTTATGATTTCATGTGATTGGAAAATTCTTCCACTGATCTTTCCCTATTTATTTAAAATATAATATCATCCATGTATACCAGCACCATAAATTGATCTTAATTTTAATTATTCACATAGAGATTGTGGTCGAAACCTCCTCTTTTAAATTCGAGCATCTTCAGATAAGAATCCAGATGAGAATACTATGCTCGTTATGCCTGCTTCATACCTCAGAGTTCCTTCTTCAATCTATTAACCTTCATTTCATCATTACTAATTTGAAAACCCACCAGTTTTTCAATGTATACTTCTTCTTCAAGAAAAACATTCAATAATTATGTTTTTAAATCCATATGATACACTTTATATCCTCTTTGTATTTCCATAGAAAGGAAAATATTGACTGAATCTAGTATTTCCATTAGAGAAAATGTTTCTTCAAAATCAATTCCTTCAATCTATACATAGCCTTTACACACTAGGAATTATTTGTTTCTGATCACATTTCCATGATCATCTATTTTTTTAAAGATTCATTTTGTTCTAATCAAATTGTGATGTTTAGTTCTATTAACTAGTTTCCATGTCTAGTTCATGTTAATCTAATCTAGTTCTTCATTCATTGCTTTAACTCTTGATTCATCCTTCACAAATTCTTCAAATGAGGTTGGTTCAACAATTGATAAGAAGGTAAAATGTGATTCACTCCTCATTCTCCTTGTCTTTGTGGGAGATATCCAATCCCCAATGATGTTGGATTGATCAATTTATACTCTTCTATTTCTTTTGTGTGGTTCAGATGAAGTTTCTTCATCCATGGTTTCCTCTTCTAATTATTCTTCCAAATCATCATCATTTTGTTACCCCTATATGTTTTCTACACCTTCGTTTATTTTTGTATTTTCATCTGTTCTATGTATAATTTGTCCCTCATCTTCAATCATATCAACATAATAATTCCTTGAGGCATTTGTGCTTTTATATTCAATTATCTTAACATCACTATTTTCCACAATTCTTATAAGACAATTATTGAAACATTTGTAGGATTTTCTATTCATTGAATATCCAAGGTATATTCTGTCATCACCATCATCACTATACTTTATTTGACTGCATTATTTATTTTGTTTGAAACCTTCACTTCCTAAAACATGAAAATACTTCAAAGAGGGCTTCCTTCCATGCCACAACTCATACAATGTCTTGATTTATCCTATATAAATTCCTGTATGATTTTGATTATACAATTCTTCTTGGAAAACCTCTTTCCAGTAATGGTGAGAGATACGACTCTCAATTAGCATAGTTTAAGACACATTTTTCACTTGTCTATTTCTGATCTCAACAACTTTATTTTTTTGTGGTTTTCTCACAACAACCACATATTTCTTTATTCCATATTTTTACAGGTAATTTTCAAACTCAATGGATGTGTATTACCCTCTATTTTTAGATTATATAACTTTAATTGTACGACCTATATCATTCTCATCTATTCAACGATAAGTTTTCATGAAATCAAGAACTTTCCATTTCTTGTGTATAATCATTACACAAGAAATTATACTAAAATCATCAATAGAAATAATGAATTACCTATCTCCATATATTTTGGCAACATTGATCAGACCACATATATCTGTGTGG
Organism: Viscum album; assembly: GCA_963277665.1. Taxonomy (NCBI): domain Eukaryota; kingdom Viridiplantae; phylum Streptophyta; class Magnoliopsida; order Santalales; family Viscaceae; genus Viscum; species Viscum album. The sequence continues at coordinate 17,092,378 of OY728167.1, read as the reverse complement.
ATGAGATCAAGAAGATTTGATGACCTTTTCTTCTTTAGATGATATGAACTACAAACCAACTTTTTTTATATGCAATCATCACAAGTCTTTTCCCATTCAAACTTTAGATTGGTGATATCCTTGACTATCTTCAGCTTAATTATCTTTTGAATGTATTTTTGATTAATGTGACCCAACCTCTGATGACACAAGTTGTTTTCTTTTTCAACTATAAAGTATAAAATATTATCTTTACTCTGCACCTAATATAATTTTCAATCTGTTATGCATCCTTTCATGAGAGAATTCCCTATATTTCCTTTTATAGTGAACCCATTTTTATTTAATGTAACTATAAGTCCCGATTCACAGAGTTGACTCAAAATTAGGAGATTATGATGAAAACCATCCATATAAATAACCTTAGTCTTCTTAAGCTCTCTATTTTCTAGTTTTTTACTTCCACTATCTCTGATCTTAAAAGAACCATCATTTCTAAACCTTACTATTCTTTTAACTCGTTTATTAAAATTATTAAATAAGTCTACATTTCCTATCATATGGGTGAGAACTCGCTATCAAGAATCCAGGTGTTACTATTCTTTTTGGATTTAAGAGCTACTTTTTCAAGGTTGTATTTCTCAATTTTATTCTTTTCCCTCCATGATATATTTGATTGAGTGGTGGATAATGGTGGACTTTCCAATATATCTTTCATATGCACATGTTCTTCATACTCATATTGTTATTCTAGAGGATAATACTTGTTTACAAGAGAAACTCCATATGGTTGGTGGGTATTGACATATCTCTTATTTTTTAAGTGTTTTTCTCTCTTTTTCTCAACTTACAATGAGTAGATTTATGGCCATAGTTAGAGAAATGAGAAAAATATCCATAAAAACTATTTCTTCTATAAGATGTAGGATATGAATTTTTTATCTTTTATTGACTTCCTAGATATTTACCATTCAAATAGCTCCTTGCCTCTTCATAGTATGACATGGTATGGCCCGAATAGCCACAAAATTGAAATTTTGTAATATTAAATGTCTTCTCACTTCTATTCCTCCTCATGTACCCTTCATTAGGAAAAGTTTTTGACTAGCGATCATTTATGAAAACTTGTGGATGATTTTAAGTTCTCATTTTAGTTTGATTTGAGGCCTTCTTTTTTAGGACTTTAGGTGCCTTTGTGATATGTCTGACTTTTAGCTTCCATTTATTTTGGCTCAACTTGTTTCCAGCCTTTGTTATTTCAGCATCACAACCAATTCCACTTTTTCCCATGCATGTGGATCTTTGATCATTCAAATCCTTTTATACTTCTTCAGAACTACAGTTAGCTCTCTCTAATAGATCAACATCTGAGAATCTTCCAAACTATATTTTCTTCTTTGTTTCCTTTGAATTTTATTCACTTTCAAGTTTACTCCTTATAGTAACAACTTCTTCTTCAATACCCTCAACTATATTGGAATTCTCTTCCACTATGGATGTAAGGTCATTGATGAAATTTTCTTGGTATTAAATCCTAAGCTTAAATTCAACTATATCTTATGAGTTATTTATAGTTTTGAATGTTATTTTACCACTTATTTTAGTAATTTAGTTTTAAATTCAAGACGATCAATATATTTTGACGACTCTTCCAGAAAAACTCTCCATTTTTTTTCATTTCTTTTATTTTCAAGATTTTTTAAGAGAATACTCAAGTTACAAATTAATATTAACATCAACAATCAACTGATTATATCTAGATTTATCTTTTTTATGGTTAATAATTTTCAACTATAACCATCATGGATACTTGAGATCTTGATTTAAACTTTGGTTCTTCATCCTCAAAAAATTCATTGTAATTATCTTCTCCATAGACAAAACTATTCCTCTATAATTTATTTCCTGATCTGAAGTATCCCTTATGGGGAAACCTTTTTTGAGGATTCTATATGTTTTCAGCTTCACTTTATTCATCATTAAACTTATTTGAACATCGAGAGATAATGTACCTAACTCTACCATAATGAAAGCAGGACATAGGTAGCTTTCCTTCAAATCTACCTTTTCCACTCTTGGATTCATTATAAAAAAGATAAATAAGTTCATCTTCATCATCATATTCACCAACACTATATCTAGAAATATCAAGTTTTTCGATGGATTTGAAATCCATCTCCTTGCTTACTCGACTTATTGCATCCTCTGGTTTGAATCTCATTTCATATGACACCATACTACTCAACAGATCATCCAAAGAAAGTTCAGAAAGATCCCCTTCCTCAAGGGCTGACACTTTTGGATTATATAAAGGTGGAATATTTCTAAAGATTTTCTTCAAAGTGTAAATATCTTTTATTTCTTCACCAAGTTCTTGAATTTATCCAACAACTTCTATAATTTTATTAAAAAAGTTATTTGCATTTTCATCGGGATGCATCTTCATATCACTGAACCTATTTTGAAAAACATAAAGTTTCACCTCCTTCACATTGTTTTCACCTTCATATATATTTGTCTAGTTTTCCCCACATAGACTTATCTGAAGTGAATCTCATCACCTTCAGATAGATTTTATTATATAGAGCTATTGTAATGGAATTTTGTTCTTTATCATCTACATCAAGCATTATCCTATCTGTTTTAGTCATAAAAAATCCTATTACATCATTTAACTGAATCCCTTATGTAGTGGCAAAGAGTAATTCCATTCTAAGAGATCTTAGAAGATATCTTATCCTATTCTTCCAAATCTAAAAGTTTCTTCCATCAAAGAGGGGGAATCCTCTAATATTTGATGCCTGAATGGCTCAAATGCCTTCAATTTTAATTTCTTTTTGATAATACCCATTTTAAGGGTTGAGGGGGAGCCCTTACATGGACCATAGGATTTATAAACACATTGCATAACCCAGAGGCCTTATAATAATTCATCCCAAATTGACTACCTGAAACCACCCCTTGCCAGCAAATATCATAATGTTAGCTCTCCACCTTCACAAGCCTAGTTAGAAATCTATCCTGTGTAGAGATGAACATGCCCGATACCGATGAAAATTATGTATGCTCTCATTATTACAATTTCATTTAGATATGATCTAGTGAATGCACCTACTCTTGAATCCTCATATGGAGCCTTGTTCTTTGAAGTTTGTCTGGTATCATCTGCCCTACATGTGGCCAGAAGGGCTTGAGGTGGCCTGAAGGCCCGAAGGTGGCCTGAGGGACTTGAGGTGGCCCAAAATCCTTACTGACCTAAAGTCCTTGGGTGGACCGAAGGCCTTGTAGAACCCAAGGCCCAAACTGTTGGCCCAAATTCTGATGGGAAAGTGCAGTAAACAAAAGATCACATACAACGAGACAACACAACAAGTTTAATTAGTTCACCACTAAGGGATAGTCCAAGGAGAAAACTCTGATAGTGTTTCGGTCCTACCTAAATCCACTAATATTCACTATTTTTGGAATAAATACGTCCAGACACAATTAATCTATGCCAGGTACACTACCTTTACAAGAATTTAGGGATAACACACTACGTCCCTCAGAACACTTCCATCGACTACCCCTTGCTCACTGCCCTGGGTGAAGTATTACTTAGTTTATTGACTTGAAGGTATCTTCATCATATTGGAATTAAATTTTTTGTCCCTAATTAGAATGAGACTCTTCTTGCACCATAGACCTGAGTTAATGCACTTTGAAAGAACTGTTCACTGAAAAAACTGATGATCAAAACTGCCTTTTGTGAAGCTCCTTCGTGAAGCTCGCTCCTTAGTGAAGCAACCTACCTTCATAGAACAAAATACCTTCGAAAATCTCAATAATCCACCGTGAAATACCCCATAATTATGAAGCACTAAATACTTAGAAGTATTGGTATCAGTTAAGACTAATCTAGTCTTTTCATGATGCTCAAGCTCGTATAGAAATCCAGATTCATGAAGTGCCTAACCTTCTCCAAATCAAATCGATTCCATATTTTCTTTGAAAAATTTAATGTAAAATGAAGTGGTGGAATCCTTCTATTTATATGCTCATCATTGTTTTATTCTCCACCTCCTACAACCCATTTTTTGGATCTTTCAAAAACATATTCACAGTGCTCCTCCATTCCTAAAGCTCACTTGAGATTTTTCATTGTCGTATGGATCTCCAACAAAACATGTAATACTCACGATTCTCCAATTATTATAGTCACAAAGAACATTTCCAACTTTGCAATGCCTCATATCTCTACCTTTGAAAAACCTAAGCTTTGAAAAAACCACCCCTTTACCATATTTATAAAGAGTTGATTCCAGAAAAACACCTTTTGTGATTCTTGCTTCTTCCTCTTAATTTTGAGCCCATATTTTTTGTAAACACTGGGAAACAATGCCACCTTCAATAATGTAGTCATCTTATACTTTAATATCACCTTCCTTGAAAACTCCCTGATCATCCAAGTGAGGATTGACAGCAAACACAAACCAAACTCCATTTCTAGTAAATATCAACCTTGGTTTCAACAATAATAAGGAGATGATATCAAATGAGTATGATCCTATGAGGATGAGGTATGTGACCCATTTAATTTAACAAATAGTATCTCTTATTTTCTGAGTGTGTATGTGGTGTGGTTAAGTCATCTCCACTGTTCTTTGACTCAATTTAAATTAAATGGTTTTTGTTGAGTTAGTAGAGTTTAAATGGTCTTGATAATAATCATTGTACAATATGTATTAGTTGTTTGACACTGGAGGCCTAGTGGAGGATAATAACCTTAAAATGGATTGAGGTTTTAAAATTTCTTTTATGTTTTTATTGGTGAAGAAGAGACCTTGGTTTGAATCAGTCATTTTGAAATGGAATTTCAAAATTATTGATAATTGTAAATGGATTTCACTATTTAGATGAATTATTCCCCTTTTTGTTAAATCCTAATGGAATCATAAATTAGAATTCATGATTTATGGAAAGAATTAGTTTTGTGAAAATGGTAAGTTATGATTTTGAAATTTGAAATGGAATATGAGTTATGAAAAAGTGTTTTTGGAAAACTTCCACAAGGGGATGTTATGTTTTGTTATATAAAATCACTATAAGGGTCATTATGTATTTTGATATGGAAAAAATTCATAAGGGTTGTTATATTTTATTGGAATGATAAAATCACATATAATTGGTTATGATATAAATTATATGTGAAAATGACCATAAAGGTGGTCTGTTATAAATTTTTAAAACTCTTATATGGTTGGTACATGATGTGTGATGTAATATTCCTTTATGATAAAACACCTGGTATGGGGTAATCTGTGACAACTTGAACACTCCATATGGAGGAAGGTGGTAATTAGAACACTTCATATAGAGGAATTTGATAGCTGGAATACTCCATAAGGAGGAATATTATAACTCGAGTACTCCATATGGAGGAATTTTATAACTAAAATAATCCATAAGGAGGTGTATGATAACTATGAAAATGTAAATAGGGACGATTTATGATAATAAGGAATACACCATATGAAGACCTATGATAATCTTATAGAACACATGTTATGGTTGGTTTGATATTTTATGGCTGGACTGATATCAAGTGTTTTATTTTCCTTTAAAAAATTATTCTAAATTAATATGCACCTTAAATACCTTTAAAAACAAGGTTAGAACATTTAAAACAATTCATAAAAATATTTTCCCAAAACATTACACCAAAAAACACACACAATATGTAGCCAATTTCATGCCAAAATAAATTTGAACTCCATTAGGAAATTCCAATCACTATTTTTGTACTTCACAATTATATATATAAAACTAAAACATGATTCTAAAAATTTCAAATTACTTGCAAAATCCAATCGGGCCGTTTCTCAAATAATTGGTATGCACAGTTCAATAATTTCACATTGTATATTTTAAAACAATTGAATAAAATGACACATTTCACATAGAAAAAAAATTACAAAAATAATACATAACTAATTAACAACTAAGTATGGTGTAAAAATAATAAATCAACAAAATCTTAAATTTAAAGGCAATGTGCAAAGGGATCCTACCTCAAATCCACAGAGGAACGAAAAATACACACTTGAGATCGCTCCATGAGGGTTTCAATACCTTAAATCTAGGAATAAAATCCCTTAATGATAAAAAACCCAATATAATCTAAGGAAAAATGAATAAGAATTAGATTAATGGAGGGGTAGTCACTACCGGAGGTGAAGGAAGTTGGTGGGGCTGCACCAGTATGGGGTTGTGTTGGTAAGGCTGGTTCGCGCCAGAAGGACCATGCCAGAAGGGGGGGGGGGGGTGTCTAGAGGAGATGGAGGAGCCACTGGATGGTGCACGCGAGAGAGAGGAGGCACCTCTAGTTGGTTCACCGCGCAAGGGGAAGCCGTTGGAGAAGGAGGCCACACTAGAGGAGGTGCGGTGTTAGCAGGGGAGATCGCTGGAGGAAGGGAAGTGCCAGGTGGGGGTGGACATAGGGAGGGGCGAGGGAGGTTGGAGGAAGGGGGGTCACATAAGAAGATGGAAGGGGGGAGGAAGGGTGTAATTGAAACCCTAAAAAAACCTTAATAATAATAATAATAATAATTATGATGATGATGAAGAAGATGATTATGATGATGATAATAATAACATAATGTTAAAATTAATAATAAAATTCACTTATTTTTTTAATAATATTTATATTAATAACAATTTTAATAATAATGATGATAAAAAAAATTAATAATAATAAAAAAATTGTTATTCACAATATTATTATTATGGTTGAATCGTCCGCTTTGCTTTATTTTAATTTTCATTTTCTCATTTAATTTAATTTAATTTTATTAATTTTAATACCGGGAAACTACATAGTATGCACATGGCTCAAGGGACTATGAAAAAACTATAAGGTAGCCTCTATCCATTCCAGAAGAGGCGACATGGGTACCTAGGCTGACCACACGGTTTCCACTAACTATACAGTGCCCATGCACTAGCCTAGAACCCACCAAAAATTCCCTGTAATAAAAAAAATTCTTAATAATAATAAAAATAATATTCATAATAATAATATTATCATTATTATAATTATGATTCAAGACACTACTTTTAAATTTTATTTTATTTTCTTATTTTTATTTTAAATTACATTTTAATGCATTTCATTATCCTTTTAATTTTTAATTTAATTTGAACACCGGGAAGGCCACACGGTGACCGGGGCATATCCGTGTAGTCTCCAAACCACGCTTTTCCCATGCGCTAGATGCCACCAATCCTAAAACACTCATCTTTAAAAAAACTCAAAAATTCCAACCGAAGCTCAACCTAAACCCTGAAAAAATTATCCAAAACTTCAAACCCATCACACCTAGTTCTCAAGAAAAGCTATCGAGAAACCAACCTGAGTCTGAACAAAGGAAAAATTTAAACTGGTCATGACACCTCCTCAGTATCTCTACATAATCCACTGTTCTCTACATGTGATATTAGAGCTAAGTACTTTTTCCATTAATTGGATCTAAATTTTACCCTTATTTTTATAAATATCTATATAATGTATAGATTTTAAGAAAATTTAAAAGTTTCTTAGTTTGATGAATAAAAAATTATCCCTATTAAAGATACATGAAGGTTTCAGTGAAAACCATGAAAAATATGAAGAATATATATGTAATGAAATTGAGAAAATTATCAATAGATAAGATGGATCAATTACTACTTTAAGATGGTAAATGTATTAATTGTTCGACTTCCATATTTTTATAGTGAACCCATTAATGAAGGAATATCATTCTATGAATAATCTAAATAAGATTAGGTTTTTAAAATTATTGAAGAATTATACTCTAAAATCAATGATTATGAAAATAAATATCATTTTGATATAGTAAAATATATACATGGTATTGTTAAGGGTCTCATTAAATAAGATTAATAGTTGAAGGAAGATGCTAATGAAATGAAAACTACTTTTTCCAAGAAATTCCAATGAGTTAAAACCCACACACAACAAAATGAATCCAATGAAAAATAACTATCACATTACAATGGTAGATATTAATTAATTAAAGAATAATTTTAAATTCATGTGTTTCATATGTTCGTGAAATAGATTATGTTTGTATAAGTAATCCATGAAATACAATATTCTCACCAAATGTATACAAATTTCAGAAATTAACAAGTCAAAATCAAGGAAAATGCGGTTAAGGATCATGAAAATTCCTTAGAAGAAAGGTGACTTTTTAAGGAATAAAAAATTGAAAGGATGAGAAAATTGTGTCAAGAAAAATTCACTTTAGTTGAGGATGAAAATAATGACCTCAACACAAAGTGTTTTAAATGGGAAGTCAAACTTATGAATCTTGAACAAGAACAAACTAAAACATCTAAAAATGGAAAAATAGATAATGAAACCAATGATACATCTAGTTACAATAGATATTATTATTCCAAAAGACTCACAATTAGTGGAAATATATATTGAGATAATTTAATGATCAATCCCCATTTATATCAAAAGAAAATATAATATCCAAACTAAAATCACATGATTACACTAAATCTATTTTTCTGGATAGTTTTTTAATGAAAATATATAAAAAAATGGGCAAGGAAAAATAAAGATAATCCTTACCCTATGTCACAGATGGATAGAAAAATATATGTAAGAGTTTTTCCCTATGATAATCATAAATATTTTATAAGAAGGCCTAAGAATAGAAAGTTTCAAGTTCTAAAAATTCTAGATAACATATACTCCAATGAAGAAAATCATAGTTTGTAGGGCATTGCTAGTATTTTTATAGGTTTTATAATATGAAATTAGATTATTTTCTTATTCTATAAATTGTTAAAGTTACATGAAATATAAAATTGAGGGGTATAAATCCTAAATAAATAAGAGAAACTCATAATAAAATACATGATTCATGGAAAATAATTAATTAGTTTATCAAGAAAAGATTTAATTTCATATAAATATTCTCAAACTATTACCACATATGTGACATAATTATGATGAGTTCTGGTATGTTATAATATAACACTAATCGTATTCATACTTAAATATAACACCATAATAGAAAATTATTGATGTATAGAGATGGTATGGATCTTCCTTGGTAAGATTTAAAATTAATGGAGTTGAGAGCACTATTACCAAAAGTTTTTCTAAAGAATTTTGATGATATATACTTGGGTAACATTCCCAAAAATCATAGGAGGATTGATATATCTAAAAGGAACAGTTTATTATATTATTTTAGAAAGAGAAAAACTACAGATTCTTGTAAATAATACATGGATGTATATGAACATGGAGTCAAGAAAAAGAAAAAGGGAATATAAGTCTAAGAGATACACAAAGGGATTGGTCTCATAAGTTAAACTTATAATTATCCATAAAAAAATTCCAAAAAGAGTTTCTATGATCCAAAATATTGTATAGTAATCTAGATAAATTATTAGGAAATGGAAATAAAATTGGAAGATACCATAGTAAAAACTAATACTAGAGGAAAATAAGTAATTACATAAGATGAATTCAAATTACATGATAGTTTTATAATAAAATATGACAAAATATTTTGATAATAGATGTGTGGAGGTATAACATGGTTGGAAAAATTATAAAAACTACATAACCATGAAACTAGAAAAAATAAGATATGTTGAAGAAGAAGAAGAATATGAAATAAAGATATGTGTGACAATTAATATCTTATCAAAAGAGGAAAATTCCACAAAAATAAGTGGAAATCACAAATAACATAATACCATCCAAAGGAAATAAATGATATAAAATAAAAATGTGAAAGAATAAATATAGGAGAAACATGGTTGAGAAAACATTCACAACCTTGATATCCACACTAAGGACCAATGAGAACCTTATTCCTTTACATGAGTATTATATTTGTGTGCTAATCATGTAGGTAATTCCAGGTGTGTAATCTATTAAAATAAGAAAAAATGGAGAATAGAAATCATGAATAATCATTCTAGGTCTAGTAAAATATGTTTTTTTACTTCACTCTCAACATGGAAAATCTTGAAATATTTCTTTTGAATAGATCCACATTTTTTAATATAATTTCTATTTTCTAATTAGTTAAGGGAAAAGTGGATAATGTATTGAGAAGCATAAAAAACCCATTAAAATCATGAAAAGGAGTGGTAATTGGTATAAATTACAAATCTTATATATTATATTTATTATGTTTTTTCGTTTCAGGACAATGTTATAGTTGTGTGTGCATAAATTGATCCATTCCTCTTAACTAGGGAAATTATGAGGGGATAATTAAAAACCCTACTATAACTCGATAAAATTTGGGTAACCTGATTAAATACTACTATGGGTGTCCCTACATATTCCATTGGATTTTATAATATTTATATATCAATATTTTTATCTCATACCCAAATGTTCAACTTATTCTCACTGATGATCCTTGTTTGATATCACATATATTTTAATTATTGTTGAGAATATGAGCTCACCCCTTTCTTATTTTTCCATTTCCCATGTAATGAAGAGTAATATTATTTATAATATATCTTGAAGGATATCCTCTGTAGAAAATGATATAATTTTTTTTAAGAATGATCGTTAAATTAGAAGTTCACATTGTTAATATCCAAATACATTAGACTTATGGTTTATGGGGTATGATTTATTATGATATGCAATGTATATTCATATAAAATGATATATTTTTCATGTTTGTTTTTATAGTCTAAATTAAATCCTATAACATAATTAGGGAAAAATATTTTTTGGTTGAAAATCTATAAAATTCATCCCACTTCATATCAATATAAAATTATACTTCTGTAGATAAGTTTAATAAAACCTATGAAAGGAAATATTTTAGGCTTCATGTTGAACTATTTAAATCATCCATGATCATGATCTAATGCCACAAATTTTTTTATGATATTATAATAGGTTTTAGGTATAATTTTATTTTAGACCTTTTAACCACTATTTTCTAATAGATAATCTAAATGAACTATCTTGATGTTAAGATAATGATAAGATCTTCTTACTCATTTATTCAGGTCACAAACACCCATTATTGTAATTATCATATTACAATAGCCAGTATTTGAGTGATTATATGGAACTGTATGGGGATATGAATTTTGAGAAATTTAAAACTCTTTTAAAATTATAAATATTGTTAGAAAATATTTCTAAATGATGCAATGATTCCAAATACAATATATAAGTTAATTATTAACTGAAAATTCATGGATGGATATTAGTTCATATCAAACAATTATATAGGAACATATAATCATACTAGGTGACTAAAGTTAGTGATTGAGTATTAATGAATAAATATCATTTGAAGTGAATCATTCTATTTTGAAGGAATGTAAAATTAATCACATGTTATATTAAACCCTTTGAAATATTAGAGTAAATTAGAATTTATCCTTATAAATTGTATGTACAGTCATTTCATTTCCATTTACATTATTTATTCCATGTATATATGTGGAGGAAATATATTTCATATCTTTCAGAATTATTCACATGTGAAGGTGATGAATGCTAGAGAGATATTTCTAAAAAATAAAAAACAATATATATTCTTTACTATTGAGATATTGTACTATGAAATTGGACAAGTTTATGGGTGAATGTAATTTAGAATAAACAAAATTTTGATGAAGTAAAATGAGTCGCAGAAATCCATGATAATGATATAATATTAATTTTTCTTCCTAAATCATGTATGGTTTCAATTTTTAAGGGAGAAAATTCTATTGGGGTTTCATAAACTGAGAAATAATACACAATTCTCCCATTAAATTTATATTCATTATAATTATTTATATTTTATTTTATTGTTATAATAAACAAGAGTATAAAAACATAACATAAAAATAAGACACACTACACTATAAAATAAACATTTTTTTATTTAATAATAATGCTATGTTGAAAATAAAAAATCACTATTTATTATAAACTCTATAAAAGGGCACAATATAAATAAATATTACAATATTTAAATAAAAATATATTTCCACATTTTTGACCTATAACAATCACAACTTGAATAACTTTGGATATAATTAAAAGAATTATAATTGGGATAAATATCTTATAAATCGATCAAATATAATTCATGGGATTAATGATATTGTTATGGAGTATAATATTGGATAATATTTATTATGATAAGTGGAAAATTTGGCCAATATTCTAGTAATATAAACATTATGTGTCTGTTATGGGTACCACCTAATATTCAATTAAACTAATTTTTAACCATTAGTAATAGTAGTTTTTTTAATAATTAATAAGTTTTATAAATATATAAATAATATTTAAATTTCACGAATATTTCATTGAATAATAACAACTTAATAAAATTATTTTTGATTTCTCTCACAATAAATGAATCATTTTTAAATAAATAATGATTTTTATATAATAATTATTTTCCTTTTCATTAAAAAATTATTTTCATAAAACAAACTTAAAATTTGGAATTGAGATAATGAAATTTGTCTATTTGGATGTTTTGGTATTTCTCATAGAGAGTGAAATACGTAGGTAGATAATGAATTACAATAATTATGATATGTGGTACAATAAGGATGCATTTGAATAAATAAAATCACATATAATATAAGAATTACCTAAAATGTCTCACATGATCTTAATCTATTCAGAGTCACAATAGTAATCACTATTATAAGTCATTATTAAAAATTATTTTCTATTTAGTAATTTATTCATGTTTGTTTCCTCAAAATTCCCACCCTAATTAAACTATAAATACTTATCACTTAAACCCATTATAACCAACTAAAATATAAATATATCGATAATTTTCTACTTAATATATCTATTATTAAATTCTATCCCTAATATGTAGTTGTTTTAAGGTTCTAAAGGGTTGATTGCAATGAAATGATAAAATAACATGTAAGTGTTCCTTTCCACTCTAACTCTTTTAATAATTCTATCAATTTATATTATATGAAATTATTTTATACTTTACCTTTTATTATATAGTTCAATTAAATTTTTTAATCAATATCCATTCTAATTTTTCAAAAATTTGATGCACATGTCATATGAATTTTCAATTTCATTCCCTTAAATTTCATTCACAACTCCACTAGTATACTAGAATAATCCCTCTTCATGCCAATAAACCATTTTAATGTATTATTTTATAAATATATAATTATATAATGTATTTTTAGTATTATGGATATATATGTTTCTATAATGGGACTCTATCTAGTTAAGCTAATATACAACTCTTTCAGACCATACATGTATCTAATTATAAAAACCCTATAATTGAAATAAGTAAATCTTAACTATTAAAGATTCTAAGACTAAAAATTCACACTAATATTTTTTTTATTTTCTGAAAAATAGATCAAATACGATTTACATAATAAAAACTGTTAGATTTTATTAGTCTGTTACAATATTTGTATTCTAATTTTATAAATCCTTGTATCATTCACGCAACATAATATATTTCATTACTACATTGATTACAATTTTATACAATCAATTGAAAAATTAATTACTGACCTTAATAAAGTATCTGATATAATGAATACCCTATATTATTTATTATTTGATGATACCTGTATAGTTTTTTAAAAAATAATTTTCCTAATTATTTCCGATCTTGAAAACTATATCATTTTTATCATGGGATAACTATTGTGATCCAATAGATGTTATAAATGTTTTACCATATATTTTCATGTATATATATATCATATTTTTATTGAATGTTTTACATGCTTGGACATAGGTAGGTATAAAATTATATAATCTTCCAATTTATTTGATATTTCATCATATCTAGAAATACTATGTATGGTTTTTAGTTAAGATATCATGATATTGGTTTGTATCCATGTCATGGGATCCCAAAATGTAACCATTCCATTATAGTTCCTTTGAACATATGTTTATGATTTCAAATTATTATAAATTTACTTATTTAATGTTGTACTAGTATAAAAGCTTCAAGAGGGGGGTGAATTATAGTTATTAGAGTCTTATAATAAATTATTTCATAAAAACGTTAATGATTGAAAAATACAATGTTACAAACTAATTAGTGTGATAGAGAAAGTATAAATGCAATGGAATATGAAAAATTTATAAGATACAACATAAATGAATAATATAAGTTTAATAGAGAAAATAGAATATAGCAATGTATATAACATCATAAAATAATGATTCTTAGGATACCAATCTATAAAAACATAAAGGGGTTGTATTAATGTATATATAAATTTAAATACTTAGAAATTATTCTCTTTTCATAGTAATATGTTGGTGGATATATCCCTATTACATAAGAACATTAGTTCCAAAATAGAATGAACCCTAATCATTTGATGGGAAGATCAAGCTCTTACACCACAATCTATTTGAAAAATTCAGTTTCAAGTCTTTTCCCATGACTTCATTAATCAACTATGATGGACAATAAAAGATTGTATCCCATGAAATTCTTCTATTATTGATTATTAGAAAATAAGTTTTATCCTAAGAGTTTTTTTATCACTAATGACCAGTAGAAAAAGTTCTTATCCTTGTAAATTCTTCAATCACATAATATCATAAATAGAATTACTGGAAAATAGAAACTACATTGTTCTATAAAAAACCACATAATGAAATAATTATCAATATCTTAATGAAAAATAAGAAAAATATAATCTATCAACCATGAAGAAGGTAATTATCTCCCAAACACTACCATTTCATCATTTTGAACTCTATTCCTTTAATGCTCGATATTGTATTTATAGGTAATCTATGTAAAAACCAGTAAAATCATATTTGAGTTATTTAGGATGATAGTTATCACCATAAATACTCTAGTTTTTTCATGTTATTATTACTTTTATATGAATAGTTAGGTGAAACCTCATAATAGCCCCGAAATTATAGTGTTCATAATTAACTAATCGATATTTGGAAATTCAAATGATAGTATTCTTCTATAATTTTAAATTTTTGATTTCAAAAAAAAAACAAACATAAAATGAAACTTCAAGTTAACTTAACTAAAATAAAATGCATGTGGTGATTTATCAGAGAAAGGCATGAGAGGATTTTATTTATAAAAATAACTCAAGAATATCCCCCTTTATTATTACCATAAAAACATTAAAAATCTAATATTAATTAATATTATGAAATATGAAAACATCTTATTCTTTATAAAACAACTCCAACATACTCCTCCATATAATATGAAAGGGTATATTCTAGAAAAAATTATCCCCCTTATAGAAAAAACAACAAGAAATAATCTACCCTATTTTCAATTTTTACATGTTACTAAATATTCTTATTATACATAAAATTTGTAACCTATTATGATTGTAAAAAATAAACAAAGAGAGTTAATAAAGAATAATATTAAGTAATATGTACTATCGAATCCTATAGGACCAAAAATTCCATAAGAGAGGGGGGGGGGGTATTAAAATATGGTGTGAACCATTTTATGGTGTCATATTTAATCTTCCTCCCACATAGGTAGGAACTCAACAAACATTTAGAATTATTTTCACATCCATCATAATAAAAAATAAATAAAGGAAAACAAGGAATTCTTTTTTTTTGTATGGTTTATTGTTAAGGGATACATCCAAGGATCATAAAATAGTAATTTAATAATGTACTAAAATCCTATAAACTCAATGATCAGTTGTGGGTTTATTAAAGGTCACTCCTAGCCTAGTGTTACTCCCCTTATAGTGATGCAGGGGCCGTTCTCTACCTTCACTGGGTCACTCCCTTTTTTATATCTTTTTTGTCACTACTCAATAATTGAAGAAAACTCCCCTAGACAAGAAAATATAAGAACATATTATATCTCTGTTACACTATGTATGGGTATGTAAACATTGACCGTCATACAATTATCTTAATTGATTGAAAACTCTCTTTCTACTCTATTAATTTATTGAAAATTCCAATTTCCTACTCTTGCTTCTATTCATGTAATTTTTTCCATGTAACTCTGTACACAAGATACTATTTAGGGTAATTATTTCATTCTAGACTATCATTTAAAAAATGTTTTCTATAAATAGTATGTTCATGGAAATTAAATTGTCTACACAAGAGACCCACAAAACCCAATGGATTGTATAAAACCTTCATATAAATTGATATTTGTCAAAACACGATCATTTATCTCTATGAGTGTCATCATTAAAAAAAATTATCATCTTTATTGATAATATTAGGGTTGTATTTATAATAAAATATTCAATATTTCACATCTTTTGAAAACCTTTCTTCTCAAAACTCTACTTTGATTAACCTCCCTATATAAAAAACACCAATCCATGGAACCATTATTTTAATAATTTTGGAACATTCATGAAACCCTTTATTTTCATGAAACCGCTCCTATAATTATTTGAGAATACATCCTTGACATAAATTATTGATGAAAACTTCTTGAACACCTTTAATTTTCACTAAATATAACCCTTTGAATTTAAAATTCTTAGGTAACATGGAAGTGTAACAAAAAAAGTGATTACAAAAACATACCCAACAGATTAATTAGCTATGAAATTTTATAATTACTTTCTATAATTCTCTCAACCATGACTAAGATCCTGTTAACATTTATCATTAAAAAAATATTTTTTTTGACATTCTCCCCCTTTGAGTTTCTTTGAAATTGAAAGTAAAATTTAATCACAAAAACTCAAATTAATACTTTTATGTAATAATAATATAATTCATCCATCACTCTCAGTCTATATGAGTAATGGTCTTTATAAAAAATATTACCTTAATAGAGTATTATGTGCCTTGGTATACACCTCATTTAGTCCAATTCCACCAATTAATTTTCCAAAAATCCCCTTTTCCTCATGGTTATACATATTTATTTCCCAATGGATCATATATACCCCAAATATTTATAACATATACCATTACTTAATGAGATAATTCATCACTAAATCCACATGTTAGGGAAACACAAATTTTCTCTCCAATTATCACTAATTTTCACTAATGTCATATTCCTCCATTAAATTTCACTTGAATCAAAGTCATCCCCCTATATTAAAATAAACCTATAGGTAAAAAATATTACAAACTCTAAAACACTAAGTGACACAATATATTCAAATTGGGAGAGAGGAATATCTAATTTTTTTTGAAATGAGGGAATATATTTTGACTACAATTTTTTTTACTTTTAGTTATGCACATAAGTGAAACTTCAACCATGAGAAGCCTCCCCCTTTGATCAATCACAATACAAAACATTGATGATCAGAACATAGATTTTTTTGCATCACACCCATGGTATTGAGTCTTCCTCTACCTATGTTTCTAGTAACCTCAAGATATACCTTCTAGTAAATATATAAAAAACAAATACTTGAATAACATACACATGAAAGAACAAATTACAACCAAAATTAACACAAGGATTACATGGTTTGAATATTGTGTTATATATTTATGGGAGAATGATACCATATCATTCATTTAATTGAAAATATAGTTTATATAATTTTCAAGTATTATCACATTCTAAAAACCCTGCAAATACTACTAAAAGATGTGTCACTAATGACTTAGTTGTTTTATCTTTCATTACTCATCTTTTAGACCTTTTACCTTCAGCATTTCAGCCTTTGAGACCTGGTTGTTCATAGCCGTTCTCCTTCTGACGACACCCCTTCCTAATATATTAGTATCTATATTTCTTCATCATCAATTTTCATTACATTTCAATTTTAATTATGCATATGTAAAAATTCAAAAATATATAGTGGTCCAAGCCAGTTATCTTTTCTGCACCACTATAAGACAAGTGTAGGAAACCCTATATATGAACTAGAAACATCAAAATGAATGTTTTATTTGTTGATGTGACCACCAAATATCTATGTACAGTTTACATTTCCTTTCAATTCACATTTATTAATTTTATGATATAGTATTTAAAACACCCATGATGAATGACATAAATGTCGATACATTAGAGTTCATTTATATCGTGAACCTCCCCACTCACTTCAACAGACATAGACAATTCATTAAGCTACTGAATGATTCCCCTTCTATCAACCACACTCATTCCTTTGGAAGCATTAAAACCTATTGAGTACATTCATTAGTGGATCTTCCTCATCATTCCCATAATTTGACTTCTACTATTCTCTATCCACTAGATTGAATCCATCCAGCTACTCCCACTAAAATTTGTGAACTTACAAGATTCAACATGCTTCTATGGACATGACACCCAGGATCAAATTAAACAAACATTAAACAAAAGATTCTATATTAATGTAATTAACATTAGATACTAGAATCTAGATGGCACATGGTGCTAATGTACATTCTCCAAGTGGATCATTGCATATACCTTTTTATGAATGAACTTCATGAGATTATGATACCAACCCCAGTAAATAATTATCACAACAAAACTAACAATTTCCTTCTTCAGAATTTTTTTCACAGGTTAATTCCATAAATCTCTAACTAAAAGACTACTATCACACTAACACTAAATTCAAATCAACTATATTTTTTTCACCATCCTTCTATAACACCTAAATTATTTTCCTCTATTCCACATCAAACTTCCAAGGCTCCCACTAATTTTAGTCATCCTTATTTATCTATAACCACAATCTCATGTTACCCTAAAATAATGAATCTCATATTCATTCCCCTATGGAAATAATTCAATGAAAATGAGAATTGAATTCACATATAATGTATTTATTGAAATTTCTAACAATGGGATGTGATGTTCACTAGGTCTATAACCCTATTCTTTCTAGATTTATGCATCTAAAACTTTGGTCTTTAATTATTTTGAAATTTGGTATCTTGTTAGTACACTAAACTCAAGTGACATTATCAAAACAAACCTCTATCTAAAATCTCCCTTAGTGTCTAATGTCATCATCATAACAAAATACCACTAAAAAACCATTTAGTACAACCAATACATGCATGCAACTTTTCTCCCATAACATCCAACATTAGTTATAACACTTTAAAAATCGCAAATACATTCTAGAGGTCCTTATCATGCTCTAACAATACTTTAATGATCATATCCATATATTCAAAATCCCATGTAAAGAATCATGCACTATGAAATGTGTTATCATTTAATCATCTTCATCATAGAAACGGTTGACACCTTCCATAGACTTTGATTACTAGAGAACAACATTTTCCCATATTCCAATCATCTTGAGTATCCTCTAGAAGAACCCACCCCAAATTAAAATGAATCAACTGATCTCATGTTCCATATATACACAAAAAACTTCTACTAGATTTAATACTTGCTCTTGAAAAACATAAATTATCTCGATGAAACCAAATCATAGTGGTTTAGATTAGTCTTATTTAAAATTGGTAAACTAATCTAGTAGTATTTAAAAATATTAACTTTCTTCATAACATCATATATTTTAAATAAAATTAAATTAAACATATATTATGGTTCTTCCCCATTCTTTGATCAAGTTATACTAAATTAAAATGGATATTTATGTGAGAAACAACTGAAACTTGAACACCAGCCTCTACTTCTGAATATTTCATTGACTACCATTGAGTTCTATAAAAAATCACATAACTTAGGATTCCTATACTACATCATATACCACTCATTTTTGATCAAGAAAAACAAGGCTCATACTCTATATTCTAGTCATATAATACCTATCATTCGAAAAATTCATGTTGGAAATATTCTTTCAGGGCTTAAACCATGTCCACATGGGCCAACAAAATGAACCCCCTAGCAAGAATCTCATTCCCTTCCACAATTTCTCTTACTTTCCACCTGAACATATTCTTATGAGTCGGGACAATGCCACACAACATCTTCCTTTGTTAAACCTCTGGTTAAAACCATAATTTTTCTAACAGTCACAAGGATTCTAAAACAACCACTTACTCCTCCTTTTGAATCATTTAGTAAAGAAACCCTAGAGTCATTTTTCCTAACTAAAAAAGGAATTACATGATCACTTTGTAACTTTTTTAAAACCCATCCTAGATAATGGTTTTTGGACCCTAAAATATTATAACCCTTTATTAGAAGATATTATGATCCTAGAATATTTTCCTTAACTTTAAATAACAATTAACTCATCTTCTAACAACTACTTCAAGGAAAATTTATCATTATCCTAACAAAATCCGTTGAAAAAATCCATGTGCGTACTATTGTAGACTTCTAATTCACCACTATTTCTTTGAAATGGATTCTAGATAAAAAAACTATAAATCATCTAGGAGAATCATCACCTAATTATTTATGATCTAAAATATCTACCATAAAATCATCAAATTGGGTCCTAACCCATGCAATGTTATTCTCTAGAAATGTAAGATCCCACTAATTTAGTCAATATAAGGAGTTATAAACCTCAATTATAATTTCATTAGTCTTACAACAAGATACAAATTATAATCTAATTCATATTACATGTCACATGACACCTTCTAACCAAATATACTTTTGATATTCACAGAATCCCTATGGTACTACCACCATCTTTAGCTAACATTATTCAAGTAACCTGATCAACCACATTGTTGTGGGAATCCATATATCTTAAAAACTACATTTTAAAGTCATAAATAAACATAGAATTTTTCAAGAATCATTCTATTCATGATTCATTTTAATATCCTAAAGTACCTCTAGTACCACTTCTGATCTTCAGATGAGTCCTTGATAAACTACTCCACCAGAAACTTCAATACTATTATTTACCATTAGGAACTAAAAAAAATATGATGCCACTTTATGGGAATGATAGAGCATATTATAATAACTATATTCTCATAGTTATTGTACTATAAAACAAAAAATTACGATGCATCGGAAGAGACTCCCTATGATTGAACATCCCCCATGACTTCGACATCTGAAACTTGAGAAAATTCGCATTCTAGCCATTGTATCTAGCCATAAACATCATCTAGTCCTCTTCAACCTTCTGATAAATGTAATAGAAAAAATGTACACCACTAGGACACACATTAAAGAAAAAAGTACCAAAATAATGAAAACAAGGATTATTTGGTTCCAAAAAAATTATTAAAACCCTACTTAAACTAATAGAAGAAGTATCACCAATGCCTTTGATTTTGTATCTTTCAGTGCTCCTCCTTACAACCTTTTTTCCTTTGAGAATTATGTCTATATAACCTAGATGCACCCATGTGTTCTCCTTCCTAATACACCTATTCATTACTTATCAATGCAGCATAGTCTTTTTAGTACTATTTAATTCACATTTCTTATATAATCCAATACCACTATATATAGTGGGCTCATCTAGTAATCCATTCAACACCATTATCTAACATGTGTGGGTATCCCACTATTGGCATTAAAAACTTCTAATTGTTTATGTAATTCATTGCTCAGACTTACAAATCCTAGTGAAAAGTGTGTGTTACTATTATATCTACACTTATTTCATTGATGAAACTCTATTAACTACATTTTTTAGGAAATACATTAAAACCCCACCATCAGAATTCACATAAGTCATAGAACTCTACACTAGATCTAGAAAATTTATATGGATATGAAAATATTCCCCTTACATCTTCCTCACTCACTCATTAGAAAGTATGACTCAATCTCGATTACATGAATTGAAAGATCCTCCATAGAATTCCTACATTGTGACTTCCATTATGCTCTATTTTCTTGATTGAATCCATCCAACAACTCCTCCTACTATAGGTGAACAACTATTGACTTGAAAGCTTCCATGGACTAGAAACCAAAACTCTTATAAAAAATACATTCAAATAATGATACTACATATGTTGAAAATATGTTAGCTTCATTTATATATATGACACATGGTGCTAGTGTACTATCTCCATTTGGATCATCTAGTGTAACTTCCAGTGAATGAACATCCCAAGCTTCTAACACTTAACCCAAAAAAAATTTCTCATACCAAACCTAACATAAAAATCATTATAATAACAGAGTCTATTGAAAACCATAGTTCATATTGTTTTTCTTGAATGATGGAGTTTCAAATTCTTAGGCATGATGTATTATACTTATTGAATAGATCCAAGACTCTCTATTTTGATCACTCTATATTTGACATTCTATTTGAAAATGTGATTTCTAATACCAATATTTATACATTGAGAATAATATATTATATTTTTCTTGAGTTCAATTTCACTCTTGTTATCACAAAACATAACCATATATAGTTTCATTTCTTCATAAATATACCATTACCATTACTTCATCCATATAAGTTGAGTATATTTTTTTTACTGAGATATATTTTGCTTCATCTATTTTAAGATATGTTCTCTCCTATTTTTAATTCATCCATCCTGTAAATTTTTTTCTAATAATCATTACATAGAATCTTTTGAAAATCCAGTCAACCACATCATAATAAAAATATGAATCATAAAAATATAATAATTCATGATATTTTCCTATATTAATGAATGATAATTATTGATACTACCATGGATATACCATATGATCCATTTCATAACTATGAGATACTCCTCCATTAGATGTAATTGGAAATAGGAAACCAGAACTTTTCATAAACAATATTTGGCTATGTTTCCTGTAGTTGGGGTTTGGCTTAGTGGTAAGCACCCCGTAATACTACATGAAAAATGGGGGTTCAAAACCCATTGGGTGCAGGTTACTGTAGCAGTACTGTAGCGGGTACTGTAGCAGCGGCGGTTCTGTTGATCGGCGGGTACTGTAGCGGCGGCAGGGCACTGTAGCGGTGGTGGTACTGTAGCGGGTACTGTAGCAGCCGGGTTACTATTCACAGAATAGGAATTTGGCCAAAAAATTGGGCCTACGGGCTATGTAATGGGCTACAAGCCCACTGGGCCTTCGGGCTATGTAATGGGTCTCCCTCTACCCAGTTAAAGAGGTCTTTGCTTTGCTTTATTAATAAAAATGAGGCTTCGACCCCAACCTTTAAAAAAAATATATTTGGCTATGTTTCCATCAAATATAAAAATCACCATTTATTTTATTATACATGTTTAGATCGATAGATGGTTCTTACTTGTGGTTTCCATGATTAGTTCAAATATAAATTAGTTTTATAATTGGTTTTGATTCATGTAGATGAGACTTCTTTACACATCTATTTCATAATTATCATAATTGATAAATGTCTAATTATCTTTTTTACCACATCAAACCTAGAAATTATGTGATTTTATCTAGAATAGACATTTCAAAATATGATATCATGAGATTATAAAATTCCTAAATAGTTCTCTATTTCCTTTCCAAAAATATGATATCATCCACATAAATTAACATTATGAATTATTATTCCACTGATGTATTCACATAGAGATTGTGATCAACACCACCCCTTTGGAATTATAGCTTCCATAAATATGATATTATCCATTCATACAATTATTTTGGTGCCTGTTTTATACTATACATGGCCTTATTTAACCTTAAAACTTTAGTTTAATTATTTTCAATTAAAAAGACCATCATTTTTTTCAATATAAACTACTTATTTGAGTATCGCATTTATGAATGTTACTTTAACATCCATTTAATTAATCTTAAATTATCATTAAGTCACTACCATTATGAAGAGTATGATCAAATCAATTTGATATACTGGTTCAGAAGTCTCTTTAACATCAACACCTTCATTTGTTACCTCTAATTTATACACCAAACATAACTTATTTTGGATCACATTACCTTTCTCATCGAATTATTTTTGATGACTCATTTATGATGATCATAGTGGTATGTTCAAGATTCTCTATAATATGTGAAGTTTTATTATTTTCAATTTGATCAAATTATTCATTCGTGGTTCTATCCCATGAAACATCATTTTTTATTTCCAAAAATTTTGTTTGTTTCATAATTGATAATTGATCAACATTATCTTCATTCCAAATCCATTGTGTTTGTGTTGGCGTAGCTATATCTCCATTTATATTATGTAGATAAACTTATATCCTCCTGTTTCTCCTATGAGATTTATGTTGGATCATTTTAACAATTGAGTCCTCCATTAATTATGCTTTAAAAAATTCATCAATTAAGGAACGTTATAAAACATAAAATTTTTACCAACATCATTATCTTCTTTAGAATATTCAAATATTGAACATCTATAATTATTTTCATCTTTCTCATCAGTGACCTTCAGATCATTACTATATAAATTTTTTCCCTCCTATTGTTATAGAATTTTAGGCCTCACTCCTTTTCATGTATCCTAATAATACTACTTCCACCACTACATCATTATATATTCATTGAATTCCTTTTTATTCATGATATATCAACTAATTTAGAATATTAAAAAATGTTTTAGTTAGGTTTTCATTACATACTTTATTATATAGGGTTCGCTTTCATCCTCAGAGCTTAGAAATGTCTTGTTTTGTGTTTAAAATATAACTTCCACTACCTCCTTAAAATAGTGGCAAGAGATGATGCACTTGATGAGTATGGTATTTGATGTATTTTTTACAATTTTATATCATCATTCTACAATTCCATTTCATTGAGGAGTTCTCACTAAAGATACCTCATTATTAATTCGATGTCTCCTAAAGTATTTTTCAACCTCTATGGATGTGTACTCTATTCCATTATAAGATCATCAAATTTTTACCGAGCATCTTGTCTCATTTATACTCCCCTAAAATATATTTTAATGTACTATATGACATATTTATATCCCAACATTAACATTGTACAATCTATTAAAATATAATCATCATAAAAAAGGATTAAATACCTCTCTCTACATGCTCCAGTTTGATTCACTGTACCACATACATCAATGTGGACTAAATAAAGTATAATAGGTTTCCTTTTATTTATTTGGGGATGGATATTTCCTATAACATTTCTCTATATACACACATCACATGCCATTTTCTATTCTCAATTTTGGTTTAAAATGTCCATCATTGATTTTTTCTTTGATAAGTTCATTATGTTTTGATGGAGAATGTGACCTAGCCTATGGTGAAATAATCTATTATCCTCTTTTGTTATAAGAAAACATATGTTTTCATTACATTCAACCTGATATATAATCCTACTTTTCCTCCATCCTTAAATTTGATATTTCATTGACTTTCCATTGATCAAGAACCCATTTTGATTAAATGTTACCTCATGTTCGGAGACATCGTGTCTAATCCCACTCAATATGTTATGTTTTAAGTTGTCCTTAATCTATCTACATAGAGAAATTATTTCTTCTTCAACTCACCACCTATTATTTTGGTCTTTTCACTTTGATATTAAAATATCATTCATTTACAAATAAAACTATTACATCAACTCTCCCATTTACATTATTCTAGTGGTGCATCTATTCAATCATGTGGTATTGACACCCACTATTAGGGATCAAAATGTTACTATTATTTGTTGTTTTAAGAGAGATTTCATCTAGGTTATCATAATCATTCTTCTTATTTTCCATCTAAGAGATACCCAATTGTGTTTGGATATAAGATTTAATATCCTCTTTCTATCTGAAACAAGAAGTTTATTCATACCCTTATCATTTTTCTAAATGGGAGTATCTCTTTTTATTAAAATCACATTATGATGTCTTATTTTATATATATTTTAATTTCATATTAGTAATTTGGATTTATTCAATGATTTTAATCATGATATTTATTGATTTAATTATAATAGTGAATGAAATTTCTTTGAATGAATGTATTCTTTAAGATGAATAATTGTTCTCATTATTATCTTCTAATATCCATGCACTTATCCCTTAAAATAACTCTCTGAATCTTAATAATATGAAATTGTGTTACCTTGATAAACATATAATTGGAAATTCATTAGTAGAAAAATATTCTCACCTTAATCTGTCCACATGTACCCTACTTTCTAACAGATTGATGATTATTTATTAACCCTTAAATATTGAGGTCTATCTCCACCCTATACTTACATTGGTTCCAATATAACATTTTTTGTTATTTTGATGACTCAATGTTTAAGATAATATCTTCAAACTTCTTCTTCCATTTGATATGAGATATCACTATTCTTTCTTTTGATTCCTAAACATCAAAACTAACTCCACTTTTAAAAATATACTTGGGTCTTTGATCATTTAGAAAATTTATAACACCTCACGAGTCTCATTTGGTTATTTCTAATAATTTATCATCAAATAAAATTCTAAAATAAAAGATATACCTTTTATCTCTTAATTTAATTTCAGATTCATATTTATTTCTCAGTGTAACCACTTCTTTATCAAGTTATTCAACATTATTTTCTCACTCCTTCAAAAAATAATTATGTTAATAAATCACCATAGCTTGTTATTTAATATTTAACATGAAATCCATTACATTTACCATGTTTCTTAGACTAATTATTTTATCCTCCAAATTCTTTTAGATCCTCTCACACCCGCATTTTTAAACTAATTTTTATTTTATTATTTCTTGGCTCTGGGTCCCCACACCAATGTCTAGGATGGGTCCTGGTTTAAATTTATTGACATTTAATAAGTTTAGTGGGTTTCATACCCATGCACGGTCACCACACAGTGGGCGGTAGCCGCATTGTTATCTCAGGTGTCACACAAATGTTTAACAATTCAAATAAATAATGTTTTATATAAATAAGGTGGGTTGAATGTTTAAATTTTAATAAGAATAATGTTATTATTTAATTAATAATATTATTATTACTAAGGTGTTATTATTATTATTATTATTATTTCATTATTGTATATGTTATTTATATTATTATTTTTTATAATAATTATTATTATTATTATTGGTTATTATTATTATTATTATTATGTTTTTTTATTTTTATTTATGGTTTTTTTATTATTATTTTTATTATGTTTTTTTTATTTTTATTTCTGGTATTATTATTATTATTATGATAAATGAAAAAACTAAACTAACCCTAAACCTAGTGCTACCCCAGGCCCCCTTTCTTTTTCTATGCGTCGCTCCCAAGACCCCCCCTCATTCCCCTTTCCTCACGTCACACCACTATGCTCCAGTGGGAGAGCCACCCTCAAGCTCACCTAGCGCCGTAACCCTCCGCCTCTCTCACCCTCGCAGGACCTCAGCGCACCCCAAACCCTGCCACCTTCACCCTTACAACGACCACGCCTAGGATCCCAACATCCGAACCCCCCTCACTCCCTCGTGTCTCTGGCCTGTCAGCACACTTGACCTCCTCCCTCGCTAGGTCTCCCTCGGCCTTGCCCCCCTGCACTGTGCTACCCACTCCTCTGGCCTCACCGTTCCGGCCCTCTGCAGCCCTGCCCTCACCAGCTCCAGTGCCTCCCCCAGCAGCCGCCTGACCCTGCTCCACACTCTCCCAAGATTCTCAAGCCCTCTTCACCCTTGTGCTGCAGACCCGCCTCCCCTGTTTTTCCCGAATTCCTCCCAGAATTCCGGTCGGGACCCCTGCCTCCAGGCCTTCCCTTCCACATCCTTCCCTCAACTCCCCAACACCTTCGGCCAACAGTCGTGCTCTAACCCCCACCTCTATCCACCCTTGCCCCTCCTTCAGTTCTCCTCCGACTTGCACCGACCAGCAATGCACCCGACCCCCCAGCTAGCCTCGCTCATATCTCCGACCAACCGCCTCACCCCACCGCACCTCCGCCTAGGACGTGCTCCGACCCCCTCATTGTTTCCCTTCTCAAGAAGCCTGGAATTCCCCCTGCCCTCCTTGCTTCGGACCCTGCCAGCCTCACCGCACCTCCTTCACACTTCCTCTCCCTCTTCGGCCAGCAGCAGCCTCCTCTTTTATATTATATTATTTATTTATTTATTATTTTATTTATTTATTTATTTATTCATTTATTCATTTATTCTTTTATTTATTTATTTATTTATTTATTATTTTATTTTATTTATTTATTTATTCTTTTATTTATTTATTCTTTTAATAATTTATTTATTTATTTATCATTTTTTTATTTATTCCTTTAATAATTTATTTATTTATTTATTATTTAATTTATTTATTTATTTATTTTCCCTTCATTTCATCTTTGGTGTTTTTATTTAATTTAGATAAATCCTAATACTGTCATGGGTTGTGTGTAGCGTGTTTTTATCATTGTTCAACATGTACGGTTAGTCCGCAAGGGATTTTTATACCTTCCATCAGAGTTTTGTTGCGTCCGCGCTTGATTTGAGGTAGGCATTTCTGACTATTTTCTTTCCTGCATAACCCATAGACGCTTTTGTGGGTTGCATTAAATATTTATATGTCGTTCGCACCATCATTGATATTATAGTTAATTTATTAAAGTGTTTCTGGGTTGGTTAAAATTTTTGAAAATAGTTTCTTGACAAATTATCTGATCTGTTTTGAGTAGTTTTGTGAAAATCATGACTTGGTAAATTATTTCTCATGTAAAATTAACTTAGCTAGTTCTTTAATTAAATTGGTTGGTGAAAACTTAGTTTTTAAGAAGATAAAACTTGTGTTCATTTTATTTTTGATAGTATATTTGTATAGAATGAAGTGTGTATGGGTGAAAACCTATTTTGAGCAATATGTTAGTTTTTATAAAGTGTGAAAGTAGTTATTTTGGTTGTGGAAGCAGTATGAGTCATGTTTTGAAAGGTGAAAAAGTATTTTTTAAAATGTTTGGACATGGATCGTATGTTTAAATGGAATTTGTGTGTGAAGTTGATAAAATCTTGATGTAAGCCTTTGTTGTGTTCTTTTAAAAAGGTTTTCTTAAATTAGTAAACGATTTAGGGAATGATGTTTGAAATACGAATCATGGGTTTAAGGTGTTTCAATGCGCATTTAGGTTTATTTTTCTAATTTTCTATTTGGATCTTAGTGTGCCCTTGGATGTTGGAACATCCATGGATGCATGAGGTGCACACATGGATGTGCTCACAAATGATAATGACATAATTGAAATTGTGATTCTTTAAAATCGTTGGTTTTCTAAATAATTCCTATTTTCCTAAATGAGGTTTGGTCCTTGGTGTGTGTCTGGAAAGAATAAGGCCTGTTTGGATCTTCCAAATTATGGGTGAAGTTGGGTCAACTGTTAGAATGGTTTGTGTTTGGAAATTGTGTGCGCTTGGTTGGAATTTTAATTGTTTTTAGAAAAATTATTTCAACATGGATGTGGCATGACGACCCGTTTGGCACTTTCAGATTTAGTGTAATGTTTGTGTTGATTCTTTGAAATGACGACATTTTGATTACTGTATGCCCATTTAATAACTTTAGTATTTTGAAAAAGGTTTAAAATGGTTCTAATTATTTGTATGTAATGACGGTCTGATTGGAACTTTGCTAATGTGAGATGATTGGATGTGCATATGAGGCACTCCTGTCTAGTGTAACCCTTCATGGGTGAATGTATAAGAAACATCCATGTTTGGGGAAGGCAAGTATGGTGAGATGAGTCATTCATAGAAGGAAATTCCTACCTACACAGTATTATTGTAATCACCATGGGTTCCTGGGAATCTTTTAGATTATCGAGTGATGGTTCCTGATCAACCCCGATTAGACAGGTTGGTACCCCCTGGATTTGTTGTTAGGCCAGACGGGATTTTCCTCCAGATTGGTCGGTTTAGGGCATCTAGTTGGTTATAGACTTAGGAGCTTCACCATACTCTGGTAGATGGTTCCGAAACCGAGTACATATAGGGTTCTTCTAGGGATGTTTAGGTTCACCCATGGTTTTCCTTTTATTTTCTTGTCTTCTTTCAGCTATACTTGTTCTTTCAGCTTCTACTGTCACCTGTTTCTTTTAGAATTGACTTGTTTCCTTGTTTGGATTTTGTTTTCACAATTATAATTTGTTTTAGAAGTGGAACATGGTGTGCTTTGGTTTTTTTTAAATGGTCAAATGTTATTGTTTTATTAAAATATGGAAAGCTTACTTTTATAATTGTATTTCAAACATGTATTAATGGATTGTTTCTGGAAAGGAGACGTTGGATTCTGTGGTTTATTTTGGAATCCATAATGAGAATCTTTATGATCATGAATATTCTATATTTTAATTTGAAGGTTCCCTTTTCTCAGGTTCTCTTGTCTAGATTTCTCATTATTAGAGAAAGATCAGCCTTTGGTTCGGTGGTGACCTGGTAGGTCACAAGGAGGTATGTTTGGTTTTATTTTCATTCTTCTGCTAGTTTTATTTTTTTATCATCAATTTTGTTTATCTGTTTATCTTTTATTCATGGGATAAATCATTCCCAATAGTTAAATTTTGATGCCCGACACTGGTTTCCAGCCCGTGGTGATCGGGAACGCCCTTCAGGCCACGTCACAGACCGACTCGGGTGACCAGTTTAGGGTCGACCCAGGTTGGTTCATGAAAAAATGGTATCAGAGGAGACCCTTGTTATTTGGGGTGTCTGGTAGATGGAGATTACGACTGTCAGGACTCGATAGGTTGGTACGTGAAGGATGTCATGAACCCTCACCCATTCTGAACCTTGAGTTTCCAGGGGTAGTCCGGGTTTTGAGAATTTTGCTTTTGTTTTGGATTGAGGGATGAAAATAGAGACAAGACGATGTTATGTCGTGACCTCACATAGAGTAGTGACCCACGTGGAGTCTGATTGCATGGTTTAGTTTCTCCTAGTCATTTACGCTTGCTTGGGGCATGGCTTACTACCATGTTTCCAAGTTAAGCGTAACTACTAGTTCCTCATCCTGATGGTTTGTTGTAAGTTGGGTTTTGTTTTGGTTTTGATTGATGTAAGAGTGTTTTGAAAACGAAAAAAAGAATGATTTTTTGAAAATTGAATTTGTTTTGAAAATTGGGTTTGGTATTTGGAAAGTGTCCTTGAAATAAGGTGGTTTTGAAGTCTAAAATGGAAAAAGGGAATTTTTTGTTGAGTTTGTATTTTTTTGGTTTTTGAGCTGGCTGTTTTTTGATGAAGGTGATTTCTTTGATGTTATTTAGACTTGATATGAGTTTTGGCTCTATGTTTTATATGTTGTTCAGAAAATGAATCCCAGAAAGGTTTCCAAGGTTTCCGATAAGTCATGAATAGATTTTGGTCCTTCTCAGACGTTACTTGTCCTTCACGGTGATCGGGGTCCGTTAGAGGCACTAGAGTGGATTGAAGATGTCGATTGGATTTTCAGGCTACTGGGAACTTATAAAGGTGTCAGAGTGTGTGCTGTTTTGTGGTTGTTTGAAGGTATAGCTCTAGAAAAATGGGAGTTGGTCACCCCACCATCACTGCAAGTTGAGATGATGTGGGATGTCTTTAAATTCATCTTCATCTGATGGTTTATACCTGAATATGTGAAAATGAAGAAAAGGGAAGAGCTCATGTGTATTCAACTAGGCCAATAGACGGTGAAGGCATATGTTGACCATTTCAAGGAGATTGTGTCCTTTTATCCAGAGGCAGCATCACCAGATTTGATGAATACTTCTCTCTTCATCGAGGGTATTCGTCCAGAGATCAAGGAGCGGGTCCTCCCTTCTAGGGACCATCATTTTGAGAAGTTGGTGTATGAGGAATTTTTAGTTTATTTGGTCTTTAGAGTGGATATGGTTGGAAATCCAGGGTATCCAGTTGCTCATCAGGGTTTTCTATCAGGAGATCAGGGTGTGCTAGAGGGACCTATTCCTAGAGAGTCCTCGGTAGTGGTTCTGGATTCCAGTTCATCGGACCATTCAGTGGTGTGCCCATAGTGTGGCCGGTTCGGGCATGTGAAGCTATCATGTCGCATATCTCCAAAGACGTGTAATCATTGTAGCTGTTTGGGTCACTTGGAGAAGTTTTGTTGGAAGCGTCACTAAAAGAAGATGATGTGACTAGAGGAATTCCAGTGCCTGACTGTGAGGCATGAGATGCTTCAGCCATCAGAACCCCAACCATAGGTCTTGGGGTGAAGCTTGCGCGCATCAGGAGTTTCCAAGGGTGTGAAGCCTCAGTTTAGGTTTTGTGTTCCGTGTTGTCAGTGTAACATTTAAAGTCCTTTTATTCTCGTTTTTCTACTATTAAAGTTTTGACATTGTTGTAAGTTCATTGTTTTATCATGAAGTCATGATGGACTCATCCTATTTCAATCCAAGTAGTCCTGGTTGTGTGAATGTGGTTTTCTAAGTCGTGCTCTTTTATTAAAAGTGTGTTTAGACCCTGTGTGGGTTGATCATGGTTTAGCAGTGTTCATTTGGATATATAAGTGTCTGTAAAGGAGTTATGGCTTGTGGTTATACTCAGGTTCACTGTTTGAGTTAAGTTATTCTTAGGGGTTTTCCCTATTGTTGGGGGTTTTTGGCTGAGGTCGAGAGTTTAAAGCTTCAGTGTTGGTGTTGTTCTCTCATTCTATAAAAGATAGTTTGGATCAGTTGAGAGTTCCCACGTCACCCCCCTTCCCAGGATGGTATGTTTGGGTGTTAGATTTCTTCATTAGTTGAGTTCTTGTGGTGGAGAGAACCCTCTCGTGTTCTTCTATTCTCTTGTGTTGTGGCTTCTTTCAGTTTCAATCGGGCATAAATTCTTGTTCTGTCTATTCTTCAGCTGGGTGACTTTCTGGGGGCATAAACTATTTTTGGTGGGAAGAATTGTCACACCTGCCTTTTTAAAATAATTTTTATTTTATTTTTTATTGGCTCCGGGTCCTCGCGCCAATGTCTTGGTTAGGTCCCAGTTTAAATTTTTCAACATTTAATAAGTTTAGTGGGTTTCAGAACCATGCATGGTCACCGCACAGTGGGCGATAGCTGTGTTGTTAGCTCAGGTGTCACAAAAATGTTTAACGATTAAAATAAATAATGTTTTATATAAATAAGGTGGGTTGAATGTTTAAATTATAATATGAATAATGTTATTATTTAATTAATAATAATATTATTACTAAGGTGTTGTTGTTATTATTATTATTATTTTATTATTCTCTATGTTATTTATATTATTATTGTTATAATTATTTTTTAATTATTGTTATTGGTTATTATTATTATTATTATTATTATTTTTAGTATGTTTTTTTTATTTTTATTTCTGGTTTTTTTATTATTACTTTAATTATGTTCTTTTTATTATTTTTATTTCTAGTTTTATTATTATTATTATTATTATTATGATAAATGAAAAAAAACTAAACTAACCCTAAACCTAGTGCTACCCTAAGCCCCCCTTTATTTTGCTGTGCTCCACACCCAAGACCCCCCCTCATTCCCCTTGCCTCACGTCGCACCATAGTGCTCCAGTGGGAGCGCCACTATCAAGATTACCCAGCACCACAACCCTCCGCCTCTCTCACCCTCGCAGGACCTCGACGCATCCCAGACCCCACCGTCTTCAGCCTTGCAGCGACCACACCCAAGATCCCAGCCTCCGTGCACCCCTCGCTCCCTCGTGCCTCCGGCCTGTCAGTTCACCTGACCTCCTCCCTCGCCAGGTCGCCCTCAGGCTCGCCCCCCTGAACCACGCTGCACTCTCCTCAGGCCTCACCGTTCTGACCCTCCTTACCCCTTCCCTCACCAGCTCCAACGCCTCCCCCAGCAGCCGCCTCACCCTGCTCTGTACTCTCCCCAACTTCCCGAGCCCTCTTCACCCTCATGCTACAGACATGCCTCCCTCGTTTCTCCCAACTTCCTCCCCGAATCCCTGCCGGGACCCCTGCCTCCAGGCCCTCCCATATGCCTCCTTCCCTCCACTCCCCAGCGCCTTCGGCCAGCAGCCATGCTCCAGCCCCTACCTCTGTCTGCCCTCACCCCTCCCTTAGTTCCCCTCCGGCTTGCGCCGGTCAGCAGCTCACCCAACCCCCCAAGCCACCCTTGCTCTTATCTCCAGACAACCGCCTTGCCCCGCCGCACCTATGACTAGGCCGTGCTCCGACCCCCTCACTGTTTCCCTTCTCCAGCAACCCAAAAACCCCCCTTCCCTCCTTGCTTCGGACCCCACCGGCCTCACCGTGCCTCCTTCACGCTTCCTCTCCCACTTCGGTCGGCAGTGACCTCCTCCGGTATATTATTTTATTTATTTATTTATTATTTTAATCATTTATTTATTTATTTATTATTTTTATTCATTTATTTATTTATTTATTTTATTTATTTATTTATTATTTTAATATTTATTTATTTATTCATTATTTTATTCATTTATTTATTATTTTAATCATCTATTTATTTATTTATTCTTTTATTTATTTATTTATTTATTTTCCCTTCATTTCAACTTTGGTGTTTTTATTTAATTTAGATAAATCCTAATACTGTCGTGGGTTGTGTGTAGTGTGTTTTTATCACTATTCACCATTTTTGGTTAGTCCGTGAGGGATTGTTATACCTTCCATCAGAGTTTTGTTGGGTCCGCGCTTGATTTTAGGTAGGTGTTTCTGACTATTTTATTTCTTGCATAACCCATAGACACTAGCATGGTTTGAATTAATATTTATATGTCGTTCGTACCATCATGGATATTATAGTTAATTTATTAATGTTTTTTTGGGTTGGTTAAAATTGTTTAAAATAGTTTCTAGACAAATTATATGATTCGTTGTGAGTTGTTTTGTGAAAATCATGACTTGGTAAATTATTTCTCATGTCAAATTAACTTAGCTTGTTATTTAATTAAATTGGTTGGTGAAAACTTTGTTTTTAAGAAGATAAAACTTGTGTTCATTTTATTTTTGATAGTATTATTGTATGGAATGAAGTGTTTATGGGAATAAACCAATTTTGAGCGATGCGTTAGTTTTTATTAAGTGTGAAAGTAGTTCTTTTGGTTGTGTAAGTGGTATGAGTTATGTTTTGAAAGGTGAAAAAGTAGTTTTTGAAATGTTTGGAAATGCATCGGATGTTTAAATGAAATTTGTGTGTGAAGTTGATAGAATCTTGATGTAATCCTTTATTTTGTTCTTTTGAAAAGGTTTTCTTAAATGATTACATTATTTAGTGAATGATGTTTGAAATATGAAACATGGGATTAACGTGTTTCAATGCGCATTTAGGTTTGGTTTTCTAATGTTCTCTTTGGATCTTAGTGTGCCCTTGGATGTTGGCACATCCATGGATGCATGAGGTGCACACATGGATGTGCTCACAAATGATAATGGCATCTTTGAAATGAAGTTTCTTTAAAATATTTGGTTTTCTAAGTAATTATTGTTTTACTAAACAAGGTTTGGTCATTGGTGTGTGTTTGGAAAGAATAAGGCCCATTTGTCTCTTCCGACTTATGGGTGAAGTTGGGTCAACTATTAAAATGGTTTGTGTTTGTAAATTGTGTTCTCATGGTTGGAATTTTAATTTTTTTTAGAAAATTGATTTCGACATGTATGTGACATGATGGCCCATTTGGCACTTTCATTTTTAGTGTAATGTTTGTGTTGATTCTTTGAAATGATGACGTTTTGATTAATGTATGCCCATTTAACAAATTTAGTATTTTGAAAAAGGTTTCAAATGGTTCTAATGATTTGCATGGCATGATGGACCGATTGGAACTTTGTTAATGTGAGATTTTTGGATGTGCATATGAGGAGCTCCTTTCTAGTGTAACCCTTCATGGGTGAAAGTATAGGGAGCATCCATGTTTGGGGAAGGCAAGTGCCGTGATATGAGTCACGCGTGTGAGGGACTTCCTACCTACACAATATTATTGTAACCACCATGGGTTCCTGGGCGTCTTTTAGATGATCGAGTGACAGTTGCTGATCAAACCCGACTATACGGGTTGGTACCCCCTGGATTTGTTGTTAGGCCAGGCGGGCTTTGCCACTGGATTGGTCAGTGTAGGGCGTCTAGTTGGTTATAAAATTTGGAGTTTCACCATACGCTGGAAGGTGGTTCTGAAACCGAGTATATCCAGGGGTCTTATAGGGATGTTTAGGATCACCCATGGTTTTCCTTTGATTTTCTTCTCTACTTTTATCTATACTTGTTCTTTACTATCACATGTTTCTTTTAGCATTTCCTCGTTTCCTTGTTTGGATTTTGTTTTCACAATTGTAGTTTGTTTTAGAAATGGAATGTGGTGTGCATTGTTTTTTTTAAATGGGAAAATGTTATTGTTTTATTAAAATATAAAAAGCCTACTTTTATAATTGTATTTCAAACTTGTGTTAATGGATTGTTTCAGGAAAGGAGACATTGGATTCTGTTGTTTATTTTGGAATCCATACTGAGCATCTTTATGCTCATGCCTATTCTATCTTTTTAGTTGAAGGTTCTCTTTTCTCAGGTTCTCTTGGTTGGATTTCTCATTATTAGAGTAAGTTCAGCCTTTGGTTGAGTGGTGACCTGGAAGGTCACAAGGCGGTATGTTCGGTTTTATTTTCGTTCCACTACTAGTTTTATTTTTTTTATCGTTAGTTTTGTTTATATATTTATCTTGGATTCATTGGAAAAATAGTTCCCAATAGTTAAATTTTGATCCCCGGAACTGGTTGCCAGCCCGTGGGGATCGGGAACGCCCTTCGGGCCATGTCGTGGACTGACTCAGGTGACCAGTTCAGGGTCGACCTAGGTTGGTTAGTGACAGATCTCATATTTATCATCTTCTAGATAATTTAAATATTAGTAATATCATTTCAATAATCCTCCAATATTTTGATTTTTCATCCATTGAACATTAAGATATTCTAGAGCACTCTATAGTTCAACTTTGAGATCAACAATATCAACTGGATGATTATCAACCTCCACTTCAAACATGTAATTTTAAATATTATCCATTATAAAACCCCTTTTCTTGATTTTTTTTTCAAATTTATCCATTTAATTGGTATCATCATCATCATTTTGTTTTCTAATAAAGCACTCACTTTACAACTTATGAATTTTCTTATTTGAAGTCTCTTTTAGGAGGGTATTTTCTTTGTTGATGCAGTATGGTTTTTCATTTATCATGATCACCATAAAGTATCCATGGAAAACTCACTACAATGTACTCTACATTACCACATCAAGATCATTTCATTGGTATTTTATTTATACCTACACTTTATTCTTTTGTAATGATTTTCCACAAGATATATAAATTCATCATAGAGGTATTATTTCTCATCTCCACCCTCATTGATATAAATATTATCTTTTGATATGAATGAATTACCACTATTAGAGTGACTTGATATTGCTTCTAGATTTACATATATTTCATATGAAACCAAACCACTCTACTGACCATCCAATTATAGTTATGCCAAATTCCTCCCTTCAAGTGACAACACATTGAGATTTTAAAGATATTAAATCATTTTTATGATTTTTTATCATTCTAAACATCATTTATTTCTTCACAAGGTCCCAAAATATCACCAAAATCCTAAATGGTTTGGGTAAAGAATATATTAATACTGTTATGATGGAAAATTTTCAAATCATCAAACTTTTTTTGTATCACTTGAATTATAATGACCTTAACCTTGTTTCCACCATATTATATATTGTAATATTTGTCCCATAAGTTCTTGGTAGTAGTGTAACTCAAAAAAATCAAGTGAATTTGAATTAAAAGAGGCCTAAATAATTCATTTCGAGATTTATAAAAAACATTGATTTGTTTTATATCATCATTAGTGATTGAAAATTATAAAACACCACTTACATGTATCCCTTGAATGTAAGTATAGAAAATATAAAACCTAAGAGACTATAAATGCGATATCATTCTATTCATATATATTTGTTAATTTTAACCAGTAAATTGGGTTACAACCTTTTGATTTACTATTTTATCAATAATGATAACATTTAGATGAAATATTACATTTCTATAAGCTATCACTATAATAAAACATGTTGCAACAAGAGGCTCAGTCACACATTAAGTGGTGGGTGAATAGTGTGTGAAATTTTTTATCATGCCATGTTAGATCTTATTCTCACATTGGTAGGAACTCATTTGACCCATCAAAATTAGTTTCAAATCCACCACAATTAGATATATTGATTCGAAAAAAAAGCATAATAATTTTACATAGGTCACCAATATGGGATAAATACAAGGAATATACAACAATAATGTTCCAATTTATCGAAATCCACTAAACTAATTATTTAGGTTTATAATTAACAAAGGCCACTCCAATCCTCGGTTCACTACTAGAACAATGATTTAAGGACCAATCACCCCCTCCAAATGTTCACTCTATTTGGTCAATTTATTAGATCACTACACATGGAAGTAAAAAATAATTTGTTATAAAAACCAACACAATAATGAATTATCATTATGTTTCACTATGTGTGTGTATGTGCATGTTGATCATCACAGATATCTCTTCAATGAGTTCAAATTATTTTCTTTGTTTACTAAATTAAAATTCAAAATTACTACTTTTGAAAAAATTATTTTCACATAAGTTTTTTCATATAACTCCATATAAAATAACCTATTAAATATCATTTAATTAATTAAAACTACTCTTTTAAAAAAGGTTCACACAAAAAAATTTCATTCCCAACCAGTCCTTTGAACAATTCACTCATGAAAAATAGTGGTATATGTAACACTTTTTCATAAATCCCATTTTTGTGAAATAGGAGTGCTAATATTTCTCAATATCATACGCATCTAACATTAATATCCTAAATGAAATAATTAATTACCTATTTATGGGTAAAATTGTAATCATTCACATGTCTTGAAAACCATTCTTAATAAAACTCAGCTTCACACAATCTCTATATGGGAAGCACCACTCTATGGAGAGACTTGATTTTACTATCATTATCAAATTCATAAAACTCCAAATTTCTATTATCCCTATATTTGATTTTTTATAATGTTTAATTTACATTAATTATCTTTGAAACCTTATGGAACACATTCAAACATTCACTAAACATCACCATTTGAATTCAGACTCTTGCTAATTTGGAAGTGTAACAAAACATTTGTTCGCAAAAAATACAACATACCCAACATCATTATCATCCATGAAATTTCATCCTATAATATTCAGAATTATAT
The DNA here is from genome assembly GCA_963277665.1 of Viscum album. Taxonomy (NCBI): domain Eukaryota; kingdom Viridiplantae; phylum Streptophyta; class Magnoliopsida; order Santalales; family Viscaceae; genus Viscum; species Viscum album. Next base: position 17,053,395 of record OY728167.1, on the reverse strand, counting down.
AAATCATGATTGGTATCCCATCAATCTTATTTAGTGAAATTGTTTTGTTTCAATTGGAACTAATAGAGAAAATTATGTTTGTGTAATAAGATGTATGGATAGAATTAAGAGGAATTGTGTAAGAGTAATAACAGGTGTGGATAATATTTATGTCAGAGTAAGAAGCCAATTATCCATGAATAATATTATTTTTCTATTTTATATATAATATTAAATTCAATAGTCTTGAAAGATAATTATTGAGTGAATCTATACGAAAAAATGCTATATAGAGTTCCTTCGAGAATCTATCTTCCAATTTATAAAAATAGTAACTAGATTTTAAAATGAGTGGTTTTGGAAAATTTATATATATATTTGTATCTTATATTGTAAGATAATATGAAATGTTCTACTAATAATAATAGTAATAACAAGTAAACATTATAGAATAATTTTCTCCCAAATTCTTGATGAGTTTTTCAATAATAGAAGATTAACATTTGGAACTAGGAGATGAGAAATTAATGGTTATCATACCCACATTCTGTCTTATATATTAAAACCATTAAAAATATATAGGTTTAATATGTATATCATCAAGATACATTTTAGTTTTTATAAATTTGAAAAAAATATCTTCTTATTATGTGTGATCATGAATGAAATTTTTTCTTATAACTATGTGTTTTTCTTTTGTGTATTGTGAAAGATTAATAAATAATGAAATGTAATTAGTTTTATCACAAATAATCATATTTTTAGTGACTATCATTTTTAAATCAATATATCTATCATGTATATATAAAAATTTGGTGCAATATCTTTTAGTAACTATATATTTATCTTTAACAATGTTTAGTGACACCAAATGTTTCTTATAACTAGTCAAAGAAAAAAACATCACCAAAGAAAAGAAAATTTTTGGATGTAGTTTTACAAAATATCATATAACTTATGAGGTGTGTATATGAATAAAAATTAATAATAAACTCAAATATAGTTGAATTTAAAATTCAATGTTTTAAAATTACCATATGATAATAGGTGTTCTTCTTAACTATCATAAGATGATATTTTTTTGATTAGTTCAAATCTCAAGAACAATAATATACAGATAATAATGGATGGCATACTTATTATCATGTAATTGAATCATCTAATCATACCTTTTTAAACCTTTTGATCCACTAGTTTCCTGAAATCATTAAGGTCATGTTTATTGGAGGTACCTATCAGGGAACTAATACTGTTAGGATCTTATAGATTATTTAATTATTTAAAAATTTAATTGGTATATTAATAAAAATGTTATGGAAATTTTTTATCTTCAATATCAGGAGGTTGTTAAACATAAACTTCCTCCAAAACACATCAATTATATAAATAACTCTTTTAATCATTTTGAACTAGAGTAAACTCTTGATTATCATTAAGGGATAAGATAATTTGTATGGATTTGAGTTTAGATATTGAAGAAATAGTTTCTTTATAGTTTGTGAAAGAATTTTAAATATTACCTTTAGTGAAAAGTTAAAGGCAAGTCATTAAATAATAGAAAAACACAATTTATATCCTATGTACTATAAGATAGTGGGGATAAAGGTAGAATCACATGGAAGGGAATATAGTGGAAAGCAATAAAAGGGAAAATACAATAACAATTAGTAAATAAAATTAAACTAAACATAGACTATAGACTCTAGAATTTGGAAGAAATTTTCTTTAGAAATAAATGAGAGAAAAAGGTAGAAAGGATGAAAAGTTAAATAAACAAAATAATATTTCACTAGTAAATGAATGAAAAATATATTTTAAACTATTGAAAACCAAACTGACATGATTTTATAAAAATGTTTTTTGTTCCTACATCAATGTAAAATAGAGTTATGTATGATCTGTGTAAGATTGATGTTCAATAACCTCAATATCTCTCAAAGATCAAAATTATTCCATTAAAATAGAATAAATACTGATTTATCATCCAATAATTAGAATAAAATAATGACCATGAATTGGAAAAAATAATTAAAAACCTTTTCAAAATTACATGCTTTAGTTATTACTTTATGGAGAATAATAACTTATCACCAACCTCTAGTAATTTGAATAGTATAAGAAGAATGCTGAAGAAGAATTAAATCATGGAAATAATATTAAATGTTTACACAACTACACTTCTAATAAAATTCTCTTCAATTTATCAAATTCTGGTTAAAAGGAATTTATTCCATACTACATCAAAATATTTATTCTCTAATTTATGTCTATTAATTTATCATCATAGGATGTGGGAATGAAATGATGTGGAGAATATCATAGAATAACATTATCCAATAATGATAAACTTTATCAAGAATGGAAAACAATGTTCTCATTTCCATTAAATCTCCCTAAAATAGCTTAGCTTATAATTTTTAATGCAAAAAAATTATTCAATAAACCTATTTTGAAAAGTGAAAATAATTAATAAGGAGATGAATAAAAGAGATATCCTCTATGGAGATTGGTCCTTCCTTCAGATCATGTTCCCTCTAAACTACTACCCTAAATTTATACTATAAGAATCTACTAATATCTTAGTTTTACTCCCATAAATCATTGATGGAATTTATTTTTATTCCTCAGGATGCCTCCTTTATTTCCTTTTCATCACCAACCTAAAGAACTACTTAGTTTTGGGAAAGCTAAAAGGGATAGTTAATTCTTTTTTCCCTTCTATCTCTGCTAATGTAATATTAGAAATATTATTTAAAAAAATTATACATCATAGAAAATAATTAATTTCTATATATATCATCAATTTTATTAAAACATCATTATATTTTCTAGCTTATAAATTCACATATGTTAACAAACACATGATTCATCTAGCAAAAAATAGATTTGAAATTCTTCAATAAACATCAATTAGTGAACCCTTCACTATATAAATCACAAATTCAATTTATATCAAACCATTCCAATTACATGGTTGTGTCAAACATTGAAGGAAACCCAGCATAAAACCTAACTCATTCAAACTAGGCCTCATTCCAAGATAAAATTCCACTTACCATATTCAATAACAGAACTCACTGAGTGATTCCTTTAGTTATTGGAATGAGAAAATCCTTATAGCCTAGTTTAAATCATAGGATTATCTACATAAGAATTATAGATTTGGTTTCCCTTGTTTTTGTGTTGTTAATTAAATGTGGTTTTAATATGTCTCATTTCTTGAGTTGTTTGATTTCTTTATCACCTAGTATTTTTCTGAACCTTATGTAACTTTAGTTTTACCCCCATGTGAGCTCTTTTTCTCTTGGTTTCTACCCTTGTGTGAGGTTTTGTGAACCCTTATATATTCCATTTTATATCATTTTTACCCTTACATAAGTCCCTCATTACCATTACATGAGTCTATTGGAGAACCTTATGTGAATAATTCTTATGTGATTTACTCATATGTAGAGGTCCTGTATCCTATATGTAGTTCATATTACCCTTATGTAGAGGTCCCCTAACCGTTACATATCTCCGATCAACCATTACATTAATTTTGTTCACCCTTATGAAGTTGGGTTTTGGACTATAGTTAGTAGGGTTTTGAAACATACATAGTGGGTTTTTACCCTTACGTGAGGTCATTTTTGCCCTTACATGAGGACATATATACCTTTAAACAGTTGTTTTTTACCCTTACACATTGGGTTTGTACCCTTATGTGAGTTCCTATCTACCCTTACATAGCGGTGACACAAACCTTATACAAATCCTATATTTACCTTTATACAAGAATTTATTTTAATTTATTTGGGTTTTTGTGTTAATTTATCAGTTTGGTATGATTCATGGTTTTATAGCCATCCATTTGGGATTATTTTTGAGTCATTACAATAACCCATCAACTCTTATGGGAATTTTTATTGTTTTTATTCCATATTTATGTTGAATCATCCCATGGTGGTGTGGATTCTTCCTAGGATATAATATTAGATAACATTGAGAGAGGGATCATTGATAACAAATATATCCAACAACTCATATTTTGGATTTCTGGTGAAGAAACAGTAAATGGTAGGAATGTTTCATTACTCCTGTGGCTATACTAGAGGATGAAGATCATGAACCCAGATAGAGGTCTGGTTGCTAGAATGTAAACTAGAACATCAACCATCTTATGGAATTTGGTTTTTATGGACTCAAAAATATTTTTTCAGTGTCTTATTCAATCATCTTCATCAATAAAGGTTTTTCTTGGCCTCGGTAGGGGGGTATTGGTCACATTATTTTTTTCTTATTGACTTTTTTAGTGTTTATATTAGCTACTTATTTTTCTATCATATGCATCATGAATTTTTTCTCCTCATCCTACTATGTTCTTCTCTTACTTCCACTTATACTTCCTTTTCCCATTGTATAGTAAACACCAATGATGATCCTACCCCATGAAAGTAGGACAGTTGGATGAAGCATATAAATAATTATATAATTTTACAAAAGTATTTTTCTTTTATTGTCAAACTATAATTTCAAAAATATAATTCTTTATTCTTAAAATTAATTCATTTTTTTAATTTCATTGTTTATATAGAAGGTGTTTAGAGTATTTATTCATCACATTGATTTCATTGTATGTTCCTACTTCAGTTCTTTATTGCTAAAATTTATTCTCTATATCAAGAATCTGTTAAATGGTTCTATAATGACATTTCAAAATCAAAATTTTTAATTAACATGAATATGTAATTTATTTCTCATATTTTTTTTATTCTGATTTTGATGAATCAACATGATCATTTTTTCTATATTTTGATAATTATTTCAAGATTGAATTTGTTTTTATCCACTACCAATGTGTTAGGTTCACTATTGGAATCATTTTGAATATTTATTGATGTTTGGAAGAGAATGAAAACATGTTTTATTTTTATTATATTATTTTTGATAAACTAAAAGTAAATATCATTGTTCGGTTTGAAATTTTAAGAACCAAAATTAACCCAACTGGATCCTCACAGTTGAATGTAGATGGCCTCACACAGTACAACACATAAGTGGTATCAAAGCCTAATTTTTGTTAATGTTGAATTTTTTAAATACATAATCTCTTGTTAATTTCATTTAAATCATTTTCTAGTGTATTTTACCTATGAAACATTCTTTAATTACTTCATTCAATTATGTTTATTAACTCTTTTTGTGTGAAATTGAAATATATTTATGATTTTTGTTCCCTTTTATTTTTCCATAATTATTTTTTTATTTCTAAGCCTTAAAGATACCTTTGGTTGGTGCTACATGTTTTTTCCTCTAGTTATAGTATAGGAAGGGAATCTGTTTGAGGTTGGACTATGTTAGAGAGTTGGTTCACTATGAGATGTTTTTCAGGGTCTTAGGTCTCCAATGTCTATAATTTTCCTATAAGTTAAGCTTATATTTTCTCTTTTTTGTTCCTCCACATCCTTTAGGGATTTTTTGTTTGGGTGTGGAATACTTGAAAATTCATTGTTTTGGTTTGGGTAGTCCGTGGGCCCATTTTTCTTGTTTGTTTCTCAGCCAACCACCATGATTATTATCTTTATTGTTTGAATTTTTTAAAGGTTTTTTTGGTCTCCTAGATTTATAGACAATGTGTAATCAGAAATCTAAACTAGGATGTGATCCCTTTTAGCATATTTTCACCCCTTGGGTCTTTAACTAACTATTTCCATTGTTCTCTAGTTTTAGAGCTATCCTAGGATGTTTTGAATGATTCTATGTGATCTTAGAGTTTCCATTTAATTTAGCATATCTAATTTAAATTTTGTTTTAGGTGGTCATCACCTTCAGTGGAGATTCATAATCCATCATTTATGGATCTTTGGGAACCTTTCATTGAGAGTATTCTTGTTAGGTTTCCAAGCATCGTGTCTCATCATAAAATTGATCATGATTGATGGTTTAATATTATTTATATTAATTTATTTGGTTTAGGTGGAGACTCTATTAGTTCTTTATTTTTCTATAATGGTTTCATGACCCAACCCTTTGCAGTCTGCTTGGCTAGTTTCAAGATGAGCGTGATACTCCACTTCCACCTCCAATTTTCTATGGGTAGGTGACTAGAAACAGGTAGGCATATCTACCACATGGGGGTCCATAGCCTAAGGTACATGTATACATGAACCAATATATAGAAACCAATATATATATAAAGGAAATAAACAAGTGATACTAAATATGTATGAATACAAATAATCCCACATTAGAGTATGACACAAGTAGATAAAAACAAAATGGTGAAATACAATCCCACCAAAAATAAAAAGAGTCCAAATAGCTAGTAAGAAGGTTATTACTATCGAGATTAAACCACTAGAACCATATGAATTTAGTCAAGTAAAACTATGCTCTACCTTCACCTAGTCCCCCTAGGACCCATTGAATGGAACATCATCTATATAAGACATGACACATGCGAGTATAGCCCATGCAGATGTGAGTATAAACATATCTAGTAGGATACCCTGAAATCACTGAACATAAATCATAAAGGGATTATGATAAAAAATAATATTAAAAAATACCATGTATGATTAAGTATAGACACCAAGGCTCAAATTAAGTTTACAACTACACTTCCATCCTAGGATTCCACTTGAGGCATCAAGGTTACACTTGTATAAAGGATCTCACTCCTCAGTTCTTGCTAACATAGATGGAGCTCATCAAAGAGGTCATTCCCATTAGACCTATCCATTAATATATAGATACTGGAACTCAAAGGATATTTATATATGAATAGGGGATCACACCCTAGGCCTATGGGGGATACCTACCCTTTCCAGGAGTAATCCTCTAGGATGGGAATCACATGACCTAATTTTTGGTAATCAGATTACTAACAAAACCTAGGGATTAATTATAGAGGATCACAACCTATTCCACATGGAGGGATATATAAATCTATCTATAAATATCCCATATAGGGGATCCCTCATCCTTTTCTTAGGACAAGATTTTTCATTTTACCCTCATAGGTATGGATGAAGGGAACACACACCACTAATTATTTTATATAATAAAGTGAATGGGGGATTAAACCTTCCTTGGAAGGAGTAAAAAATATGTACATAGATTACATGACATTTCCAAGCTAGTTCAGACATGACCAAGTCCATGTACATTCCCATGTCATCTGGCTCGTTCCTGTGTACTATGGTTGTACCAGTGTGCACTTATCTTGTTCACGTACACTTGATGTGTATATGTAAAATGGCCATGTCAGTGCTCATGTACCCTTGGGGTAGACATTGAGTCATTGATCAAGGGACACATGACATGTTAAATTTCACACAGTGTGTGATATTTTTTCCTATTTCTAAACCACAATCACCATAGACGGTGTTCCACATGGCATGTGTCTTAGGAACTACACACCATATATATTTAAATTTTCCTAAATTTCAAGTACTATCATGCATCTCACACATGATTATACTACCTTAGAATATGCTAGAAATTATGCTCATAGAACTTAGTTTATCAATTGACTATGCCTATACCATTTCTAGTGGCCATATTCGGGACACCCATCCATTCAAGAGTCATTTCCCATCACACCACACCATTGAAATTCAAAACCATGGATGAAAAATCTCAATCCATCTCCCGATCTTCCATAATAATCATCTCACCAATATCAATCCTTTAATTCCAAATATTAGACCACAAAAACAATCTAGTTTTCCATAGAATGATTGTTCAATAATTGATTTCCATTTATTTACAAACCACTAACCAAACTGAATACCGACAATGAACAATTGAAGAATGGTGGGAGATTTTTTTTTTGAGAAAATGAATGTCATCCATTGTTTGAGTTGTCCTTGGTCCATTGATCTATAAATTACAAATATCTAATGATAAACATGGATCACCAAAAAAATGAACAATTCCTAAGTTTATGAAAAAGAGTATCCAAATTTAAAATAGAAATCTATATGTGAATAAATTTTAAAAAGGAATTAATTCATTCTTGATATGAGTGAATCAAAATAGGGATTTGTCAACTGAAAAAAATTTATAACTCAAAAAAGGATCGATCAATGATGATGAATGATCACTACATAATTTTCATTAGAAAGATCTAAGAACTATGTCATTAAAGAGAAACTCATTGTAAAAGTGATTATCGATCCATGATCCCATTGTCACATCCAAATATCCCCACCATGTTCCTATCAAATAACTAGTATTATGAAATTAAACCTAGAATTATTTCATAACCACATTTAAATAGGAGACTGATTGCATCAACATGTTAATAAATAATAAATTAATTAACTAATTTATTTTCTCATTAATCTATCCATGACTTATCTTAAATAAAACATCTATCACAGACAAAGGTTATGTCATCTATAAGTTAAAATATATATTTTGGAATTAATTGTGGTCTTAGATTTAAGATATAAATCACCGATTAGGAGATATACCATTCTTTTATAAGAACCACACCCAAATGATAAAATATATATTTAGTATTCTTATTATACCATCATCAAGGATTCATAGAACACAAAAGTATGTTTCGACTCTACACCAAACTCTAAAAATAATCCCTACAATATATGAAAGTGTTACAAGAGAAAAAAGGGTTTCTAAATTCTACCCACCTCAGTGATTTTCATATATAAAGGGAAAAACCCACTCAAACATGTGAGGGTACTGAGCACAAATCTTGTCCTCTCACTCTAATTAGCTATCCTAATGATTAACCTACTACCATTAGACACACACCAAGGGAATAAACCACCCAAGAATGATCTTGTCCTTCCGATCAAATATCTCTACCTAGTACATTGTGATGGTAGGCCATCATTGATGTCCATATCACACCAATTGATAAAATGTGATGGGTTGTGAAGATAACTATTTAGTTGTGATATTTGGAGGACATCATGCTCCTAGTAAAACTGTGGTGGTAGGACAAATTGGTAATCTACCTTGATAACACTACACAACATCTTGAAAGGTATAATGAATCTCAAAAATAACTTACCACCCTAACAAAACATCATAATCCTCTCTGAGGTGACATCATTAGGAACACATAGTCTCCCTCATCCGACACCAAAGGAATCCATAATCTATTCATATAAGATTTACCATTGATCTGGGAAGTCCTTATCAGCTCCCAGATGATCTATACCATCTATGTCATTACTCAAACCAACTCTAGGCCCATTACTGCCAACTCCCCTGAATTAGTACAGTATAATGGTAACCTATAAGGACTCCAGAAAAAGGCATAGAATGGTTCCATACTGATGGTGGGGTGGTAAATATTGTTTTATTAAAGATCCTATAAAGGTAGATGATCCTCCAAACTATGAAAAAAATTCAATCATGCAAGCCAAAATCATGTCCTCAATAAATTTAATGGTATGCATTATCTGGTAATGTCACTAGGGGTGGAACATCATTATAAACAGAAAATGATCCCCAAAGGAATCCTTTAATACTTCACATAATATTGATGTGGATTTATCATCACAATCTGAGAAAACCATTGATGGAACTCTAAGAAGTTAGAATATGTTTATATAAAGGCATCCTAAGATCTCCACTGAACTATGCACTCAAATGCCTTGGAAGTGGCCTGACTTGGTGAGTCAGTCTAAAATATCCCAAATAGATTATTGAATTCTTGATGATATTGGTAGACCTATTAATAAATCTATGGATATTACATCACAATTATACTACAGAACATCAATTTATTAGTAAAAAATTGCTGGAACCTAGTGCTCAACATTCATTTGCTAAAAAGTGGGGCATCAGGGTATAAACTCATCTACACACTTCATAAACTCTAGCCACCCGAACTAACTCTAAAGAACCTGGTGAATATTTTCCTATACTATATGTACTTTTATGTTGTATGTATGAAACTCCTTAAATATCAACCCTAAAATAATTATTGGCACAATCATCCATCCTGGGAAAAGGAATGTCTTCTGCTCAACTTTAGAAAAACCATCATAAGCACATCCAGTTGATATCTGGAAATGTAAGGTATCAAAATCGATATCTCCAAGATGATCCTCCATAACATGATAATGATGAATAAGGTTAGAAACCATCTACTAGAGGTAATATGAAAAATCCTCATCCACCAAGGAAAAATGAAACAAGTTCAACTACTTTGATGGCTCTCTTAACAACTATCAATAAGATATCTTGTTGAGAGAATCTGCCACAAAATTCCCATTTTTGGAAGTATAGACTATCTAAAAGTCATAATACTACTATAAATATCGTAATAACCTATAATAAAAGATAGTATCTTCCTATTAAAATATATACCTTATTCAATTTTTTTCAGAATAGATGATAAATCACTCTCCCATAAGGCAACGTTTCTAGATATTCAGGGCAAAGACCATTGTTGCTGGATCTAGATCACGTGTCAAATATCATTACTCATATGGTCTCAGATTCTAGGACCCATTAATAATCATAACCTACATATACATCATAACAAATTCAAGCTATGTTCTAATGGAATCAAAAAACAACACACACTCAACACCCTCCACTGGTAGTCTCAAACAGGGGGCTCTTTTCAACCGATAACATAACTCCTGAAAAACCAATTGTCATTTCTCTATCCACATGAAAGGATACCCCTTTTAGGTCAATGTAGTAAATGGTTCCAAAATTCTGAAGAAATTGTGCATGAATTTATGATAGTATCCTTCCAACCTAATGATTGTCTGCAACTCAATCATGCTCTTGGGTGGCTACAAAGCTAGAACTTCCCTAAACTTTATTGGGTCCACTAGTACTCCCTCTTTTGAGATAATGTATCCTAGGAAGTGGACTTCAAGAATATATAACTGAAATATTGATTGAATTACATAAATCCAATTCTATCAGAGTTTATATCAGACCATACTAAAATTTCACACATCCTACTCCTTTGATGTTGATTACATAAGGATGTTTTCGATGAGTACTACCATGAAAAAGTCCAATAATGGATGAAATATTCATTTATTGAGACCTATAAACACTAATTTGGAATCATTATTTCCCAGGGAATCACCAAATACTCATAGTGGGCATAAAAACATTGGAATTTTGCCTTTGGTATATGATCCTATAAAACATAGAGCTGGTGATACCCCGACCGTAGGTCAATCTTTGAGAACCACCTTTCACCTTTAAATTGGTTGAGGAGGTAATATATTATTGGGGGTAAGCCCTTATTCTTTATTTTCACCCAATTTAGGTGATGGTAATCCACATATAACCTCAAGCTAACATCTTCCTTCTTGGTGAACAACACTAGGAAATGCTAGGGGGATACATTGGGTTTGAAAAATATCTTCCTATACAAATCCTCCAACTGAACCTTTATCTCTAGACACTATATGGGGGCTATATTATCTAATTATTGTTTATTCTTAATAGTCTAATTAAGACTTTTATTTTATAATATCTTCTATTTTTTGTTAACCCATTCTAAGTGTTCGATCTCACAATTCTTACATTTTCATTTCCATAGGTTATGAAGAAGAGTTATATGTATGATGTTTCTAGAATATAATGTTTGGTTGAGATTTTTGGGAGATATTGAGACTTAATAAAGAATAAGAAAATATGGTTATATTGGAAAAATTTACAATTTAATGAGAATGATATAGGTTCTATTATGTAATTTTCTTCACAATTCACTAAATATCTAAACCTAAAAAAGGATTTGGGTATGTAAGTGACTCAATATTTATTTTTTATATCATAATTATGGATAACTATCATTGGGTATAATAAATTTTTATTTAAGACCATATATAAATATATCATTTTCCACCAAATATGGGAGTATGAGTCTAAGGTATTAAAATTTTGAATTAGTGAATGGTTGTTATGACACTAGATGTTAGGATGTTATCATATAATATTAACTTCGAATTGGTGGATACCATCACAGTTTAATGATTTTAAGGATAATAATTAGTTTAAAGGAATAAATAAATTTTTGAGATTTTATGTGATGTGATTTTGTTGTGATAAATGATATATTGAATATTTTATTAGGTTCTAGTAAGAATAAATGATTGATGTATAGATTTAAATTTGGGTTGTTATGTGATATGAATATAGTTAACTGGGAGAATGTGATAATTTGTTTTTGGGAATATATGTTTACAATTATGGGTATTCTTGTGGGTTGAAGTTTAATTTTATATTATATGGATTCATGTTATTATGGGAAGGTTAATATACTTCTAGGGGAAATTATTTCCATAGTTTTTGGGTTCTGGATATACTAAGAAATAGTTTTAATGATTATTGAGGTTTAATAATATTTCAGAAGACAGATAAATTTATTTTAAAAGAAAATGTGATCACAACATTCTAATTTTTCGGTTTCTAATTTGGTCAAACATATTTTTAATAGAATTTGGTTATATTTATTTGTGGAAGGATTTTTGTTGAACTTTTGGTGTCATTATTAAGGTTTTGGATATTGATATATTAAATTTTCACATGAATTATTATTCATAATATGTTTTATAATAACTTTTCCTAACCATTTTGATATCAATAAATGGGTAAATTCTAGATTAATGACCGTTTATTATTTTTTGGATCGTAGGATCCATTAATAATATATTTTCAATCTTTATTCATGATAATTTAATCATTATTTTTTATCATTTAAAATACAAGATGAAGTAGAGGTTGAAAACTAATTGAAAAATGTTACTAAAGGATAAAATTACACTGATAGTATGAAATGAAATCATGTAAGTATATTGTATCTTGTTATCTATCCTGATGGAAAATAATTCATCAATAAAATAGAAGATAAATCTACAAAATCTTCTCACTCATCTATAAATGTATTTTTTTGGGAACTCATTCACAAGTATGAGTCTTTTAATGGTAAAAATATTATTTTGGAAATATTTTATTAAGAGATACTATGTTTCCTAGTAATAAATTAGAAATTTATTATCATAATAAAATCTAAATTGGAAATTATAACTATGTCGTGATATATTTTGTTAATTAAAAATTAAAATTCTGAGGAAATAATTTATTTAATGGGGAGAATGTAACACATAGAGATTTTCAATGCATTCTTCTTTAAATAAAACAAAACTACATGATACATTGTGATATTCAAAAAACCAAATTAAAGTGAACAATATTTTATTACAATATAAAATGATAGTCAAAACAAACACAATTAAAAAAAAAATAGTTTTGTAAAATTAAATGTATTCTTTTTTATGTAGGAAGATATCATTACATATATTGAAACTATTTTGATGAATTACATATTTTTGAAAATTTTAATAATTTTTAGGAAATGATATCAATAATATTTATTAATACAAATAAATTATTCACTAGTAAAATAAATTATTAACATCCAAAAAATAATTAAGTAGATATGCTGTGTTTAAAAGATTTTGATTTATTTTATATTATATTTTTCATTTAAAATATAAATTTTAAAATATTTGAATTTGAAATTGATAAAGTGTAATTTATTTATGAATTTAGTGTATCAAAACTATATTAGGGTAAATTTTATGGATTTTTCTGAAAAGGTTGAATTTTGGTTGAATATTGAAAAGTATAATTTAAAAAATACTATAAATTTTATAGAATCATAATGATATTAGAATGAAATAACTGTATATGAATCATTTTTCACAAAAAAATTTATTTTTTAAGGATTAAAATAAAAAATTTCACAATTTTTTTAAAATTTAGAAATAAAGTATTGACATTTTATAACATAAATGATGTTTTATTTTAATTGAAGACTATTTTGGTCATTTTATATCTAAATATTAACATGGTTAGTTTTTTTTGATTGATTTTACTATCACATAATTCTTATTTTCATATTAATAAACTAATAAATTTCATGTGTATCAATTCTATAAATTATTTTGGTGTAATTTCATTTTTAATCATAAAATTCATTTTTATAAGAACTGGTTTCCTTACATTTTTGCCTATTTATTATATATAAAAAATTTCCACCACTAAAAACATAATATTTTTGTTTTTATTTCATATTTTGATTCATTATTTTCAAATTACTTAATAAATTCCATTTAATTCTTTAGTAATAAAATAATGTTACCATAGTAAAATTTTACCATCACAGTAAGGATTAAAAGGGGTTAACGAGGGTGTTAAGCTAAAGGATAAGGCATAAAATATAACTAGAAATCATTTTCATTTAATTGGATGAGTTTATTTATACCCTAATATATCTTATTATTTAAAATTTGGCCACATGTTTCCACTTTACCATGAGAAAGACATTTCTATTTTTTAAATATAAGATTATTTAAAAAAGCGACCCTTTGTCACATACAAAAGGATCCATTCACCAAAGAACTTATTTACACTCTTTGATCATATTATCTTGAATAAATAAAAAAATCCATTCTTAAAACTCTTATCTATATCCTTGATCTTATAGACTTATCAAAGGATGACTCATTTAAGGAATAAACGACTTGGTAATTGAGCCCTCCCAAGAAGAAAGGTGAGGAATAGAAATTAATTTTATGATTTATATTTTATTGTTTTACCTCATCCAAATATATACTAACCATGAAAACATAATAAAATAATTATTATTAATTTAATTAAATTTTATTATTTAAATTGGATTTCAATTATCTAGCTTCCTAATATTTTCTAAAATAAATGAATCCTCACTCATGATACATGGAGACTACCACATCCAAGGATGACATACTTTATGTGTTTTTATTTTCTTACATGGATGGTTTTGTAAATGGATATAATTAATAATGAAAATAATTATGACATTAATAAGATTATATAAGGATAAATAGTTAATCATCTTGATGATATTAACATTAATTTATCATAGTAATTTTAACTGTATACATATCGACACATTTTAATAATTTGAATCTAATTTTTAAAATCTATTTAGATGTATAAATTTTCTCTCTTTGAATGATAAATATTATATAATTCTATAGTTATTGAGATAATTAACTCATGGGAATAATGTAATGACTTAAACAATTACATAGAAATAGATAATTAAAGTATGAACTATTAGTAACTGGTGATCAATATCAACTTAAACAAAGCGATAACTATGTAATAAGTGAACATAGAAGATTACTATATATGGTAATAAACATTATTACTATTATTAAATAAATTATTAATTAATATTAATTTATAATAATGTAAGTTATATTATGTCTAAGTAAGAGGGGATTCAAGGTAAGGGTTTCTTGGTCTCAATTTCAATTCAATGAGATATATTTTAAGATATACATCTATTGTTATATGACATGGTCAAGATACTAACCTATTGATTTCATATATCTTAAAACATTTATTATTCTTTTTAATTTCACATGCATTTAAATTTTCCAATTCCCTTTCCTTGGATTTTTACACCTCCTTAGATGAAAGTTTTCTTGCATCATTATTTCTTTCTTTGAGACATGTTTTGTTTTATACAACTATTTTATTTTATATGGTGTATATAATGCCATTATGAAAATATATACAATTATTTACTCATTATTAATGGTATTTAAAGTTCCATTTAATTCTATCTCATTCAATATTTTTTAATTTAATTTTTATAAAAATTCCAAAATCCCAAAGGCGTTATTTTTTAATTTATTTTTTGGATAATCCCCATTTTAAGGGTTGAGAGGGAACCCTTACATGATCCGTAGGCCCAGAGGCACAAGACCATTACATGAACCAAAGTCCCAGAGGCACAGGGCCCAATACATGACATTGGAGGGCCCCAAACCTAACTATATTTTTTGAACTAACCCTCCATAACATCTTTTATCTTTGAAAGCACTTAGCTCCCCACTTGGCAAGGATGATTGGCTAGATTCCCCCCTATAGAGCTGCGCACACTATTGGAAATTGATTTATTTGCGACGGGGCCCTATCGCAAATGCACCATCACAGAAAACAGTGTCGCAAATAGTTTTTTTTGTGAAGGGAAATTATCCCATCGCAAATAGTTTTAACGAGTAAAAAAACCCCTGTTGTGATGGTCCCATCGAAAAAACATAAAATAATAATAATAAAAATAATAATAAAATAATATTTATAAAATAATAATAATAATAACAAGAAATATAAAATAAAATTAATAATACAACAACAACAACAAAAATAATATACATAATAATAATAATAATAATATAATAATAATAATAATAATAATAATATAATAATAATAATAATAATAATGATAATAATAAAAAAATAAAAAAATAATAAAAACCTTAATATTCATAAAAAGTTAAAATAATAATAATAATAATAATAATAATAATAATAATAAATAATAACAAATTTTAATAAAATAAGAAATAAATAAATAAATAATAAAAATACATAATAAAGTAATAAAATATTAAAAAATTAAATAAATAATAAAATAATAAAAAACACAATATTCACAACAATATAAAAAACAAACTAAACCATGTGTCAGACGTCACATGTACTTCATCATCTGGTGGTGTTGCTACTCTAGTAATCGATGCATCTTCTCCTCCTACTACGACTACTACTGTCATCGATACATCATATTCCACCTGCCCTAGTATATACTAGTCACAACATGTATCATATTAAAGTGCAGTTGATTCTTACACATCCCAAAGTCTCAACAAATTTATATCTTCCAATGTAACTAGATTTCCATTTTCATTCTATGTCAAATCACCAACACTACATATTGACACAATTTTCTTAGCTGAATTTTTTCACCGTTGTTGAAAGTCAGAAGATAAAAATAAGATCATGTGCATATTATATCATGAGAAGTCACCAAAATAGTCATATGATCTTCCTTTACTCTCATATCATTCAAAAAACGAGAAAGTTTTTTGGTTAACAACATCAAATCTATATGCAGTGTTTGCACTTCGACAAAGAAAGATAATGAATATGGAAAACATGGTTACATTGGAAGAAATAATCATTTTACCTATTTTGTGGCTTATTGTAGATAGTTAAAAAAAACATGACTTCCCAAAAGATATGTGAAAAAAGTAATTAAGTATTAAATAAAAATGATAAGGAAATTAACTTACAAATAGTAGATAAAATGAAGTCAAAATTAATAAAATAAGTAGTAATAATTCACCTTTTACTAATGGTTGTATACATTTTTGATGCATTTCCTAATTACCACTATTTATTACTATTTATTACTACTTATTACTATTTATTACCACTTATACTGATTATGAATAATTATTACTGATCATTACTGATTATTACTGATTATTACTGATTATTACTAATTATTACTAATTATTACTAATTATTACAAAATATTCCTAATTATTCCTAATTATTATTAATTATTACTATTTATTCCTAATTATTACTAATCATTCCTAATTATTTCAAATTATTCCTAATTATACATAATTATCCCTAATTATTCCTATTTATTACAAATTATTACAAATTATTCCTAATTATTTCTATTTATTACCAAATATTATTAATTATTATTAATTATTCCTAATTATTCCTATTTATTAAAAATTATTAAAAATTATTCTTAATTATTTCTATTTATTAAAAATTATTATGAATTATTCCCAATTATCACTATTTATCCCTAATTATTACAATTTATTCATAATGATTACAATTCTTCCTAATTATTACTAATCATTCCAATTTGTTACTATTTATTCCTATTGATAACTATTTATTAGTATTTATTTCTATTTATTACTATTTATTCTTATTTATTACAAATTATTCTTATTTATTACAAATTAATCACATTTATTACAAATTAGTCCTATTTATTACAAATTAGTCCTATTTATTAAGATTTTTTTACTAATTATTACTAATTATTACTAATTATTACTAATTATTCCTAATTATTGTTAATTATTATTAATTATTAATAATTATTCCTAATTATTATTAATTATTACAAATTATTATTAATTCTTACTATTTATTATTAATTATTACTATTTATTCCTACTTATGGCTAATTATTACTAATTATTACTATTTATTACGAATTATTACTAATTATTACTAATTATAGCTATTTATTACAAATTATTCCTATTTATTACAAATTATTCTTATTTATTACTAATTATTCCTAATTGTCACTAATTATCCCTAATTCTTACAATGTATTACAAATTGTTCTTATTTATTACTAATTATTCCAAATTATTACTAATTATTTCTATTTGTTACTTTTTATTACTATTTATTTCTATTTATTCCTAATTATTACTATTTATTACTAATTATTCCTAATTATTCCTATTTAGTACTAATTATTCCTATTTATAACAAATTATTATTAATTATTCATAATTATTCCAATTTATTCCAATTTATTACTAATTATTACTAATTATTCTTAATTATTCCTATTTATTACTAATTATTACTAATTATTCCTAATTATTCCAATTTATTACTAATTATTTTGATTTATAATTTTTTATTACTAATTACTGCTAATTATTACTAATTAGTGCTAATTTTTAAAATTTATTAGTATTTATTACTAATGAAACAGAATATTTGTAAAAATAACTATTGAAAAATAAAACTATCTAATTTTTATTTAATTTAATTATCGCTAATTAACAATAATTATAACTGACATAAAATTAAATAAATTAACTAAAAAAATAAAATGAATAGATAAATACCTTAAAACAGAATCTTTTGTACGCTGAAAAGCTTCTAAATCGCTCTGATATGAAATATTAAACTTATAACATTTTTAGGGAGAAATTTGAGAATATAGAGAGATAGAGGAATTGAGAAAGGTGTGAAATGAAAAAAATGGATGGGGGTATATATAGGTAAGATAATTTGTGATG
Organism: Viscum album; assembly: GCA_963277665.1. Classification (NCBI taxonomy): domain Eukaryota; kingdom Viridiplantae; phylum Streptophyta; class Magnoliopsida; order Santalales; family Viscaceae; genus Viscum; species Viscum album. The sequence goes on along the minus strand of OY728167.1, from coordinate 17,034,496 downwards.
AGATTATCTGCAATGAAATTCATGACGCAAATAGTTATATTTTAGACGGGGTCCGTCACAAATACTCGCCCCACTACTAATTAGGGATGGTAGTTTAAATAGTATTTGTGACTGGTCCCATCGTAAATACTAAACCCCATTAAGGTTATTTACGACGAGATTGGGCATCCCGTCGCAAATAACCTTCCCGCGGTTTGTAGCGCAGTATGCGCCAATCTATTTGCAACGTGATATATAACCCCATCAAAAATAATTAACTATTAGCGATGGACGAACGATCCTGTCGCAAATAGTTCCTCCTGATGGACTATTTGTGGCGGGACACCTCCCCGTCACAAATAACCCGTCGCAAATAATGGTTTTTTTCCATAGTGATGGTGTCTGGTACCTATGGCTAGTGCTATACCCTCTCGTTCATCTAATCCGGTTAGCTCTGCTCTGGTGGATGCTACTTTCTCTAAATCCTTTTATGAGGCCTGCTCCTCTGTGATCTGCCTGGGCTGCATCTCGGTCCTTTATGGCCCGGAGGCCCTGGTGGCCCAAAGGCCTATGGTGGATCAAAATCCCTATAGCCCGAAGGCCTTTTCCATATGGTTCATATTTTACTTTCATTACAAAGGAATGAAAATAATATTTTTAAATGTTTATGCCTTGACAATATTTTCCCAATGTCATGAACATTCATCGTTATTAAGATTCATTTGAAGGATTCCTTAGGTTTTCAATAAAATTCATTTTTTCTATTTTTCCATACCCTATAGTAACTTACCCTATAAAAAGATACCCTATAGGAAGTTTCTGTACATTAACATAGCCTATAAGAAGTAACCCTATAAAAACTTACCCTATAACAAGTTAACCTATTATAATATACCCTATAAAAACATACCCTATGGCCTGATACCCTATAATAACATACCTTATAACAAAATACCCCATTGAGAATTATCCAATTGAAACTTACCCAAAAAGAAGATATACTATATAGAGTAATCCTAGAGAAAATTTCCCTATAATAGGTTACAATAGAGTAAGATACCCTATAGTATGTTACCCTATAGAAAGTAACCCAATAGTAGATTACCATACAACATAGAGGAAAATATGTGGCTGGGTAAACACTTTGCAAATTTTTGAGTTTTTAAAGGTTACTAAATAAAAATTATATTTCTTATTGTTTTCAAATATACTTCAAATTATATTTATAAATGTGTTTTTAATCTATGTCAACATCATAAAATTTTGGTAAAGAGTGGTGTTTTTTGAGAAATAATATACTTTTCTAGATAGAAATATGTGGATACAGGCTCTGGCATATATGTACTAAGGGTTATCAATCTTGAAAATATATGATTGGGTAATAAATTGATCTTCACTTGGTGTAAAACTAGTGGGAATAACTTCACAATTCATTTAACACTCCTAGGGGATATGCTTTGGATAGTTCACATGCTTCTTTATAAACCAAAACAAAGGATTTAAATATATGTTTCCTACCACTCATCATCTCACTGTTGAAATTGGTTTTATCCTTTATGTCCATGTCCTTTAATATCATGGAAAAATTCATTTAAAATTTCCATTATTAAATTAATCATTTATCCTTTATTCTATATTATTTTAATACCTTACAAATTCAATAACATTTTAAAATAAATATATTTTATTATTTAGCTACAAAATTATTGAAAATATATATTCTTGTTATTTTTGAATGAATTTTTTATAAAGGAATTATGATTATGTATTGTTTATTCCTTAAATTCATATGATGAATGCATTAGACTTGTTTTTTGATAGGTGGGTCCTTGAATTATATTTCATGTTGATGCATAGGTCGGTCTCTTAAGATAAACTAGATTGGGTATTTGGCATATTCCATACCATTCATTTATGATTTCTTCATACAAATCCTTGAAGGTAAGTGTAAGATGTCCAACATTATTTATTTCATCACTAAGATTTTTTTATTATTATCTATAATATTATTTGAATTTGTTCGGATATATTTCATTCACACCTTCATGGTTTTATAGAATATTTAATTTTTTTTTCTCATGACATACTAATAATGCCTTTTTTATTTTTTTAATAGCTTATATTGTAATCCACCTCATACTCTGTGTTTGAGGATACAATTAATACATAAAATTTCCCATAGACATGAAGAAGATTACTATTAATAATATTTATATAATATATTATATGTGAAGATTTTTTTGAGAGATATCGATGACATAAAATGGAATCCAAAAATTAGGTTATAGTGAGAAAAATGTCCATTTGGTGATTTTTTGGGTTTTAATAATTAATTTTTTTTCAAAAATATCTAATTAAATAAACCTAAAAAAAATACTTGGGTATGTAAATAACTCAAAATTTAATAGTTATATTTTAATTATATATAACTATGTTTGTGTCATTTCAGGTGGTATCAAAGAAAGTATATAAAGATTTCATTTTTATCACAAATTCAAGGAGTACGAGTATGATATATTCTCAAAGTTCCCCATATAAATTAATATAATATCATATTATGAAGAGTATTTCAAAGAGGGAATTATTGAGACAATAAACCATTACAAAAATAACAATTCATTAAATAATAATCTTTTGAAAATGGTTTTTTTTAATAAAAATGCAAATCCGCAGAAAAAATTTCGAAATAAAACAAAATACCATCATAGGGAAGAATGTACCGAACATATAATAATTGAGATCATGAATATAAAATACAACACAATGAAGGGATATTGAGTTAATAAGCCCTCTTATAATTTTGGTACCATTTTAATCAAAGTCCCATGAGAGATTTAACATGATATGCATTTTTTAAATTTCTATAATTCTATGAATCATAATATAAAAATACATCCATGGACAATATATACTCCACAAAAATAAAATAAATGGTGAATATGAATCATCTCAATGAAAGGAAATTGAGAGAGGAAAACCCCTTACAATAATCTTATTAAAGGAAATATATGATTTCTAAGGAAAGGCCATGGAAATTCATGTCAAATACATAAAATAATCATTAACAATGTCAAGTGAATCCGTTGGGTAGTATGTAAAACATATAAAATAAGAATAATTGCGTAATATGGAAACATTATACGATGAAGGGAAATTGAGAAGATAAACCATACCATAACTCTCAATACCCTTGATAGTTATTTAACCTCTAGTATAATAAATAGAACCATATTAATAAATTATTTAAAAACATTATTTATATCAATTACATTATACATAATTCATTTAAAATTATTCCCCAAAGACATTCTAGTTAGTTATAGTTTGTTTTCATCATAAGTTATGAATAATATTAGTTGTTTCATACAAGTTTAGTAGTAGTGATGTTTGTTATTATTTATTAATACAAATTCCATCATTACCTGATTATTAAAGGTATTTTAATTTGAGTTTCATAATATTTTACGTTGTTCAAAGTTCATTCAATTTGTTTTTCATATACGGTTCATTATGTTAAAACCCATAACGGGCCTATTTCATAATATTTTAATGTATAAATGATGGTATCCTAATAATGAGTTCAATATTAATATCACTATTCTAGAAAAAAAGTAATTATTAATATCATATATTAACAATAATTAAATTTCTATAAAAATACAAGGAAAACATTATAGCATTGTTAATGTAGGTGGTTAAACCAACCAAAAAAAGAACACAGTATAATAAATATATGAGTATAATTATGAAGTGACTGTAGTATAATAATTATGAGAATATTAAATATAGTTAAATCATTGAATTTCAATTATTTATGAAACCTTTTATTTATTATATGGAATTTATTGACATGCTTTATGAGAATAGGTTTCATGACGATCTTCTTTTGGGCAATTTATCGATACCATTGAGATACATTATAATGATCGCTAGTTTTTATATAATCAATTAGAAATAGTATTAATTACATATATTACTATTTAATATCAAATATACTCATCAAATATATTTGAGAACCATACATGTATGGCGGTGATGAAAAATGAAATATGTAATTCTCAAAAAATAAAATACATATATTAGGAATCATATTCATTACATATATTAAAGTTCTCCTATAAAAACCATTTTTTTATTATGTTTTATCCTTCCATAAATTTTTTTAATTAATTAATATCATATTTATTTGTTAAATAGATCTTTTATAACTATCCATGTAAGGTGGTGATGAAAAATAAAATACGTCATTCATGGAGGTAGTTGTTTGTAGGTAAGAACAAACAACATTTTCATTTTCTAATGGATATAAAGGAGTTATATAATTGACGTTACATAAAAAGAATAAATTTCATGTATACTTATGATATTTATTAATTATGTTATCATGGTTTGAATATATTTTGTGATGGTATATTAAGAAAGAATATAATATAATTAAAAAATGATTTATTAGGAGTTTCAACTCTACACCTCGAAAAACATCTAAAACCATCTTAGAATGGTATTTTCATGTGACCCAAACCTCTATAAATTAAGAGAGAGAGTTGTTATGAAAATTGGGCATAATTATTTCAAACTAAAAGTCATATGGCATGATGATAAGTGGAGTTATGAAGGTCTATTTTTATCATCTACTAGAGTGTCACTTTTTTAAATACTCATAACTTTATATTTATGGCATGAAAATTTTAAATGAAAATGGATCAAAAAGGGTAAATAATGTATAGGGAATTATTTTTGGTTGATACACCTCTCATACACACAAATTATGGATTTGGTGTGAGAAATTTTAAGCCCTTTCCCCTTTATTTATTTTTTTCTATGATTTTATTTTATGACAATAACTCATTTTTATCCCCAGTAAACTATTTTTATGAATAAAAATGAAATTTAACTTATTTCCTAAATTTTAAATAACAGTTAAAAATATAAATCCCATTTTATAATATTAATTTTATAAAACAATTGAAAATTAATTTCAAAATAATAAATATATAATGAAAAAAAAAACAGATTTTGAAAAAATATTACTTACATTCCAAAATATATAAAATAGGCTTATAATGTAGAAATATATTTTTTAAAAATATACTATTACTTTTTAAATAAAAAAATTTTCAAGAAAAAAGTTCTAAAAAGTTTCATTTCATGTTTATATATTTATAATTTTATAAAATTCAATATATTTTCAAAAATGGTGTTTTATATTTTTCAACTAAAAATCAATATTTTTAGGAAAATATCAAAATTTCATTATAATCTAATATTTTCATGATATGTCTAAAAAAAGTTAAAATTTTCAAATTCATATTATAAAATGTTGGAATTTAATATTTAAATGAAAACATAAAATATATAAAATACTATTTTTACGGGAAAAAGAATTTTTCAAATATTAACTATTCATATTCTTATTTATATCAATTATTAATTAATTTTTATCTAATATATTATTCATATAAATAATTTCTTTTAATCATTTAATATTTATATATTTAGTTTTCTAAAATAAAAATTCCTAGTTCATAAAAAATTAATTTTTATAAAAAATCATATTCAATATAAAACGTTCTTATTAGTTATTTTACTACACTAATTGAATTTTATCAATGAGTTTCTAATAAAATGGCATTTATTTTTATTTTTATATTTATTTCACTATATAGTTGAAAAATTAGTACCCTCTAATTATATAGCTACATTATAATAGTTACATTTAATATATATAATATATCTTAAGAAAATGTATCTATTTTTGATTTGGTTCAGTGTTGCATGAAAATAAATACATTAAATGAAGTATTTAATTATATGGAAATTTATAATAAAATACCATGTTTTTACAATTATGGTTCATATAATAGTATAATTATTAGGGTTTGATAATTGAGTATCCTTGACCTTTTTCAACCAATCTAGGAATAAGTGTCACCTGAAAAATAAATAATGCCATTGTCTTAGTCTATGCGATCCAAATGTATGTATGAAATTTCATTACTAATTCATCATTGATCCCACACTTTTTAACACTTTATTCTTGAAATTTTGAGTTATTTATACCACCAACCAATTGATCATGAATTTTTTTCCTAGATAAATTATTTATTAGACCTCATGAGTCTCTTATAAGACCTTAATATCCTTCCCATCACACCATAGGATATTTCCCACTGAGGTCACTTATTGAATTAATTATTGTTCTAATAGGAAAATAGATGTTTGTTTAGTATTCCTTTTCACAACTCATAGACACTTTGAGAAACACCATAGAAGGCCACCCATACTTATACTATGAAAACCCAATCATGATTAACTATGGATTTTTAATTTAACAAGATCTAAAAAGGTTAAGTGAACCTCATTTCTCATTTCTTCTTATCAGGAACAAGATTTTACCAAAGATATCTAGTTTTTAGATAATGAGTTATCATGAAAAACTAGGCCCTATAAATGGTAATTTATCATAACTTCAAATAGAAATCTTAAGATATCATGTTACTAATGAGGTGTCTTGATTTTCAATTCATCATATATTATTTCCACTTGAAAATCCTATTTTTGTTTTCCATATTTCATGTATAATGAAAAACATGTTGTGCCACTTTAAGTACGAGTTGTATTTATGGTAAATGATTTTTATTGATTATCAATAGTGGTCAATGAAAAATGACTATTTTATTCAATAAAATATTTCAAAAAACTTATAAAGAAGTAAGTTTATGGAAGTATATTATCCTTGATATCCAAGATTGATATCAAATATGAAATTTCATGGATGTACGAATGTGGAAGAATGTACTAAAGTCTTATTTTCAATCTGAAGATAGGTGGAATAAATATTCTGAAAGAAAAAGAGGTTGGGTTGATAGGGGAGTAAGGGATACTATTCAATATATTTAATGAAAAAATATCTCCAGGAAATGAGTTCTCTCGTGTGATCTATTTGTGTGTAGAAGAAGGAAACAAATGTGATTTATTTAGAAAAATGGGAGAATCATGAACTACCCTTGGTTTTGTGAAGGAAAAATAATATTATGCTACCCATACAATGATTTCATAGAGGAAGATGTTAGGTTCAGATATAATATTTGGGAAATAATTTTATGGATGATATTTTTGAAGACTTTGAGTTTCCAACTCTGATTATATTTGAACTAGTATTGAGTTCAAATGACATGTGTAGAAGATTTGTGATATGTATAATGTTTTTTTAACTGATGAAATATATGAAGAGATGAATGGATTTTTCAGTGAGTAGTGACATTTTTGATTTAGAACAGAACCTTGTATGAGAATTCACATAAATATTTCTCAATGTTAATATTTTCTTGACCAATCCGCATTATTGGATGTTAAAGGAATCCACATAGCAGTTTTATCTATGTAAGGATTTCACGTAGCCAATTTTTCTATGTAAGGGTTTCACATATCCATTTTTTATATATAAGGATTTTATATAGAAGTTTATCTACTTAAGGGTTTCACATAGGCATTTTAAAATGTAAGGGATTAAAATAATCATTTTTGGTATATAAGGGATTCATATAGTCATTTTTGGTATGTAATGGTTTCACATAGCCAATTTCTACATATGATTTTTGTGAATAATATTTTGTAATTTTTTTTTCAAGGTGCCTCACATATCTCATAGCTTTGTTAATTTAATAAAATATTATTTTTATAAAATATCATAAGTGTTAATTTTGACACTATTTATAACATTGAATTTAAGAAAAATAAATTAAACAAGATAAATTTTAAAAAATTCATTTAATACCCCCATAAAATGTAATATTAACCAATAAAATTCATGTATCACCTTAATTAACTAAATTTATTTGTATTTTAATATTTCTAATATCATTTAATTGATTGTTTAATTAATTGAAAATCACTACATCAACATTGTGTAAATATTCATGATCATTATTTCTCCACTAAAAATCAAAAAGAAAATTCCAAGAATCATAAAAAATTTTATATTTTAGAGGAAAATACATAGTCTAGAATAAATTCTATTTAACCCTATATTAAAAATATTATACTTATGAAAAGTAAAAGTGTGACATTTTGTCACTCTCTTTGATTTTAATACTATCCAAGTCATTTTCTTTGAAAAGTGTCATTAAATTATTCAATTTAAAAAATTAGGTAATAAGTGTCAAATGAAATTAATCCAATAACATTTGGTCAGGTGTTAGGGTTGTTTTATAATATTTATAATATTATTTTTACCCTTAATTACCAGATTTACCTATAACTATGGTAATAAAAATTATTAAAGTTACTATTCATATAGTCCAAAAATAAAGGAGAACTAATTACCATATTTTAACCTTATGATTCCAAATATGGAATCTATTTTTCAGAATTAAAAACAAATAATTGTATAAAATTAATATAAAATTAATCCCATTGATGGAATCAGAAAACAAAGTTTTAAAGTGAAAAAGTCCAAAAGATTGAAATGTTTTTATATCCAATTTCAATGGGAAATTATTTCTAGCAACCTACATTGGATTAATAATTTTAAAATTTACTAATTATACTTTAAAACCAATTCAAATAATAATTTAACTATATAAATAAGTTATATGAAAAAGGATTTTATAATAAAAAATCTGTATTTTTCACTATTCATCAAAATAAGAAACTTATCAGAAAAATACCGAAAATTCTACCAAAGAAAATTTTGATATCCCTATTTGAAAGAAGAATTTTATTTTTTCAAATAAATATTATAAAATTGTCAAAATTTATAATTAAAATGGGCTCTCTATTAAAAGGAATCAAAATTACCCTTTTAAGAAATACATCTATTTAGTCAAAAAATTTGATTTATTCCTATCTTAGGACAATAGAATATATTGGACAAGTTTCAAAAAAAATATTGAATGTGTAATATATAAATTTTATTAAAAAAAATCAAACAATAGTGGTTTAATAAATTTATTTAGACAAAATGGTGTTTATATATATTTAATATTTCTCACTTTCATTTATATCTAATTTATGACCAAATTATTCATTTTGTATACATGTTTAAATCATATTTTGATAATTTATTTAATATAATTTTAAATTTCCATTCCAACATCTTGGTGGAAACTATAATAATAATTTAATATCAATATTAATAGTATATTTTAGTTTGGTAAAAATTGGTCATGCGCGTAACACAAACTATTAAAAGAACATGGCATTATGTGTAGAAAAAGACAAACATAGTGTAGAATGTGAAACAATCTAATATAAGTGATGCATGTAGTGAAAACTAAACTTTATGTTGTGTAAAAATAAATAATAACACGGTTATTTCATATAAAAAAAGCTATATTCAATGTTGTGTGAAATAAAAAATATCAAAAAAATTAAATTAATTCAAAAAAATATTTCCAAAAACCTCATGGAGTTACATTCTACCCCCCTTAAAATGAATTTTTCCCTCTAAATTCATCTGGGTTATCAAAGGTTTATTACGTGAATTATCCATTCATAGAAACCCACATCATAATAATCAATACTAAAACTCCCTTTAAAAAGGGAAATTTGTCAATATAATGGTTACCCAATGTAACTAATTACTAGGTTTCCATATAGAACAATATAGGTGGAAAGTGAAAACATATACATGGAAGATAAATCTAACTATCAAGTTCTTATGAAGAGTTATAGAGAAAATGGTTAGGAGAAATTTAAACACCACAGAGATATAACCAAAATAAGTTTGAAAATGGTCATTGATATAATAAAAAATTATGATAACATGACAAAAATTTATTTCAAGACCCTTTTCCATAAAGTTGATGAATTTTCATGAGAAGATATACTTACTTGATATCATTACAATGTCACCCTTTATTGTTCCTTGATCAATTTCCACTTCATCTCTTATTATATAAAATGAAGGAGAATTTTTAATTCTTGAAGTGTTAATAGATCATGAGATCCATAAATATAATGACAGGTCATTCCATCTGTCCTTATCACAAAATAAGTTTAGCACAAATTATCCAATATTCTTAAATCCCAATTGAGCGAGATAATACTTTAATATCTAAAACCTCATATAAATTTTATAATAACCTTTTCTATAAATGGTTAACCTTATAACACATTCAAAAGTTGAAAGTCCAAAACATTATAAATAAGGTCACTAAATGTCTCAAAAATAACTTTCCATTGATCCCCCATATATCATAAAGTAGATATTGTTTGTAACATACCAAAAATTTGAATACCTTCATCAGGAATTCTCTTGAAACATGGTAATTACCATAAATCCTAATTTAGAACATGCATTCTTTCTTAATACCAAGATTTTTGGATATATCCCTTATGTATAAAAATTTCATAAACTTCACCTATGCTATAATAAACCACATTGTCAACAAATTCTTAATCAGTTCTAAGGTAATCAATACTATCCAATTTACTTATTCATATCCAACATGCCATTATATCAACATTAGGAATATATTAAGGGTTATCATTCCATTAATCTTCTATTTCCCATGAATATCACCTTTACATTAAATAAATTTTCTATGTATTAAACACTATTCAACATATCCTTTTCAATCCTTACTGAAAAAATTATACTAAAAATACTTATATAGTTCATGATTCGTATAAAATAATTTTTTAATTTGAAAACATATACACTCAAATCATCCAAAATTATACTTAAACCATTACTAAGGATTAATCGTATTATTATTTCCTATAATTTGAAATTTAAATCTTTTCTTAAGGTTCATCAACCTAAATATGATCATTCTTCTTATGTTTAGTGTAAACAATACTATAAGAGCATCCCATACCTTTCACATGTCATTTACAATCTCTTTATCCTTAGCAGTATAACCAATACTCATACCACCTTTTAGATTCTCTCTAATAAATTTCCACTTAATACATCGATTCGTATAATACCCATAATCTTTGCATCTAAAAAATTCAATTTTAACCTTGTTTCTTCCAGTTCTTCCTATTGATTAAGACCAGAAATCATAGTGTGAACAACATTTATTATAGTAGAAAAACACATAATCAGGAAAAATTACATATAGGATGCTTAAATCATGACACCTAATTTTAAATCTATGACACTTTAGGATTATAATTAGATACATCCCTAGATATATCATTAAAAATATTCCTAGTGATATCAATAAAGTTTTCTCATCCGAGTTTTCAAAGGTTGGCTAAAACCTTTCTCTATTATCAACTATAACGATCCATTATTTTCATACATGGATATTATATCATTTTTCATAAATAAATAAACACATACCCAATGACCATAATAGTTAAGTCCCTTTGGAAACATGGAACACAAAATTATAGTATGGTGAATGATCATCAATGTTTCCCACAAAGATATTCCCCTATAGTATTTCTACCTAAAACCATTCTTTATAACCTACGGAAAAGAAACATATGAAAAGGGTGATATCAGTTTCTCAGTAATGGTAAAAATAGAGATATGTAAGTATAAACATAATAGTATTAGTAGTTATTATTATATTAAAATATTATACTTTGCATATTATAGATCATAAACATGAATCATGGCATAAATATTGGTAGTTTATAAGAAATGAATCATAAGGAACTCAATAGAGTAATCCATGTAATAATAAAATATGAATAAGACATTGAATTTGTGGTAGACACATAAACATGTAATATCATTCCCTATAAGTCAAGGAACATTGCGAAAACTTAACAGGGCTCTTCATGGGAACAACACATACTGGGATGGGTACACCACCATCCTTAGTAGCTGTCCTTTAATTGTAAGGGATTAAGTTTCCCCATATTCCCATAGTGGATTAGATTTCCCCATCTTCCCATAGTGGATTGGGTTTACCTATCTTCCCATAGTGGAACGAGTTTCCATATCTTCTTAGAGTGGATCAGGTTTCCCCATCTTCCCATAGTGGATCAAGCCTATAGACATGTTTCCATCATTATCTTATGAAATATAAATCTTTAACGAATTCATTGGAGGGAGATACAGGTCCCACCCATCACATAATAAAAACCCTATATATGTGTTCCACAAAAACATAAACCATTCATCATAAAATAACCCATTTAAATAAATGAGTTTCATAAACACTTCATCATAACATAAATCATAGAAATGAAACATGTTTCATAAATATCATTCCATAATAAACCTAAACCATTTAGAGAAAAGATAATAATGGTATCCTTGGGTCATATACCCCATAAATCATAAGTAACACCAATAGAAATTCATCTTATATGGAAAATAATTTTGAAATATCTTTTTAAAACATTTATTGAGTAAAATATCCTTTCCTTTTTTAAAATTGATTTTTAAATCATAAAACATGTATAAAAATATTTTCATTGAAAATAACATTGAAAAATTATAATGGAATATTTTAAAACCATTTTAAAACATATCATAAATTATTTTCCATAAAAATGAAAAATATCATTTAAAATAATTTTAAAACATTTTTAGAAAACTTTGTTTTGAAGGAATAGATATTTATGATTGAAGAGAGAATGAAATTACATGAAACTTATATTATCATAAAAATAATTAGATTAATTATACAACATATCAAAGGGATGTTTATATACCTTTTAAAAAAATATAGATGCATAACATTACATGTGTCTCAAAGAAGGAACATCCAGTCAACATTCCCTTACCGGTTTAGTATCTTTTGAACCGTAAACCCCATAAAAGAGATATCATAAAATGAATATTTAAATACACATAAATTTAAGGAATATGATAATATATTATATTCATGGGAAGTATATACACCACACAAAATAATTAAGGTGGTGAACATGTCTTATATCTCACCGAATGTAAAAGCGAGGCAAAAATCCCTTACTAATAGTGAAACTTTTATATCTTGAGCCCCGTAAAAGAGTAACATCAATTGAAACATTTAATATTATGAAATAAAATAAATTCATGATATAAAACGTCATAATTAAGTATATCAACCAAAAAACAAGAATAACTGGTGAAAATAGCATATATATCACAGAAATAAAAGTGAGATGAGAAAAATATTACTTCATGTATTGAATCTCTTCGTACTTACTTAAAAATCCTATATAATAAATATAATTTTATTATACATATACCATATAACCATATTAATATATATAATTCCATATATTATTTTATTTTGACGTTATCTTATCTTTTTATTACCAATTCCAAATTAATGTTATGTTTTTCTTATAATAACCGCTTTGTTTTAACTATATGTTTTTACTTTTTATTCTTGATAATATTACGTAGATATTTATTTACTTACTTAAAGAATTTATAAAATTATATAAATATAATATATATTCATTATATAAATATTTATAATAATTTATAAATTATTGAAATATGAAATGGAATACACTGCTAATGGAGACGGTAAGCCTTATGTACGCATGAACGTTGTTACTGTTTTATTATCGTATTGAAAGAAAGAAAGTAAATTACATATATATATAATTATATATTATAATTAAATTATAATTATTATTTCTTATATTTCATATAATTTTAATAAACCCATCCTTAATACATTCCATGTAAAGTGTGATTGAATCACATCACTTTGAGGAGGCAGTAGTCCACACGTCCAAAAACAAAGTTATCGTATTTATAAAAAATGGAAAGCATGAAGATATTTTTTATTTAATATTTCCTAAAGAATAAAGAAATAAAAAATATAATATATATCATAAAACATAGCATTCCCATCATAATTCCCACCATGATAGGTAGTAAAGGAAAAACGAACAATCATCGTTTCACAAGGTGGTAGTCCGCCGTACACAAAAATGATAAGTTCATTAACCATTAGATAGAAATGTGTGTCAGTGAAGGATGAAAGCCAAATATAACACAATCATAGAATATTTAGGATATTGAGGTTATTATATGAACATAAAAATAATTAACGGGGTTTAAGGAAGAAATAAAACAAAAACGTTTGTTGATGAATGTTACCTCTTCTATGGGTATTTTCTTTTGATTTGAACAAAAGGACTTAATTTGTTGAAATTATACAAAAATAAGTCTTCTAGGATTAATTTAGGGATATTTAGAGAATATTTAAAAATATTTTGGCTGAACTAAATTGGTTCTGATGTGTGAAGAGAATATAAGGAGAGGTTCCCTTTTATAAGAGAGGGAAGGGGAACGTTTCAAATTTCTCAAAATATTAATATATAATAAATTCAATATCAATCCAAATAACTCCAAAAGTTCATTTATTAAAAGATAATATATTATGAGTTTTTAATCACATTGATAAAAAAAATTTAGACATGTTTTGGTGTCATTTTAAACCATATCATTTTGATTAACCCTTAGTTAATACATTTTATTTTAACTATGGTAACAATGTTTTTAATAATAATATGATGAAAATATTATATATAAATAATTAATTAGACCATAAATGGAAACTTTAATATATATATGACCATATATTATCACCTTGTCATAATTTAGTATTTTTATGATTTTTAAATAATTTAATAAAATATTATTTTCATAAAATATCATAAGTGTCAATTTTGATACTATTGATAACATTATCTTTAAGAAAATCAATACAGCAAGATAACATTGAAAAATTAATTTAATACACCCATAAAATGTCACATAAAACTATAAAATACTTTTATCACCTTAATTAAGTAAAATTATATTTATTTTAATATTTATAATATCATTCAATTGATTGTTTCTTTAATTAAATAATTATAGCATCATCGTTGTGTAAATATTCATGATTATTATTTCTCTAATAAATATTAAAAATAAAATTCCATGATGTATAAAAACCTTTTATATCAATTAATAATATATATAGTTTATAATACCTTATATTTAACCCCATATTAAAAATATTATACTTAATAGAAGTAAGAGTGTGACATTTTTTTCACTCTCATTGATTTTAGTACTATCCATGTCATTTTTATGGACAAATGTCCATTTAATTATTCAATTTAAACCATAGGTTATAAGGGTTTAATTAAATTCATCCAATATCATTTTTAAGTGTTATGGTAGTTTTATAATATTTATAATATTATTTTTACCCTTAATTACCTGATTTACCGTTAACCATGATAATAAAAATTACGAAAGTTACTATTTATATTGTCCAAAATAAAAGGGACCGAATTAGAAAATTTGGACATTCTGATTACAAATATGGAATCCATTTTTCAAAATTTTAAACAAATAATTGTCTAAAATTAATTTAATATTAATCCCATTGATGGAATGGGAAAACATGTTCTTAAAGTGAAAAAGTCCAAAAGTTTGAAATGTTTTATTATACAATTTCAATGTGAAATTAGTTCCAATTACCTAAATTTTATTATTTTTTTTACCATCTTACTAATAATAATTTAAAACTAATTCAAATCATAATTTAACTATATAAATAAGTTATATGAAAAATTAGTTTTAAATTAAAATTATTTATTTTTCATTATTCATCAAAACATGAAACTTATTAGAAAAATACAAAAAATTCACCCAATGTAAATTTTGATATCCCAATTTAAAATAATAATTTTATTTTTTCATATAAAGATAATAAAAGTTTCAAAAATTATATTGAAAATGCGTTCCACATTAAATGGTGATATAATTACCCGTTTGAAAAATGCAGCTTTTTATTCATAAAATTAGATTCATTATTATTATATGCCTATAAAATAAATTAGATGAGTGTAATTTTTTTATTGAATATGTAATATATAAATTTTATTGAAAAAATTAAACAATATTGGGGTTTTTATTTTAATAAGATAAAATGGTGTTTGTACAAAGAAAAATAGTTTTCTTAGAAAAGGAATTTATTTATTTTGAAATAGTTAATAATTTATTTTATAGATAATTGATGACCAAATGATTGATTTTATATAAATGTTTAAATCATATTTTCATATTTTATTTATTCTTATTTTTAATATATATTCCAATAGCTAGGTGTTAACTATAATAATATTTTAATTAAGATATTAATAACATATTATAGTTCAGTAAAACTTAGTCTTACATGTAAAAATATATATAAAAAGAACATATAATTGTGTGTAACACAAGAAAAACATAGTGTTGTGTTTACCATAAGATAATCTATGTGTTGTATGTAGCGTAACCTCAACTTGGTGTTTTGTACAAATAAACAATAACTTGGTGCTTTTATATAAAAAATCTATATTCAGAGTTGTGTGAAATGAAAAATATTGAAAATATTAAATTAATTAAAAAGAAAATCAAAAAATCTAATGGTGTTATAATTAACCTAGTGAAGACTCAATTTTTCTAAAAACGAAGAAGAACTGTGGATTTTAACTAACGTCTCATCTGGTGAAATACTTTATTGCTATTACAAAGTACCTTAGAAAATAATGTAAAGACTACCTTTATATGTAGTATAAAAACTAGTAAGGAGTTTCATGTTAGATTAGGTCACCACTAGTACAGCGAGGAAGGGGTTTTTTCCATTCCCCCTCATAAAATATATGTACCCACAATGGTTATGTATTGTCTTCAAAAAACACTATTATAACGTGATATCTCATTATCGTGGAGAATCCATGTATGGGTCATCACCATACATGGAAAGGACTAACTACTCATATAAGGTAGTGAACCTTATAAAAACATAATTTTCTATCCTTTACTTCTTTCATATACATTCATAGTATAAGAAAAAGTGAATAGGAAAATAAATATCCTAATAAGTATCATAGGTAAAGGTATAAAAATTAATAATTGGTAAACATTTCCCAATACGAATTCAAACCCCACCCCTATCAATATTGAGTATATCTCAGGGGTACTTTTAGTTTGTATCTGAGTGAGGTTCACCAATATTAGATTCTCCAAATTGTCGTTTTTATCTTTTGAATATTTGAGTTTCCTTCTATTATTAACAATTATGTGTAGTTTTAGTGAATATTCGTTTATCT
Source organism: Viscum album (assembly GCA_963277665.1). NCBI lineage: Eukaryota > Viridiplantae > Streptophyta > Magnoliopsida > Santalales > Viscaceae > Viscum > Viscum album. The sequence goes on along the minus strand of OY728167.1, from coordinate 17,017,510 downwards.
ATGATCAGAGTCTATTTCTACCAAGGCCATAATGAACTAGAGAAAAAAAGGATAAGGGAAAGATGAATAAGATACCCCTCTTTTCTAAAGAAGACAAAGTATTTTTATCTTTATTTCTTAAAAACAATAAATATATAATAATCTTGGAAAGTAAAGAGAAGGTGAATCAATTTTCCACTAAGGATATGGATAGTATTTCAACTTCAAGAGGTAAATTGGTATGTATTAGTTCCTCTCATAAGTACTGTAAATATGATCCAAGCAGTATTGATAGTGATAACATGTTATTTTATTCATCAAACGATGCATTAAATAATATGATGCATGGATATCCCAAATAATTATTATCTATTATCTATGGGATATTTGAAACCAAGCATGAAGTGGTCACCTAGCTTAAGATAAGTCCGAAGTAATGAAGAAGTCTTTAAAAACAAAAATTTTATAATGTTCAATTCTCTCCTGAAAGGTGCGTGAATTTCAAGAAACAAAGATGGTGCTTGAAACAAGTTCCTCAATATTTCTTAAAGTAGTTGTTGAGAATGAGAGAGTCAAGAAAACTCTAGAAGAAAATTTCCATTCACATGAAGAGAAATTAGAAAAATCATTGATATTAGGGATTTACAATTGGAATACAAAATCATGAATATTAAAGAACATGACACTTTTAAAAAATTAATGTTAAACTGTATGAAGAGGAATTTAAAATGAAAAATAAGGATTCCGAAGAGAATAGAATTATAATTGAATATAGAAAAATAAACCTAAATATTAAATGTATTGAATTGGAAGATTTGTTGGATAATCTTGAGATGACTTATATTGGGACTTCATAGAATAAGGAGATATATTATGCTACTACCCAATTATCAACAGAGGATTCTAAAATTCTAAAACCTCCAACATGTGATAAAAATATTATGACTTCATTTGATTATCTTTCTCATGTAGCTGTGTAGAAATACGTACTATCCATACAATCTTGTAATAATGTTTTTTAATCCGTTTCCACAAATATTTCATGTTAGAAAAAAAACTTGAACATGTATGGATGAAAATATGTGATGATAAGCCTACCACCATATCCAATGTGGATATTAAAAAGAATGTGGAAGATATATCCCCATGAAGAGTCCAATATGTTCTGAAGAAAATAAAAAAAATCATACATAATAAATAATAATGTCATGGTTTGTGTGTCAATTTTGGTGCTGCAACAAATTTTGGCATTTTATATAAATATTTTTCAATAATAATCTAAATGATAAAGAATAAAGGAAGCCCATATTAAGGGAGAGAAATCCAGATAAGAAAAAGAAACATCCATAGGTTAAAAAAATTGGTATACTACAAAAAAATTAGATAAACATGAAATCATATGTGATTTATGAAATGGTTTTGGTCACAAGAATGGGGAATCCTCATCTTGATATGTATATAAAAATGTTATGAAAGCATACCACATAATAAGGTTATGAAATAAGAATCAACAATGGGATGTTATAAAAAGAATTTTATAAAAAATCTCAAAAGATGGTATCAAAGAAGAATGATGGTAAGACCTTGGATTCTAAATTTAATAAGATGAAGAAAATTTCATCTTCCAAAATAACTAGTAAGATAGATGGAACTCAATATATTTCATGTGGAAGAACCAAACATGCTTCTAGTATTCTTAATGACATATTAATAATTTGTCTAGAATACATGGAAAGAATGAGTAAAATTAAAGAATCACAATTTAAGTATAGTGAAAAAGGAAAAAATGATTCCACATGAAGAAGATGTTCTATGTTTGAGGTGTAACATGGCCAGTCATACTATGAGAAATTATTCTGTAATTATTACAGCATAGAAAATTATTTAAGAATATGGAAGTTTCATCTAGTGACACAATTTCATTAAAAGATCCGGAAGAATGAAGTTTTACACACATGGAAATTGATGATGTGATATGATCAGTAGAGTGTCAATGAGAAATGAAGATTAGATGTAAAATTGTGAAGAGTGATGGAAATATAGAAACCTAATTGAGAAAATCATCTCCACCTTACTATTCACATTGACGAATAATGAAGGATCCACCATCTTCCATTAATCTTTTAGTATTGTATTTTTTCTTGTAATGTAGGTAATTGAAGGTGAAGAAAGTTCTTAGGGGTTTAATATGAGAAGTAGTGAGTGTTTTCAATTCTTTATATAAAAACTGAAGAAGTCACCATCCTTGAATAATTCATCAATTGGTATTCAAATAAAAATATGATAAAGGATCATCCTTGATGAACATGAAGAATCTTCTTTCATATCATAGACAATAATGAAAAATAATATATCATAATGGTTTGATACTATTTTTGGTATCCTGAAGAGCAATTATGAAGAAGACCATCCTTAGCGATGTTGTGGAAGTTTTTAAATTGGGACATTCAAAAGTTGAAGATCAATTTTCCTATATTCTCCAAATTATAGCATTTTGAAATAATTTTATGAATATATTCAACGTTATGAAGATGTCAAGGGGTATTTCCCTTGAGGTTAAAAATGAATAAATATAAATAAGCTACCAAAATCATTATTTCAAGACTTATCAAATCTAATCATTCGAAATGTTCATGAATATAATGTCATTGGAAAAGGTATATATTTCTTAATATCTCATCCTTGGATATAAAAATTATTAATTTAACAAAAATGGGGATTAAGTAAATTAATTAATGACATAATATTATTAGAAAAATTGAAGTGCTCTAAGGAAATTTATCTTTCTTGTTGAACTTGAATGGTTTTTATCTATTTTTTGAAGTGAGAGAAGGAGTTTTTCATTAGTTGTTATTATAAATGATTAATTTCTCATTTAAGTTTCTTTAACCTAGAATAAATATGGATAGATCTTGAAGAAATGTATACGGGTTATCATTTCATGAGTTATCTAGATCATTTGGTAATAGATAGCTTTGCTGTCTAAATCAAATGCTCTTGTTTTATATACCATCATATCTCATATAGACATAGAGTGAAATTATGGATGGAACATTTCATAAGTAGAAATGGATAACATTTTCCTATGAATGTTTTAATTCATGACAATAAGGGGGAGATAAAGTGAAATGAATGTTTGAAAAAATAAAAGGAAGGAAAAGTAAAGGGGATACATTCACATATTGACATATTCATTTGGAAACAATATTGAAAGTATTACTAACAAATAAAAAGAAGGGGATTGTTAAGTATAATTTCTATATGAGTTGTATTTATTTTTATTTATTTTTACTGAATTTCATTGGTGGTAAATGAAATATAACTATTTTATTAAAGTTAATATATTGAAGAAGTTAGAAAAAAGAAGTTGTTGGAAGTGCAGTTTCCATGATATCCAAGATTTATATCAAATGTAATATTTCTTGGATGATTGGATGAAGAAGAAATAAATAAAGGATTATTTTCAACAAGAATAAAGGTGGGATGAATTTTTTGATAGAAACATAGGTTTGGTTGAGGTCGGAGTGAGTGATACAATTCAAGATATTTAAAGAAAAAATGATACCCCAAAAACAATTTCACTTGTGTGATCCATTCATGCATAAAATAAGGAATCCAATGTGACATATTCAGATGAAAGATAGAACCACAAACTAAACATGGTTGTGAAATGGAAGAATACACACATTATCTCCATACTAAGCTTTAATGGAGGAAGCAGTTTTGTTCAGAAAGAATATTTAGATAAATGTTTTATGTTTGAAGTTTTTGAATACTTTAAGTTACCAAATTTTATGATTGTTGATATAGTCTTACATTCAAAATAAATTTTCATAAGATTTTTGAAGTGAACAATATTTTTCAATATAATAAAAATATGCAAAGTTGAATGAATTATTCAGTGAGGAGAGATTTATTTGATTTATAAGAGAACCACGTATGAGTAATCACCAATGTGTTTCTTGACATAGCCATTTGATTAAGATAACGAAGTTGTAATATGTTGACGGAATCCACATAGACATTTTTTATATGTATGTATTTCATATAGCCCATATATATGGGTTTCATGTATCCATTTTATAGATAAAGTTTCACTTACCCATTTTTCGAATAAGGGATTCATGTATATATATTTTTTGTATTTAAGGGATTCATGTTTCCATTTTTGGTATATAAGGGTTTCACATAGAAAATTGATATATATTGAGTTTTGAGAAGAAAATAACAAAGAAAATTTTATGATGAGTCAAATGTAACTATTTATACATCATATGTGATTTATTAAAGATGTGAAAATTTTAGTATATACTAACAGAGCAAGAAAACATGATCTCTATTTTTTATTCAGTTTGAATATAAACCCAAGTCTTTGAGATATTTAAATTGGTAGATATTTTGGTTTCATTATAAAGGTTGGATGATCAACTCATCATTACGTTATGTGGATGAGAGTTTTTAGAAATAGAATATAACATAGATATACCATGATACACGGGAATTTTAATAAGTCTTTACAAGCCTTAAAGATCAGGATTTGATTATGTTATTGACCAATTTAAGATGCTGCATTCTATCCTATAAAAGGAGAAACAACCATGGATGAAGATGTTGTTGATACATGTGATATAACTGAGTGATCTAATTTTTATCAATATATATATATATATATATTATGGGTCTTTTTATCAAGAAAAAGATAAAGTGTTCCTTGAGATCTCAAGGCTAGTTAAAGAGGTTATTCAAGACTCATTTATCTCATGAGGAAGACTTATGAATACTGTTTCTTGAAGAAGGAGAACCATAAACACTCGATTTTTGTGAACAAAAAATCATGGTGTTTTGTGAAGAATAGATCCATGAATTTAGATCTTGGTAATTACACACCCAATGTGTCACAACAAGATAAAACCATATTCTATGATGATAAAAAATGAATGGTAAGAAATATTGTTCATTTTTTGGCATACCAAAGAAGAATGAAGTCGCATGATATACTAGTGAAAAGGTCATATTCATGATAACTAAACAATGGAGTTTAGAAATAATCAATTTCAATAAAAATAAACCCATACTATTATAACTTATTGATATTTTTTATTGAAGAAAGAGATCTTGAAACTCTTACACCATTACAAATTATTGTGTGTCAAATGGTGAAAGAAGAAATAGTGAGTGGATAATCTATATTCAGTTATTTAGTCCAGAATAAATTATTATGATGTTGAGTTTATTTTCACTATTTAAACCACCACAAAGGTTGTTTTTGATTCTAGGATATAGATATTGTTGAGTTAGAAGTTTTACTTCTCACTTTTCCATTCATTTCGTTTTGGAAATCACAAACACTTTCTTAAAACATATTTACTAACTTTTTATGTCCCAAATTTTTTATAATGTTTTTATTGAAAACATAATCTTTTACCATACATAAAATTTATTTTAATGAATTAAAAAAATAATTATGATATTATAAAATATGATTATCATATTGAGTATAGGTCTGATTATTAGAACGACCTTTAAATAGATCAAAGGTTTGAATTTTTTCATGTCTATCGTAAATAAAAAATACATTACCATCAGATTGGTTATGGTATCAAAAACATCAAACTGACCACATAAGGGTTATCATATTGAAAATTGATAAGTAATTTTATCAAACTGACTTAAGTTTATAATTGTAATGCTTAAAATGAGTTTCTATCATAATGAAAACTTTTAGACTATAATGGTGTTAAAAAATATTATGTCCTATATTCAGTTATTCTAGATCATTATGAGCTATCAAGTCCCGAATGTCTGAAGCTGTTGCAAAAAAATCAGAAAATATTATCATTGGAAGGTTTCCTATAAATACTAAGTCATTTGAAGAGTTTCGACCTGATCGATTACTTGCAACTCAAGTCATCCAAATATTGAAATTGTGAATATCTCATTCCTAGTGTTTTTATTTCTTTATAGAGTTGATAGTTCTAATGAAACCTTATCAGGTTGTCTCCTTATGAACCTTTTCTATTTTAATTGTTTTCTGTATTCGATCATAGTTACAATTGAGGGCTTCTAAGGATAGGATTATAGAGAATTTGATCCATCATATCGAGGGATTATGGGGATAATAAGACAGATCCAATCATCGTATCGAGGGATTTCTTGGATAAGAATACATAAAAGTATGATATTCATATCAATGGATTCTATGGATTGGAAGAAAAACAAATTTGATATTTGTATCTAAGGATTTTGGGGATAGGAATACATAGACAATATTTGTATCTAGGGCTTTCCCAATAGGGAAATACAAATTTTTTTGTCAGTATAAAATAGTGGATAACATTAATCAATGTTATTGACTACCTTTATCTTAAGGTTAAAAGAGTTATTTTTTTTGAAAAATATTTACTTCATTATTAATTTTTTTTTCTATTGTTTATCTTATTTTTTACAAGTATTTTATTTTGAATGTATATGATAAAGAATATAAGTCATTATACTTATATTTCTAATACAAAATGTTTTATCAGTATCAAACTGATTAGGATAAATAAAAACTGATTAATCATATCCATAGTGATTATGATGTTTACATGCTAATATAATCAGACATAGTCTAGTTCCTATTTTGACTCTGATAATCAGATTTGGTCCAATTTCGATAATTTTACTTAAAGTGGGCTTGTGTATTATTGTGTTAAAATCTTTTAAACTAAGTTTTTAAACTAAAATTCACCCCTATTGTATGTTTATCCATCTAAGCTAACTTTTGTGATCCTAATATCAATATAATACATATTGATATTCTATAATTAGTATCAGAGCATGTTCTACTATTCATATAATTGCTATGTTTTTTACTTCTTCAATCATCTTAATGTTATTACTATGTTTTTTATATACTTTTCTACACTAACATGTTTATAGAAAATATAGTTTCTATTATTTTTTTTAAATATGGAAGGTCTTAATGTTGTATTAATAGAAAATATGAATTTGAATAGACCACCAAACTTTGATGGTGTTGACTATGATTAATGGAGAGATAAGATGAAATCCTTTGTTATTAACACTTGTGTTGATAATTTAGTTATGTTTACTAGTGATTATATAATTCTTGATAAGGATTTTACATCTTTTACTCATCAATAAAAATAATAATATCATCTAAATTACTAAGTAATACTTCGTTATGTTATATGAAACGAAGTATTTATAGCCAAATTTCTTCTTTTGAAGATGATAATATTATTTTGAAAAAGTTATAAGTTACTCACTTTGTTAGTTCTAATGTTTTTGAGACCACGAGAGATTTTCTAAGAGCTGATTATAAATATTTTGATTTATTACATAGAGAATCATTAGCTAAAATGCATCATAGATTTATGACTATCAAGAATATTTTACAAACTATTGGTGAAAAAGGTCTAGATGGTGAGATTATTATTGATAAGATAATTTATATTATTCCAAATGAATGGGAATCTAAGAGTACATTTATTGATGAAACTAGAAAGTTGAATAATATAACTCTAGATGACCTCATTAGAACCTTTATGCCGTACCAGGGTATATTGAAAAGAGATGCTGATAAAGAAAAAAAGAAAAATTGTGTGGATTTTTGTACTACTAATATTACTTCTAAATATCAAACACTAGAGAAAGTTGTTAAATATGCTTGAAAGAATAAATTCATTATTAAATCAGACTCAAGTATATTTGAACACTCATAAAACGAGTTACCCAATATTTCCATATTAATGAACAAGATTTTGGTAAATAAATATTTTCAGTATAGATATAATAAGTGTCATAAGGATAGAAGTGATAGAAAAGATTCTGAAGTTACTTTCTATTAGTCTATGAAATATAGATATATCATACTAGATTTCCAATGATTAAGAGGAAAGATAGAAAATAAAAGAACTCAGAAATAAATTCTAAAAAGTATTACAAATCCAATATAAAGTAAGTATTAAAAGAATTTGACACTTGGAGTTCCAGTGGTGGATACTCTTCTGATAGTTATTCAGATAAATAATGTTTCAGACAAAGGAACATTGGTCTTTATTCCAATGTACCAATGAATCATCAATTATTTATAACAAAGGTATGAAAGGCTGAAAACCTTACAAATATATCTCTTAGTGCTAACTGTCCAAATGAGAATAATTCTACATATTCAAATGAATAATCTTCCTCATCCAGTGAAGATAATTCAGTACGCTTATATGATAAAGTTTCACATTTTTTAAAAAATATTAGAAAATGAGAATTTTAAAACATGTAAAAAACATAATAATGATAAAGCGAATATTTCTATTGAATATTAAAGGAAAGATGTTTTATAAAATGAAATATAAGATCTTTCAAAATATCTTGATGAAACTATTTTTAAAAAAGAAATATTTATAATGATTTAGAAAATTTTCTTTCTAAAAAAATTGATTTACAAACTAGTTTTGATAAACTTAATTCCCAAACTATTACTAACGAGTATAAGGATTTAGTTGTTAAACTAAAATATGAAATTTATTCTCTAAATAAAATTTTATCAATGTTTACCCATGGTAAGGAATATTTTGAAATAATGTATCAAAAAATTATTTCTCATAGTAATAATATTGGAATAGGTGATACCCATAAAAAAATATTTTTAGTAATACTTTATTTTGTTTGAAAATTGAACCTTTTTCACTAAATACCAAAGTGGTGGGAATTGGAAAAGGGATTTCTATTTAAACAGAATAAAATCACTAGGACTTCATAAATCTTATTTCTCAAAAGAAATGACATTTTCCCATAATAAAATTAGTCAAATTTGGTTATGAAAAGTTTTTTCTAAAAATACTAGACCCAAGATGGTTTGGGTTATGAAATTGCATTATTTTTGTTTTCAATAAAACACAAGTAGTATAACAAAAGAATATATGGCACATGGATATTGGGTGTTCAATAAATATGACTAGAAACAAATACTTCTTCAAAAAGATTTCCAAGATGAAAAGTGGAAAAGTAAATTTTGAAGATAATGCTAAAGTAGAGATTATCAAAGTAGGTAATATTATTATTCTTGGAAAAGTTTTAATTTCTAATTTTTTTCTTGTATTATTATTAAAAACAAAATTATAATCATAGTTTAATTATGTGATGAAGGTTATCTTGTGAAATTTTGGAATTATAAGTGTTATGTACATAGTTCCAAGAGTGAATTTATTCTTTATACCCATCTATGTGAGAATATTTACACACATAACATAGAAGACCATAAGAACCAATACCTACAGTGCCTTAGTGAAATAGATGATAAATATTGGCTATGGAATATAATGTTAGGACATTATAACCTTAAAACCCTATCGAAATTTACTAAGAAAGGACTCACTATGGATCTATCAGAACATAGGATTGATACATCAAAAGTTTATGATCCTAGTTAATATTATAAGAAATATAAGTCATCTTTTATATCTATTAGTGAAGTATCAAATTATAATTCTTTACAGTTAGTGCACATGTAATTAATTGTTCCTACAAAAATTGGAAGTATTGGTGGAAAATATTATTTATATGTCATAGTTTTAGATTAAATTAGATATACATGGGAGTATTTTCTAGAAATGAAATCCGAAGAATTTAGTTATTTTAAAACTTTTTTCCAAAGATAAAAATGAGAAAAACCTATCCTTGAAAAATATTCATACTGGCCATGGTGGAGAATTTGTAAATTTGGATTTTGAAACTTATTATAGTAATAAAGGAATAGAAAATAACTTTTTAGCACCTATAACTCCCCATCAAAATGGTATAGTCAAAAGAAGAAATATAATTTTTTCAAGAGACTACTAAAACTATTTTGAGTTAATACTCATTTTCTAATCATTTTTGGTCTGTAGTGGTTAGTACTACCTGTTATACAATAAATTGAGTTATAATTATTTAATTTATTAATAAAACTCCTTATGAGTTGTGTAAAGGAAGAAAACAAAAAGCTTCTTACTTCAATGTTATTGGTTGCAAAGTATTCATCCTGAATATGAAAGAAAACTTACATAAATGTAAACCTGAATCAAATGGAGAAATATTTTTAGGTTATTCCACTGCTTTTAAGGATTATAGAGTTTTTAATATATATTATTATACTATTTACGAAATATTACATGTTATGTTTAATGAAACAAATCATTTTGTTTTCAAACAACCTTAACCTACATTTGAGGATGTTATTTCTAAAACTGATTTTCAACCATTTTTCAAAAGTTCTTCCAATTAGGAAAAAACTAAAGAATTAGTTTTTATGTTTTTTTACTCATGGATATTTTCTACCAATTATTGATCAATTTTTTTTTTCAAAACCCAAGAAGTCAGCTGTTTCTTTGGAATCATCCCAGTGATAGTATCATTAGTGATGTAGATCAACTAGTTTGGACTAGAAGTTCCTTAAGGTTTGAAGTTGACCATCTAGATTTCTTATCCCAATTTGAACCTAAGAATCCAAATGAGGATTCAGGTGATGAGGATTTCATTAAGGAAATTCAAGATGGACTTAATTAATTTCAATGGAATAATGAATTGTCTTTAGTTGAACAACCTATAAAAACTTATATAATTGGATCAAAATGGGGTTTCCAGAAAAAATTGGATGAAAATGGAATAACTGTAAGAAATAAAGATACAATTGTTAATAAGGGTTTTAATCAACAAGAATACATAAAATATGAAGAAATATATTCTTAGGTAGCTAGAGTTGAAGCTATTTGAATACTTATAGCCTTTGAAGCATTATTTAATTTCAAAATTTTTCAAATTGATGTGAAGTGTGCTTTTCCTAATAGATATGTTCAAGAGGAAGTTTATGTTGAAAAAATCCTTGGTTTTGAAAATAAAAACTTACTAAATACATTTATAAATTAACCAAATATTTATATAGGATTAAACAATCCCCCAGATCTTTGTATGATAGGTTAATAATATTTTTGTTACAAAACAATTTTGGTAAGGGAGTTGTTGATCTACCTCTTTTTATAAAAGAAGTTAAAAAACATTATAATTGTTCAAATTTATCTTTATGACATTATATTTGGATCAAATAAATAATATTTAATAGATTTTTTTTATTTTATGAAATTTGAGTTTCAAATGAGTATGTTGGGTGAGTTAACATATTTTATTGGTTTTGTAATTTATCAATAACTAGAAATAACTTTTACATATCAACATATGTATTTAAAATATCTTCATAAGAAATTTAGATTTGAAAATACTAAAGTTATTTGTACTGTCATCGGTACCTCCAATACATTATATCTTGATGATACTGGGACACTATTTGATCAAAAGACTTTTAAATGTAAAATAGGAAGGTTACTTTACTTAATATCTAGTCATCCAGATTTAATGTTTTCTATATTCCTATGTGAAATATATCAAGGGAATCCAAAAGAATCCCCTTTAAAATCTATAATATTATTTTTTCATTGTCTAAAGGGAACTATGGACCTAAATTTTTTCAATTCTTTGGGATTTTGTTTTTTTTAGATGCTGAATTTGGTGGTTGTAAAATGGATGGGAAAATTAAATCATGAACGTTTCATTTATTAAAAGACTCATTAGTTTCTTGGTAATTTAAGAAAAAAAACTTAGTATCACCTTATACTACTAAATCTGAATATGTGGAAGCTGGAAGTTGTTATGATCAAGTGATGTGGGTGAAATACACAATCACTAACTATGTCATGAGTTTTAGTAAAACTCAAATAATTTGTGATAATACAAGTTTTATTTCATTAATTAAAAACCCAACATATCAATCACATTTTAAGAACATAGATATAAGACAAAATTTCTTTCTGGATCACACTCTCAAAGGAGATATCATTTTATAATTCATTAGAATGAAATAAAAACTTGATGACATTTTTACAAAACCTATTCCTTCCGATAGATTTGAATAAATTAAATATAAGATAGTAATGATGAACATAAAGTAATCATTCATATAATTTTTTTACCCATCTCCTTAAATTAAGTAAGTCCTTTTCATGGGGTGTATATATGTTTATGTTTAAAAAAAACATTAAGTTTTCTTAAATTTTTTTTCTCTAAAATTTCTCAATTTTTCAAAAACATTATCATAATGAGTTTTTTTGGACTCACACTTTTTATAATATTTTTGGAGTCATAATTCTAAAAATGTATTCTGAACTCATAGACACCTATAGAATTTATAGAGTCAAATTTTTTATAATGTTTTCAGATTCAAAAATTATCATAGTCATATTTTCTTAAAAACTATCACATTTAGTTTTCTATAAAAACTATCATAACTTGTATTCATTATGTGAATATAGTATTATGTGTTACAAAACAATCATAATCAGTCAAAAACCAAGAATAATGGGTTATTAATACCAATAAATCTTTCTATTTTTAAATGTACTCTTATATTCTTTTTATTTTTTGACTTATTCGTTATGATTAGTTTGAAATTGTTGTTTTAATCTTTAGTTTTTATAAATTTTTTGCTTTAAATTTTTTTAAAAACTTTTATAATTGGATTCACACTTAATATGATAAAATTTTAAAAACATTTGAGAGTTAATAAATCTTTTAAAACATTCTTTTAACAAATCATGACTATCATAACAGAAGGTTCTTGAATCACAACCGCTGATGATCATATGGAATGTCAATCATCATTCCAATGCCTATATTAGGAGAGACACCCCTATGCCCCAAATCATTTCTCTAGATGATTTTATCTTGAGTTGATACAACCTTCAATTTTTCCAGTCTGATACTTTTCTTTACGACTGATCATTGGCTTCAAATACAAGTTTGATGGGAATAAAGGAAGTCTTTGTTAAGTGGTAGGTTTTCAGGGAGAGGGTAATGGAAAGAAATTGGTATGAGAAATCTGACTCACCTCTTTAGAAGATTATTTAATTTCAATGTTAGGAGTCAATTTTTCTTAAAAAACCTTATAAGGACTTCAGAATATACTACCCTGATGTTTTTCATGAGTTTTATCCATCAATTCAGTTATTAATGGAAGAAGTGAAAGAAAAATTTTACGTACAATGTATGAAAATAATTATAAGTTGGTGTATAATAAATCTTCTGTCTTGATTGGAATACCATTAGAAGGTGAAGCTTATTTCCACCACATAATCTTTAGAAAATTCTTGGTTCCTTTGACAGATCCAAAGATGAATTAAATTAAAGATCATCATGTTTATTACCTTCATAAGTAAGTTGATTGTTTAATGAATGATTTTTTAAAATTGGCAATTACATTGCACACAGTAAGGGAAAAAAATACAGTCATCATTAAGGATATGATGAACCACATGAGATTTGTTTTCAATATAAAGAAAAAAGAAATTTTATTAAAAGGTTTATGGAATTGCATCAGATGTGTACCCATCAAGAAAATATTATAATGTTGTTGAAAAGAAGAATATTAAGGATGAGACTTCATCAACAAAAAAACAAAAGAAAACTAAAAATACATCTGAGGAATTTTTCAATGAAATGAAGAAAAATAAATCAGAGAAAAATCCAGGGGATTTGATAGTCATACTTGTCCCTATTGAAGAAAAATATCTAAAAATTGTTATTGATTAGAAGATATAAGAAGAGTAAAATAAAAATAAACAAAAGAAAACATTTCAAGAAGATATTCATTGTGATAATTTGTTTAAAGGAGTCAAAATGGATTTATATAATCTGGTGATACCAATTTATCACTCTAATCAGATCAAACCAGAAGTAGGGTTATTTTTTTAAGAAAAATCTATAGTTCCAGTTACAATTATTCATATTACAGAAAAGGTAATGGTAAAAGATGTCCCGGAAGAAACAATACCTACTATTAAAAAAAAATCGGAACCTGAACGAGTTGGTAAGAGTTCTTTGAGAATATCTAGATAGCTCAGGGATGAGATTAAATAGGAATATGATGATCTTGTTTAAGGAAAATTAGAAGAAGAATAAAAGGAAGAAAAATAAGGTGATGAAAAAGAATAAGATGAATATGAAGAGGTTGAAAAATATTTTGAACAATAGGTGGAAGAAAAAGAAAAATGAGAAGAGGAAGAGGAAGAAAAAAAACTAATGATGCTGGTGAAGAAGAAGCCCATTCTGATAAGAAGTCATCAGTTTAATCATTGGAATTGGAATCATCATCAGACATACCCTGTAATTCTAATAAGGAAGAAAAATAAGAAATCTATCAGGTGAAGAAAATCTCATCAGAATAGGAAGTTCAATCATCCTCTAATAAAGATGAAGGAAATCAAAATTTTAAGACTAAAAAAGATGAAAAATATAATACTGATGAAGAGATATAAATCTTGGAAATATATGATGATATAAATGTTTCTAATAAATTTTAAAATGAATTTTAAATGGTGGATAATAATAAAATAAAGGAATTTGAAGCCAGGATGATCTGAATTAAACCTCTCCAGCTTGATAAATTGTAACACCCTGACCCCAGTTATCCAGAGTCGGTGCATTATTAAATAACATTGGAATGATACAAGAAAATAATGTCCTGAAAGACCGATCAGTTTAGTAGCCTTGGAAGTACTAGATACATTCATAAGTTTTACATTACTTTAAAAAATGAAAAACTACAAAAACATTGTCTCTATAGACCACACTCATATCCCCCCAGACTATCCTTACTGGTCAATCATAAAATACTTCTTCACAACCTGGGAAAAATAAAACATAGAAAAGGGTGAGATCAGATGCTCAGTAAGGATAACAATATAGCAGAAACTTTCATAAACGAGCATAAACATTTAAGGCAATGTATAAGACTAAAACAAAGCCTTTTAAGCTTAAAATTCAGCATAATATGGAAAATACAAGTCAAATAATTCCATTTACTTATTCACATGGATATTCTAATAGTCTAATAATCACATGCAATATCAATAGACAATTTCATAATGATGGAATGCATAATTCCAGACTTCATAACCACATAGTCAAGGCCTTATGCCCAGACTACAAATAATATTTTGTCAAGACCATGTTCCAAGACACTAGTTTGTCTCATGAGACCTACCGATGCATCGAGAAGCTATAACGGGCTCCACCTATCACTTACTAAGTCTAATGCATTCCTCATATGAAAAGGTTTAAACATAACATAAACATTCTTATTAAAACTAGCATACAAAATATCAATACTTTATCCATAAACCATGAATGGTGTAAAAATAACACATCCACAGTCAAACATATCACAAAACCTTCAATATAATATGGAAGTTTTGTATCATAATAAATCAACTTCAAATAAGCTTAAAATCCTAAAAAGGATGTTGACATAGATGAAATCAAAACTATTTGAGAGAAACATCTCTTTCTATTTTAAAATCATTTAAAAGTCACATAATTTTAGAAGAAAAAATTTATTTTGAAAATATTCTTATAAGCTTGTAAGGGAAGCTTCAACGATTTTATAATGACAGAAAATAGCCGCACCCACCGTATAAGTTAAAAAAACATTCTTACCTTAATTTTTTCGAAAAGTTCAAAAAGTACATTGTTTGGAAAACAACAGAAAGATTCCTTTCAAAACACATAAGTTCAAATAAGGTTATAAATGAATTTAACCCATTGTCTAGTAAATAGTAAAAATGTTTGAAATACATTTTTAAGAAACATGGATGTGGATGATAAAGAGGTCCCAGTAGATAATTACGTATAAACAACCGCGGATAATAAAGATATTTTGAAATTAACCATTACCGATTTGGTAACTCATGAAAAATTCACCCCATGAAATAAGGATCATACAATGATGTTGTAAATACCCATAAATTAAAGTATATTACATAGGGAATACAATCATGTGTAGTACATACACCAAACAGAAGGTAATAGTGGCAATACAACATGAATCTCATGGGAATAAGAAGTGAGATGAAATCCCCTTACCATGTTGTAATCAATCGCGTCATATGACCAAAAATTAATAATCACCAAATAAATCACAAAATACCATTAATATAAGATAATCATGATAATATATATCAAATAGAAGTACACAATACACTATATGCAATAAATAAGTGTCAAACAAAAGAAATATCACGGAATTAAAAGTGAGATAAGAAACCCCTTACCTTGTACTTTCCTTGGTTAAGGGTAGGTTAAACTATTGTATAATGGTTAAGTCATTGTTATTAAATTATACAAGAACCATATACATTAATATTATATCATATATGATCTTAGAATATTTCTTTGTTAATGATATTTCAGTAGTATCATCGTTTCAGGTGTTAACTGATTCATTTTATTTTATATGCTTTGTTACGTAAGCCATGTTTGTTATGGATAGGATGTATTTGATTAATATCTAGAATGATATTAAGTTATTAAACATTATTTTTAATCTTAAAATTAATATTATTCTTGAATTACTATGATGAGGAATGATTCTCATCGCGTTCGTGGAGACGGTAATCGGTACGTACGCACAAGCAGTGATATCATTGTTTTGATGGTGAAATCGTATATAATTGGATTGTATATCATATATATAGAATCATTATAATGTTATATTTATTATTTAAATCAGTTATACTAATTATTATACCCATCCAAATAATGAAGTGTTTGAATAACAAACTTCACCACGACGTGGAGACGGTAAGCTGTACGTACGCACATATGGTGACTTTGTCATTTATTGGATGGATAGAATAACGAATATGGTTGTACCATATTTGTAATAACATAACGGTATAAATAAGATACTAGAGTTATTATTTTAGAATGTAAACAACAAAGAAAGAGGGAGTGGAAGAAGAAAAGAACTATAAAGAGGTGATGAAATTTTTACCTCTTCTTCGGGTTCTTCCTTTTGATTCGATCAAAAGGGTTCCTTAGGTTAGATTTATGACCTAAGGAAGGCCTCTTGGATGAAGGTAGGATAGTTGAGAGGATATTTGGGCATATTTTGGCCTAGGAAAATGGCTTTGAAGGTGTGAATATTAGGGAAGGAGGAGTTCCCTTTTATAAGAGGGGTGAGGGGCACCTTAGGAAAAGATTGAAATATTATTTTATAATAAAATAATTTTCAGTTTATAATGGGACCAAATTTATTTATTTAGAATCTATGGTGGGGATGGGTCGAATTAATCTCAACCAATAGGTTTTATACAAGTTTATGTTACCATTTTAACCTTATCTTTTAGATTTAAATCTCAGTTAAATAATTTAACTTTTACCGTGCCTACTTGTATTCTTACACTATATGGTTAATAAACTTACTCTAAACTTCCAAGATAACCTCAAGTGGTTCATTAATGGAATATATAATATTATATAATCCCTTTTTCCTAACCTCATATTTTTAGGAATATTATATCAACCAATAATATAGTATTTGTTCTAAAAACTATTTTATGTCAATTTTGACACTATTTGGTATTTGTTTTGTTGTTAAAATCATAACAACATTATTAATTCGAAAACAATTTATTGAATCAACCCTAACATGTCATATTAACCTATAAAATTAGTGTAACTCCTCAAAAGTCTCAAAATAAATTTATTTTCGTTTTTATAATATCAATTATTTTAATCACTCATTAATAAGGTAATTACTGCATCACCATTGTGTCATAAATAAATTTAATTATTTAATTTATAAAAGTTATAAATAAAATTCCATTATGTAGTAAATATTTATAGTCTAATTTATCTTATGTATAACCCTATTTTAAAAATGTTTTATTTATGAAAACATGAATTTAACACTTAACTATTCTTTAAATTAAATAATAATAAATATCCTAATCTAATCCAGGTGGACCTGAAGGATCATATTTCATTCCTAAGTTTGTTTTTGGTCTAATTACACATATCCAATAGAATTAGGACATGTGTTAGGGTAATTATAATATCATTTTAACCCTTAATTACCCTATTTACTATTAACCGTGGTAAATAAAAGTCAAAAGTTTCTATTCACCAAAAATTATTTTCCTCTTATTGAACCAAATTTTACATACTATTGTTAATTGTGTCTCTCTGATTTTTGAAATTCATCTCACAGAAGTGGTAAAATTAATTTTGATACAAATTTTCAAATGCTCATAGAAGGTGGGCAAAAGACGGTGAAAAGTTCAATAGAATTTTATATATCTAAACTTATTATAAAATGACTTCAATGAATTATATTGAGCATATATATGTATTATGTATATTTTTTGACCTAAAATAAATTAAAATAAAATAACCAATTACATAAATAAAAAGTCGGTTTTAAACAATAACGTAGTGTTTTTCACTATTCATCAAATATTGAAAGTTTTCAAAAAAATACCAAAAATTCACCCTAAGATAATTTTGATTTTACAAATTCAAAAATTAAGTCTATTTTACCAAATTCAAAACATAGAAGTTTAATTTATTAATTTAAAATTAATTTCCGTTGTCAAAACCAAAAATTAGGTTTTTAAAAAGTAAAAACTATCAAAAGATTGACATGTGTTTATGTCAAATTTAAATGTGAAATTACTTATAATGACCAAAATTGTATTAAATGATAAAAATATAATCTAATTATACGTCCAAAACATTCAAATGTATAATTGAACACTATAAAATATTTTGATTAAAAAAGCTGTTTTCAGTTAAAATTTAGTATTTTCACTATTCACCTAAATATGAAAGTTATCAGAAAAACAACAAAAATTTATCGAAACTAATTTTTATGTCCCAATTCTATATAAAAAGTTTATTTTGTCAAATTTAATATATAAAAGTGTCAAATATTGGTTTTTAAAAAGGTTTTCCATTAAAAGGCGGTAAAATTTCATTTTCTGAAAAATACTTCCTTTATCTGAAAAAATGAATTTGTTTTAATATTATGTCTAAGAAATACATTATATGGATTATAAAATTATATGGAGTATATATAAAATTAAAAATTCAGTTAACACTATTCATAACCACTTTTTGAATGACTAGTTTGGTAAGTCGTGGTGCACTCGAACTCGATGTTGCGTGTAGCGCAAGCTATTTAATTACTTTAAAGAAAATGAATTACTATGAAATCTTGGGTGTTACATCAAGAAAACACATATTTTGAAATAACTATTACTCAGAAAGGATTCAGCTACATTTATCATGTGTTAAAAAGTCTATAAGGAACAATACATTATTTTTTGATACTTGAATCAAAAGGCCAGATGATTCAAGTTATACTCTATAAAAATTAACTCTGATAAAATCCTTAATAGATTTACTAATCTTAATCAAATCTCAATTGAAGACTTTTCAGGAATGTTCTCAGACTCATAAGAAAATGTGTAATCAAATGGTGAGATGGCCGAACCAGATTGAATTTCATATAAGAATGCACGATGAAAAATTTTAGGAAGTGAAGAAGTTAATGGTTGGATCATCTAATTCTTTTAATGAAATTTAAAAATACCTGGCCCATAGATTGATGTTTACTGATGAATTCATAGATACAACTGATGATCATACTCAAGAGGTGAATACATTGAAAAATAAAATCAATGACATGGAGCTGTTTTGATTACAATCATGTGAATAAAAAGTCATTATTTTAAGATAAGAGAATAAGGAGCTTGATGAAAAATTCTAAGGCTTGAAAAAAAAGATCATTTTAATGAAAAAAAGTTTGATATAATGGATAAAGACCAAAAATAGTTAAAAAAGATGAATTCTTTTTTCCAGGTAATGATGAATAAAAAATGATTTTAATTTTAAACTCTTGATTGTATTTCTTTTGAATTTTTTTTGAATTATGTGTATTATTGAATTAACTTTTCATAAAAATATGATGTGCTTTAATATTGAATCAATTTTAATTGATTTTATATTCTTTTATAAATTCATGGATGATTAGTCAGTTCACAAATAGTTTCATATTTTGTTTTATCTCTTCCTTTTTAGGTAAACATTATATTCTATTCCTAGTTATTTCTGAGAATCCCAAAGGGGGTGAAATTCCTACATGGGGGAGAAATCATTCATGGGAGAGAAATTATCATATAAGTATATTTTTTTAAAGGGTAATTTTTAATAAAAAGGGGAATATGAATTAAGTAATGGGGAGTGTAGGTGAATATCTATCTAAGGATTAATTCTTGATAAAAAAAGAAGATATTACTCTTTGGGGGAGTTCTCATTTTATCTTAATACTCTCCATCGTATTCAGAAGAGTTAAAAAATTAGGGGGAGTCAAGGGTTAAAGACTAACTCTGAATATTAAGTACCTAAAATAAAAATGGGATGTATATTTTTCAAATTTATTTTTCATCTATGTTTTGGGGTTTATGATTTCTAAAAAGGGGTATATTTTTTAGCCTGTAGTTTTACTTCTCACTTTTCCAATCCTTTGGTTTTCAAAATCACAAATACTTTCATAAAACAAATTTACTAACTTTTTATGTCCCAAGTGTTTTAGAATGTTTCTGTAGAATACATAATCTTTTACCATACATAAAATATGTTTTATGAAATATGAACATAAATATACTATTCTATAATATGATTATCGTATTGAGTATAAGTCTAATTATTGGACTCACCTATATACAGACTAGAGGGTATAATTTTTTCATGTATATTGTATTGAAAAAAGTAATGAACATCAGATTGGTTATGGTAATGAAAACATCTGAATGACCACATAAGGGTTATTTTATTGACAATAGATAAGGAAGTTCATCAAAATGACTTATGTTAATAATCATAATACTTAAAAGTTGTTTATATCATAAGGAAAAGTTTTAACACTATAATGGTGTTAACAATATGACGTCAGACATTCAGTTATTATAGACTGTTATAAGATGTCAAGTTCTAGGTTTCTGATGTCACTGTAAAAAACTTGGAAAATATGAACATTTGAAGGATTCCTATAAATACCAAGTCATTTGAAGAGTTTGAAGCTTATCTATTAATCACAAATCAAGTCATATGAAGCTTGAAAGCATGAACATATTGTCCCTAGTTTTTGTATTGCATTAGAGAGTTTATAGATCTATGGAAACCTTATCAAGTTGTTTCTTTATGAAGTTTTTCTATTACAATTGTTTTACGCATCCAATCATAGTTATGATTTAGGGATTATAGGGATAAGAAGGTGGAGAATCCGATCCATCGAATAAAGGGCATACAATAATAGTAATAAAGAGTCAATAATCATATTGATGGCTTCTATGGATAGGAAGAAAGAAAAACCAGATATTCATATTGATGGATTCCATGGATAGTAATATAGACATATCTTATATTTATATCGAGGGTTTCCAGGGATAAAGATACGGGGCCCATCTTCCTATTAAGGGCCTTCCTAGCAGGGAAAGAAAAAAATTTCTATAAGTATAAAGTAGTGGCTAAATTTAGTCAAGGTACCTTTCTCATAAGGTTAAATGAGTTGATATTGTTATATATCTATATGTTATTATTACTATTGTTTTATATTGTTTTGATTATTTTTTACAAGTATTTTATTTTCGATGCATATGATAAATAAATTAAGTCTTTATAATTATATTTATAATATAATTTTTTTTATCGGTATCAGACCGACTATGATAAACAAAATCTGATTAATCATATCCATATTGATTATGATATTAACATGATAATATAACCAGATAGAGTCTAGTTATGATTTTGAATCTGATAATTAGATTTATTCCAAATCTAATAATTTTACTTCAAGAGGATTTGTCTATTTTACTGTTTAAATATTTTAAACTATGTTTTGAACTAAAATTTACCCCTGTAAGTTTAGAGATAGTATATAACTCTTATGATACAAAGATCAGTGTCATAAATATTGATATCCTACATAGATATTCATTATACTAGAATCAAGAAGAAAGGTTTGACAAGATATCAAACAGATATATGAAGAAGAAGAGGTGAAGCTTTCAGTTTTCTATTATGAAAAAGAATAAATGAAGCTTCTAGTTTGTTGTTTTGTAGAAAAAAAGTACACCTTTCAGTTTACTGCTTTGAAGAAGAAGAATATTTGATTTTCTTCTTTTATAAAATTAATCAAGTTAATAATAAGTTATTGGAAGGCGAAATCAGTATTGTGACGTTCAACAAAAGTCTCATATGGTAGAATACTTTATTTGTGTTACAAAGTACCATAGAAATGATGGTAAAGATTAACTTCAGAGTCAGTATAATGAACTATCAAGGAGCTTCAAGTAAGACCAGTTCATCACCAGTCTAGGGAAGATTGATTGTTTCTATTCTTCTTTTAATGTTTAGGGACCCATACTACCTAAGTATTTCCTTCTATCCACACTTCGGTAACATGATATCTCATTATAGTTGAGAATCTTTATACTGGTAATCACCATACATGGGAAGGACTAGATACTCTTATTTGGTAGTGAACCATGTAAAAACATCATTTTATATCCTTTATATATTTTATAAACTTGAATTTGATAATAAAAATAGAATAGTAGAAACATGATTCTAATAGGTATATGAGGTAATTGGATAAAAAAATTATAATTGGTAAAAAGTTCCAAACACTGGTCCACCCTACCTCAATGTTGAGTATATCCCGAAGTGATCCTTTCCCAACAAGAATGGAAATAAAAAAATAAAAAAAAATAAAAAAATAAAAAAAATAAATAATAAACTACTTTGGTAACATCCTTCCATAGAAAAATCAACATACTAAAATATGTTTTATCAAGTGATTACAAGGATTCCTTCGAATAATTCAAAACATCACACCCCTTCCTACAAACTAGTAAAAATCATGAATTCCAAACATATGATTCTTTTTTTATAAATTCATTCCCCATAATACCATTTAATTATAACTCTTTCAAAATTTACCCAAAACAAATACTATAATTCCCATCATCATTCATATATAAAAATTATCTTTATAAAACATTTTTAAAATAAATACAACTTTTAATGAAAAAAAATATTTCAATATTAATATTTGATTTAGATGAAAATTTATCAAAAAAAAAACATGTACTCATATAAAAAATCATTTAATGGAAAATACAAATGTCTTAAACAAAATGCACAAATATTTTCACATTAAATTAAAGACTTACCATATTCAACAACAACATAAGATCAATAAACTAGCTTATCACAAAGACTTGTTACATAGTGATAAAAAAATCATTATTACACAAATTTATTTTATACACATACAAAGATAGATTCATTTGACACATACTATACATCCATATTTTACGTTATTAAGATTTTACTTAATCATTTTCTTGAATAATTTTTTTACCAAACCAATATACTAGGTTAATGGAAAATTTATCAACTATAGTGGACATGTTTTAGATTTCAGTATGCTCCCATGACTCGTGAACTAATAATTTTAGGAGTCCCAAAATAGATTATACATTATATTAGGTTATAGTTTTTAACATATAACAATTTTACATGTTACACAATAAATTTCTAATATATCATGGAATAAAAAATCATATTCTTATTTTTATTATATCATAAAACTCATAGAGATAATTTTGGCACAATTTTATTCAATTAACTTTGTCTAATCAAAGTCAATATTTAGTATACATTCAAATAATGAAATTTTATTCATGGAATGGCATGTGATGAAACATAAAAAAAATTATGAGGCAAGAATAATTAACTCTATCAATTTTAATGTATTTTTACACTACAAATATATAAATAGTCATTTATCTATTTTTTAACATTTTCATTAAATAATACAAATTATAATTATCATTCAATAAATTAACTTTAGTAAGATTCTTTACCAATTTTAGATTCAATTCAACTATAGTTTCATTCTAAATTATGAAATATATAAACATATAAGAATTAATCAAATATCAATTCCAGTGATAACCAACAAAAATCCTAGCGAATTTTTTTTAGCATGTTTTAATCTATTTTTAAAAACTTCCAATTTCATGAACAAGAACATGAAAAAATATCAATAAACATGTTTTTCATGTCAATATTTACAATATATAATTAATAAAATATTATGTTAATTCCAAAATCCCTGTTCCAAGTCTCTTTATTAATGAATGAGACACAAATCTCAATAGATAAACCTACAACGAGGATGTAAAAACTCACCTAGAAGTTATTAATAACACTTTTGGTACATAAACCACCAATATAACTTGTTGTTCAATATAAAGAGTGTTAGTTACACCTTTTTATAATCTAAATGTCAAGCCTAAAAAATAATGGATTGGAATATCTCTATCCCGAGGTGCATCCCTATGGCATCAAAGGATGAAAAAAATGCCTAGGGATTCACCTAGTCATTATGGGACATTTATCCCTTTTATAACATACAACCTACAATATAGGAACTAAAATGGAATAATATAAATATGATCTATGATAAAATCCAAATCAAACACCAAATACATAACATGATATTAATCATAGTAATTTTACCAACTATATTTTCAAATAAGAATATAGAGATAGTCTCTCCTGTGTGAGAGCGTCTCTCTCCTAGGATTTCCTAGGGTTTCAGTCATCTGTCCGTCCGGCTTCCGGCGGTACCTCTCCGTTCACCTTCGCCCGCTCCTGGATTCCACCGTCTGTGTTCTGGGAGGAGCCAGGTCCTTCGTCATCCGCTCGACCTGGACCTCCAGCGTTGGATCAAGCCTCCCTCGAGGCCCTGGATTTCCGTCTGTCACCGCCTCCCCCGTCGGCTTCAGATCTGCGTGAGGGAACGCATCGTCAGATCCCCACCCTCCTTCACCAGCACTCCAGATCTGTTCGCACGCGGCTCTTGCTTCACCATCTTCTTGAGGAATTTCTCTTTTCAACAAGTCTCCTTCGGAGTCAGATCCTCGTGCTCTGTGTCTCGAGGACTACTCGATTCGGAGGATTCTCCCCTGTTCGTTTCTTCTTCCCACTGCAGTGGAGTGGGTTTTCCTATTGCAGGTTTTCGGTCCCCTTTTTCACGAAGTGTCCACCGCGAAGTGGTTCTAGCCCGCGAAGATCCCGCCGCTGGCTTCATTGAGTTCGAGGATTTCTTCACCCTTTGGTTACTCTCCCAGCTGTCGCGAAGCGAGCGGCGATCTGTAGTCGGATTTGTTCTTCCTTTTTCGCGAAGTATCCACCGCGAACTGGTCTTGACTTGCGAAGATCCTTCCACGAAGATTCCCTGTGCCGAGAGACTTGCGCGAGGGGAATTGCGCGAACCCGCCGGTGCTACCTCACGCACCACTTGGACAGGGGATTTGCGCGCAGGGACTTCCCTGTGTTCGAGGATTTCTTCATCCTTTGGTTCCTCTCCCTGCTGTCGCGAAGCCGGCGGTGTTCTGTGTCGGATCTGTTCTCCCTTGTTCGCGAAGTTCCACCGCGAACTGGTCTGGCCGGGCGAAGCTCCTTCCACGAAGAATCACTGTGCCGAGAGATTTGCGCGAGGGGACTTGCGCGAACCCGCCGGTGTTACCTCGCGCACCACTTGGATAGGGGATTTGTGCGCAGGGACTTGCGCGAGGGGAATCGCGCGGAGGAAATCTTCACGCAGGGCTGGGTGCGAAGTAAGGGGACTGGCACGCGGGGTCTTGCCGGTGTGAGGGGTCTTGCGCGCGGTGTGAGGAGTCTTGCCGGTGTGAGGGGACTTGCGCGCGGGGACTTGCGCAGGGCTGGATTTCATTGCGCAGGGCTGGTTGCGTGAGGGGACCTGCGCGCGGGGACTTGCCGGTGTTACCCCAGTTTGGTCAACCCCTCCCTAGGTGTTTTCGAGGCATTTACATGGAGACGGAGTTGGTGAACCAATGGAAGAACCTCACGTTGACAGACAAAGAAAAAGAGCAACTTGCAACCCGTCGAAATGAAGACAACACTTTGACAAAATGAATGGCTTTATTAGTGGTCGGAAGACTGGAGACCGAGGCACCTTTTAATCTAAAGGCCCTCAGGACCACTCTTCAAAATCTCTGGAAATTGGAAGCTGGAGTAGCCATCCGGGAAATTGAGAATAAACTCCTCGTGTTTGAATTCTTCAGCGATAAAGACAAAGATAAAGTCCTCAGAGGACGACCTTGGTCCTTTGACAATCATCTCATCCTGATGGAGGAATTTAAAGGGGGTGACGAGATTCAGAATTGCACACTTACCCGATCCCCGTTCTGGATAAGAATCAGAGGAATTCCGTTCCATGGGAGATCAACACATGTGATGAAAGAAATTGGAGACCGGATCGGCCTTTTCCTAGAATGGGATTGCTCGGACCCAATACAATGGGGCCCCTGGGTTCGAATAAAGACTGAGATCGACGTGTCTGAACCCTTAATGCGAGGTATGTTCCTAAAAATTGATGATTCCAACACCTGGATCTCGTTCGAATTTGAAAAACTACCAATCTTCTGCTTCCTTTGCGGACGTATCGGCCACATGGAGAAAGCATGTGGGGCAAGGCCAGAGAATTCCACCGAAAATATTACCTTTCAATACGGTCCGTGGCTCCGGGCCAAAACACACAGAGAGGCATATATCCCTGAGGCGGAGAGACAAATTGATCGGGACCGTCTGATTGCAGCCCATCTAAGGCGACCGGAATCTGAACAACCTCCTATCATAAGGATGGGACCACCTGTCTTCCCTAAAGAATCCCCGGCTGAGCTCAGGGGAAATGGAAACGCCTCCCAAGAGATTATCGTTAGATGTAATTATGGGGCTCGGCAAGACAGTTACCTGACTCAGGGTATCACAAAAGCTGACTTCGCTTTTACAGCACCGAATTTAACGTTCCTCACCTCAACTGGGCCGCTACCAAAACCAAAAGAACCTCCAGAGAAACTTCCGAGGCAGAAACATGGTTCCTTGGATCCGCCTGAAGCTGAGCAGAGTCCAAATCAGTTCCCAATGGATGCCCTTCTGCAAGCCGATTCTGGGATGACTGAAGCTTCACCTTCAGGACATGTTACTCGTGGAACCTGGAGAAGGGCACGTGGCGGTGGTAAAGGCGATTGTCCAGGGAACCCCAAACCAGGAGATCTGAAACGGCAAAGCGAGCCCAGTGGTATGTACACCAGTCTCCCCAAAAGGAGGAAAGCATCAGGTTCGTCATTTACCCCACAAGAGACAAAGGCGGAGGCGGGTCAGGCCCGGCCCCGCCTAGAGCAATGATCGCTTTATGCTGGAACTGCCGTGGGCTTGGCAACCCACGAACGGTTCGTATGTTCCGGCGCTATTGCGCTCAAAGTCGCCCTGATATGGTTTTCCTGTCCGAAACCATATTGGAAAACAAGGACATCACAAATATTGCCCTAAAGTGCGGTTTCCAGGGTTGTTTCCCGGTCCCCCGACAGGGTCACTCAGGGGGATTGTGTCTGCTCTGGAAGGATAATATCGATGTTAGGCTCCTGTCTTTTTCCCAGCGCCATGTGGCTGCTTCCATTGGTGATCACCACAACCCCACCTGGACGTTTGTGGGCTTCTATGGCTGGCCCTCCCAGTCTGAAAAGTGGAAATCTTGGGATCTTCTTTGCAACCTTCGTCGCGATCTGCCAAGCCCCATTCTGTTTGGAGGGGACTTTAACGAGATCCTTTTCCAGAAGGAAAAAATTGGTGGAGCTATGCGCTCCTCCACGTCTATGTCTGAGTTTAATGATGCGATCCTTAAGGCAGAGCTGATGGACCTGGGTTACACGGGTAATCCCTTTACTTGGTTCCGAGGCAGATATGATGGAACTCGAATCGCTGAACGTCTGGATCGATTCTTTGGCTCAATGGACTGGATGAGCCTCTTCAAAATGTACCATATCAGACATCTCTCGTTCAACTGCTCGGATCACTGCCCAATTGTCATTAACTGTACCCATAATGAGCACGTTACTAGTTCCAGGAAACCATTCAGATTCGAAAGCTTCTGGTCAAATGATCCCGAGTGCGAGGCGGTTATCCGTTCAGGCTGGAAGACGGGGCAAACGGATCCGAGAACCAACCTTCTCCGAGTAGCATCTGATCTGAAGACTTGGAGCTACTCTAAATTCCGTCATCCGGACCGGCAATGCAATTTCCTTGAAAGGAAGATTGGCTATCTTCTTAGCAAACCCCCGTCTAGCAGCATTCTCTCCAAAATAAGTGAAACCCAACGAGAGCTGGATGTTGCCCTGCGCAATAAGGAAGGTTTTTGGGCTATGCGAGCGCGTGATACTCATATAGCAGAAGGGGATGCTAATACCTGTTATTTCCACCAGAAGGCTTCAGCAAGACGCCGGAAAAACTTTATTTCTGGCATTCTTAATTCAGATGGTAGTAAAGTGTCAGACACAGGGGGAATCCAAGAAGCTTTCCTGAGCCATTTTCAGAAACTCTTCTCGGCAGGCCATTCTTACATCTCTCCCGAGATTGAGGACTGCATCAAACCTGTGATTTCTGACGATATGAACAGACAAATTTCTAATGATGTGACGAATGATGAGACTCTTAAGGCCTTAAAGCAAATCCACTCTACGAAAGCCCCGGGACCAGACGGATTCCACGCCCTCTTTTTCAAGAATTACTGGCACATCATCGGTCCAGACATTTGCAATTTAATGCGGGATATTTGGGCGGGGAAAACAGACCTGTCTTCCCTTAATGAAACTATTCTTACTCTCATTACCAAGATGAAAAATCCGCAAGGGGTCGCGGACTTTCGACCGATCAGTCTGTGCAATGTCTCGTATAAGATCTTCTCGAAGATCCTGGCGAATCGGTTGCGGCCTTGGCTACCCGACGTCATTTCAGAGAACCAAAGCGCTTTTGTGGAAAAAAGATTAATCACTGATAATGCCATTATTGCTCATGAAATTTTCCACTCCATGAAAACGCGTACACGAGCGAAGAGAGGGATCATGGCGTGGAAATTGGATATGGCTAAGGCCTATGATAGAGTGGAATGGAACTTCCTCGAATATGTGATGCTCAAGATGAGTTTCTGCACCAAATGTATTGCCATGATCATGCAATGCGTCTCGTCAGTTTCCTATAGCATTAATGTCAACGGGGTGCTCACCCGAGGCTTCTCCCAATCCCGTGGGCTTCGCCAGGGAGACCCTCTTTCACCCTTCCTTTTTATTTTAGTGGCTGATGTGTTTTCTAACCTCCTTTCCAGGGCAGCCTCGCTTTCCATAATCCATGGGGCGAAAGCGTGTCTCAAGGGCCCTCCGATATCCCACCTCTTCTTCGCTGATGATTGCCTTCTTTTCTCTCGAGCTACCCCTAATGAGTGTACCGCAATCTGCCAGGCGATTCAACAGTATGAACGGGCTTCAGGACAAATGATCAATCAGAGTAAATCAGAAATTTCTTTCAGCTCTGGAGTTCCCCAGCCGAAAAGAGAAGATCTCTGCTCTTTAGCACGCATCCCTGGGGTCGATAAGCACCAGAAGTATCTTGGGCTCCCGACGGTGGTTGGACGGTCAAAGAAAGAAATATGTTCAGCTATTGTGGATCGAATTGAAAGAAAAATACAAGGTTGGACCCCTAAAAAAATCTCCAAGGCCGGCAAGGAAATCCTCATCAAGGTGGCACTTCAATCTGTCCCCAGCTATTTGATGTCTATTTTTAAACTCCCTGATGTGGTGCTTACAAAGATTCAATCCAGTACATCTAACTTTTGGTGGGGACGAAAGGACGGAAAAAATAAAGTCCATTGGATCGCCTGGTCTGCTCTCTGGCAACCAAAATCTGAAGGCGGAATGGGCTTCCGGGACCTTTCTCTGTTTAATGATGCTTTGCTGGCTAAACAAGGTTGGCGTATGATTAATAACCCATCATCCCTATGCACGCGTGTTCTCCGAGCTAAATATTTCCCACATAAGGATTTTATGGATTCCCATCTTGGCTATCGACCCAGTTTTCTCTGGAGAAGCATTTGGGGAGGTCGTAATCTACTGAGGAAAGGGCTAGGCTGGAGGATTGGGAATGGTTCTACGGTCAAGATTTGGACCGATCCTTGGCTTGTTGATCAGACAGGCACGAAGGCGTCATCCCCTGTTTATCCCGGATCCGAACATGCCACAGTCTGTTGTCTTTTTGATGATCAAGGGGCGGGATGGTGTCTGGAAAAACTCTACTCCTGGTTTAATGAGAGGGATAGGAGACTTATTCTGAGTATTCCCTGTGTGTCAGACGTAGGGCCAGATCATCTCTACTGGACAAACGACAGCTCAGGTGAGTATACAGTGAAAGCCGGCTACCGGCGAGCTCTTTCTGCTCAGATTTCAGAAGGAGATGCGAGGCCCTGGACATCAATTTGGAAGATTAATGTTCCCCCTAAAGTTCGCTTTTTCTGGTGGCAGGTGTGTACTGGTATCCTCCCAACTAAGAGCCTCCTTGTCTACAGACACTTTTCAGACGACAACTCTTGCCCTTTCTGCCCTTCTGTGACTGAATCCCCTTTCCATGCCCTTGTTCAATGTCCCGGGGCTCAGGAGATTTGGAATGGCTGGGGATCAACCTTAGAGCTGTTCCTGGACCCCGCCTCAGATCTCACAGCTCTCTTGATGCGATGGTGCTCCTCCTTTTCGCCGGCTTACGCAGGTGCCCTGTGCATTTTGGCTTGGATTATCTGGAATAGGCGGAACGAGGCCATTTTCAATAATTTCCGGAGGCCCCCCAGGTTTTGGATTGACCGGGCATTGTCATGGATTGCGGTTTGGCAGAACCACCCTGAACAACAAAGACTTTCCACCCACCCTCCTCTTCCCCAACATTGGTTCCCCCCACCGGAAGGGATTATTAAGATCAATGTGGATGCCTCTCTCCCTAAGGATGGCCCAGTTGGACTAGGTTTACTGGCCCGGGACAACCTGGGAAATCTTATCGCTGCCAAATACGAAGCACGTTATGCACTTTGGGAGCCCTCAGTCGCGGAAGCCGCCGCCATCCTTGCTGGATTAAACTTCGCAAAAGATTGCGGTTGGGACTCCCTTCACATCGAATCCGACTGTCTCACTGTAATCAATGCCATCAATCTCACTGACGGCGGGCTTCAACCTTTCGGTCCCATTATCCGGTGTATTCACTCGCGGAGATAAGGCTTCAATTCCTGCAATTTCTCATTTATCAAAAGGGAAGCGAACGAAGCCGCTCACAAGATGGCAGGCATTGGCCCTCCCTATGAGGATTTGCTCTGGTTCAATCATTTTCCATCGTGGTTATGCTCCTGTATTTCTGCTGATCTCCATCATTAATGGATCCGCCTTTTTTGTCAAAAAAAAAAAGAATATAGAGATGACATATAAAAAATTAAAGATATTGTTTCCACATGGAACACTCCCATGATCTACATGACAACTACCAAAATTCTCCTAGCTCCACACAATCCATAACACCTCAGTGTCTCTCTAGTAATATATGTGCTTTTAAATTCTATCTATATGACATCGGACAATAATTGTAAACTCAACATGATGCATATGCAGGGGTGAGTATATAAATCCTTAGTTAATCCACCAAATACTTCCCACACACATCACATAAACAATAAAATGTTATCCCACAATTTATATAAACCAATAAAGAAGTATAATAAAATTAAAAAAAAATACAAAGTAACTTTTTTGGATAACTCACATCAAAATATACTTTTCTTTTATCCCATTATTTTTTTATGTGTACCATACCACATCTCAAACACCATTTCCTTGAATTCATATACAAATTTAATGAAATAAACCCTCCCTTCAGGGTGCCATGTCACCAAAAAATTCATCCCCACAAAACAGGATTACCAAAATGATAAAAATATTAGGTGGTAACCCATATTCCACAACCAAATTCATCACATGGTAGTAAAATATAATATATCCTTAAATTAGACACTAACATCCTAGTTCGAACCAACAAGGCCCAATATATATGCATCATGAACACACACCAAATACTATCGTGTCTATAACACTTTACCAAATACAAATTTCATCAATAAAATGAGTAAACACACACACACACACACTAAATCAAATCCACAACAAAAAAAATTATTACATTCCAAAATCAATATTTTAAATACAAATAACTGAATAATCATTTTATAAAAAATGTTTTGGTTGTCTCCAACATCCATTATTTTAAAACTAAAGAAACAATAAAAAATAGTCCCAGAATGTTTTCTAAAGTATTTTCAACCAATATACATGAGTATTTAGTTTTCAAAACCAAAATCCTTCTCGTTCTTAGAAAATTAGAGTAAGAGAGAAGCCACCTACCTTGCACAAGATCTCCAAGATGAAATTATAACATGTCTATGTAGATATGGGTTATAGAAACCCTCCTATGATGTTTCATAATAAGACAAATATAAAAACAAACAATAACCATAAAGAAATTGGAATGGTATGGGTTTATTCTATGAGAAAAATAGAAGAAAATATATTAAAAGGAGAGATGAGATTATTACCATTGATATGTAGTCTAGAAAATGCATGAATCTTTGAAATAGATCTCAAAAGTAAAGATAAACCCTAAAATATTTTGGGGAAAATCTCAACTCCAAGATCCCTTGGAAGAGGTAAAAAATTAGAGTTTCAGGGAGATATATCAACAAAAAATATTAATTTTGTGTCACTTAAATAAGGTTCATGGTTTGGATCCACTATTTAGAAAAATATGCACCAAATATGTGAGTACTACTACCCAAAAACTTCTAGGGACATAATTTTTGGTCACACCATTTAACTAAACCATGCTCCAAACATGTGTCATCCTTGAGAGACCTCCTAAACCCAAATGTTCATGTTGTATATTTTTCTCAAACCATGCATGAATCATGGCCATATAACTAGACCCCCATTATATCGCACACAATAATATAGGAGTTATACAATTTTTTCCTCTAACTATGAACTAATCGTGTTCCTCGTAAAGCCCTTCCAAAAATAAAAAATCCATAAAAACTAATAGAAACCAACATGAACATCACAAAATGATTAAAATATAATAAAACTAGTTTGTTACTCAATATTGGGGGAGTTAGAAAAATACACTATGAATTTGAGAACCCTCACACATACCACAACATATAAAATTCTTTATCTTGTGTCATTTTTATTTATAATTCGAACAATATCTCATGTAATCTAAATCATCATCAGATTAGAGCACCTTCACCTTATGTCACATCATATGAAAAAACATGAGAAACCATATCAACAACTAGGTTTTTATCATCCATGTTTCCTTTGGAATTGGGGATTATCTCATTGATTTAAGATTCAAATATTCCAAGAGGTTACTAATGGGTTTGTTCGTAGAACCGGAAACATCCAATGGTTCCATATCCATTTTAACCTACTTTCTAAAGGTAGGTGCTCATTAGTTGTGGACCGATGAGGGTTAGGAATTTTCATTGGTTTAGAGGATGGGAGGTCGGATTCATCACACCATTTTGAGGGGAATTATTGTCTACTCCAGGACCCTCTTTATAGATTTAAGTTATGTTCGTGAATCCTTATTACATTACCAATTATAAAATGAGCTTTCCTTTAGATCTGAAAATCAATGATTAAATATGTAGGAAATTTAGAGAATCTTTTATATGTATTTGAGGTTCTTCCTCTATAGAGAATTATCTGTATTTGTTAGAGATTCTTAGTCAATGGTATCCTTCAATACATAAAAGTATCTTGGTCATTATGATGACCATACTGGTTTTAAAGACACTCAGTGGGGCACTTGAAGTTTATTGCCATTCAGAAGGACATGGATTATTTTAGAGTTGGGATCGTTCCCAAAGATGGGATACCTACGTATCCTATGTTTAGAAAAGGAATCAGAACCCACATAGTTCGAGTAAGGGAGTATGATGTTTATGATTGATGGCTCAAAGAAAGATTTCATATTTACTTTTACACTCTAATATCACGTGAGTCATGCTCGGTGCGAGAAACAAGAGGTATTGGTAAAACCAGAAAATTGTGCCATGATAGATACAATCATAAGAAATAATGTGGGGCTTATGTATGTATGATTGCCCAGATAGATGAAGAGTAGGATTTACTTCAAGGAAGAAACCCAGGAACAAGGTCCATAAAGGTATATGCACTTTATGAAGATTTGAGTACTCTAACTTGGGGCTTACTCCTGAGGAAGATGCCCAAATTAGGAGGGGACTTATGATTGGGTTTTACTCTTAAGAAGAAATCCCAGATCAAAAAGTAGATTAAGATTGGTTAAAATAAATTTAATACTGGCGCTTACTCCTAAGGAGGAGGCCCATGTTAAAGGGATTTGAAAACTGGAGCTTACTCCTGAAGAGGAAGCCCAGGTTAACAGAATTTTAAAATTAAGGGATTTGGGGCTTAATCCTAAAAAGGATGCCCAAATTTGTAGAGTTAAAACTGGGGTTTATTCTTGAAAAGGAAGCCCAGGTTAAAGGAATTATGGTTGGGGCTTACTCCTGAGGAGGATGCCCAAATTAGGGGACTTGGGGCTTACTCCGGAAGAGGATGCCCATTTAACAGAACTTGGACTGGGGCATACTCCTGAAAAGGAGGCCCAGGTTAAGGGAAATTATGACCGGGGATTACTCCTGAAAATGAGTCCCATGAATAGGGTTCTCTCATCTTAAAGGATGAGTTTGAATGAATTAAATCTCTAACTTTAGGGACATAAAGATGTGTAAATCACTAGGTTTTGAGATATGTTCCATATAATTCCTTTCAGATAAGGAATTCAATCAAGAAAACATGCCATAAATGGCATTGAAGAGTCTCTTGAAGACTGAATCTTGAATAGGAAAGGTGGAATGGAATAAGAGAGGTGAAATGGGCAGGAAGGGCACCCGAAAATAGAAGGGCACACAAGTCCTGGGGGGTCGCGCAAGTACTGCATGGGCGCGCAAGTCTTGGTCGTGCAAGTATACTTTTGGGACACATATATACTTGAGAGATCCTTGAACAGTAGAGTAATACTTGGGCGATCCTTGACCAAAGCCTTTAGAATTATCCCGAGGTACTTCTAGAAGAGTGGTGCGCAAGTTTCAATGAGTAGGTAAGGAGGCGCACAAGTGTGTCCGTTTACCTTAAGGGTAAAACACTTAGGTGCACAAGTGTTAGTGAATTATAACACTTAGACCTTATTCCTCTTGTTTAGACCTTCCATTCTAGGTAAATAATTTCCTTAGAAGTGTTTGGAATACTTGAAGAAGAAACTTGGTCATTTAGAGCTCTGTATCTGAATTCTGGAAAAATATACTCTTCAAATGGGGGGCCCATCGGGTGTATTTATAGGCTAGAGAAGACCCTGGGCAGTTTTCAAAGAGGGTGCACAAGTCACCTGTGCGACCATTTGGGAGGCGAAAAAGTCTACTTGTGAGACCATGCTGGAACTTGCACGACCTATAGGCAATGTTCTCCTTGTTCATCCATTTATCTTTTTTTGATGTTTATTCAAATGATGAATCTTCTTTGTTTGAGGTATTTCCCTTTTAATTTCGTTTAGAATCTGTGACGAAAAATGAGCGTCAACAAAAGTCCCCCCCTCATAGTTGGATCCAAAAAGGAATGAGGATTTGAATCTGAGGAAAACGAGAAACAAAAGGAAATTAGGGAGCGCAGGGTATGGTGCACAAATGGGCTTCGGGCACGCAGGGTCCGGCGCGCAGGGGTACGACCTCGTCTATAAATAGATGGCCTCACTTTGAGCAAAGAACTTGTCTCTCTCTTGTTTTATTTTTCTATCGGTGCACAAGTGGAATCCCAGCTTTCGCTCATCCGCGCATCTTGTTTCTTGCGTCGCGCTTCTGTGAAGGTATTTGGACTTGCGCGGTGATACCTGCGCGCCCAATACTTGCACGACCGAAGGAGACTTTCATGCCAACTATGGGACTTGCGCGCCTAAATGCCTTAGACAATTTTTCAAATTCCTTCACGAATTTTATGAAAAATTAACTTACTTTAAGAGTTAATTATTCAACTTTTGTGCAGATCTAATGGCTCCTAAGAGAATCAGAACGACTGATGAACTGGCAAGAAAAAGAATTGATGATATGATGGACACCATTGGCCATGATTTCTATTCCATCTATGAAAGTACTCTCCCAGAATTAGCCAAGTATTTGAAGAAGCATCATATTAATTTCCCACACAACATCTATCTGCCTTTGTATGGCCATGGTCATCTGCAAGATGTCAATATTCCAGAGGCAAAGAACTACCTCCCGCATTCCTAGTTTCAGTAATATACCAACTTTTCTTCAGAAAATGTCTCAATCATAGGAAAATTTTCTAATGTCGGAACAGTAAATAAATCCTATATAATGCATCATAGCTTATGTGCACCAGATCTAAAACCTCACAAACCTAAGCTGCAACCACATTTTTATCCCTCAATCTTTCAAGATTCTCAGATGGATCAATCCAAAGGCTGGAAGGAGAAATGGGAATTCCGTTCTGGAGGAGGGGTGAAGCCAACATGGATGTGGGATTATTGGGTATGACAAACTTGTGAAGAGTTTGTCGAGGATCTGAAGGGAGCTGCAATTTTTGAAGCCGTCTGGGCTGGGCAGACGTATGTTTATAGGAATGATAATTTTTCACTGGAGTTGCTTAGCCGCTGGAGATCAGAAACTAATTATTTCCATCTGACCCATGGAGAAGTAGGCATTAGTTTGTGGGATGTCTACAAGATCTCAGGGGTTCCAATTTTGGGTGATATGTATGAAGAATTATTCCCTCCAAAGGAAACCTTGAATGATCCGGAGAAGACTCCGGATTTGGTTCGAGAGTTATTGAAGATTTATCATAAGATCAAAATCTCAAAGACTTCAAAGACTCATTCTAGAAGGGATATTAATCCAGAGGAATGGATGGATGTGTTTATCAAGAAGAAGAGGGAAAAGGGGCCCTCCTGTACTTGTCCTACTAGCAGGCCTAGAGCGGATAAGAGAGGTGCTCCTGGCACATTCTGGCTGACTCTGGAAGTAGAAGAGTTTGAGAAATGGGGGTATGAAGTGAATCATAAAATCCCGGAGAAGACCCGTCTTGAAGGATTTTTAGCCTTATGGCTCAGTGTATATCTTTTTTCAGTCAGAGATTCGAAGGGAGGCGTCAGGCCATGGACCTTCGGAATTGCAGCCAAGTTGGATGAGAGGACGATGGTGGGGTTGGCTACCCCAGTTTTGGAAAAGACTCACAAGAGCTTACTCTATGTCTATATGGGTAAGTCTCCTTTGAGATTAGTGGGACCATTCCAAGTTTTATGGGGATGGATCACCACTCACTTATGGACATATGCTGTTCAGAATGGAATACAAATTCCTGGAAGTTCTTTCAAGCTGTCTGTTTCGGCCTTTTCTAGAGGCTTTCCTTTGTACCTCAATGCCTATGATATTAGTCCAAGGCTGGGTATGCATAAGGAATTCCACTTCTTTCCCTATGAAAATCCACCGATAGGGTGATTTGTTGACGATGGATCAGCCAGCTTGGAACAAAGGTCTTACATGCTGGCCTGTAGAGATGGTGTACTGGCCACCAAAATTGATGGGGAAATTAAATGTGAGGCCTATGCTCCATATCAATTTGCACACCAATTCAAGTGTCTGCAGACAACTGTTATATCTCCTCTAGTGCACGTCAAGTCAGAGCAGTATCCAATGGTTGCCCGACAACTATGGTTGCTAATGGCTATGGAAAGGACTGGGGTAGCTTTTGACTTACCATATGCTGAAGTGATAAGCAATTTGGCCATATGGTATGATGAAAACTGGGCAGCGTCATATCCTGAGGCAGTATTGAATAAACCTGTTTATCGGGTGTGGAAGAAGAAGAGAACCATTGAGAAAGAAACAATTCAGGTGGCGGGTGATTCTTCCACTCCTGAAGCTGGTTCACCGAGTTATTCAACCGAGGCTGATTCATCAGATTCTCAAGAGATACAACATGTGTCAAAGCGGCCACGTGCCGTATATAATCCTCCTATCAGAATCAAGAGAGCCACTCCATCAAATCCTCATGAGTTACTTTATTGAGGAAATTTAATTTCTAGTAACTTTATAGAGTAATAAGTTTTCATTCTCTTTTTGTAGTTGCAGGAGCTAGAAAGAAATTAAAATACGAGGTTGTAGGACCCTCTTCACAGCCTTATAGTACAACTGCATATCTACGACTAGAGGCCATCCAGACATGGCAGGATGTACACTGCGATACTGAAACTATCTGGATGGAGCTATGTGAAGGGCTACATCTTCCAGGAATAAGGACTCTTTAGGCTCATGAAAATATTCATTTCAAGGATAACCCTGTTGAAGTAAGATCCTATGTCAAAGATTTGAGGAACTATATACATTCCACTGATGATTCTATCCCTATCACCAAGCGGGTGAAGGAAATGATGGATCACGACGCCACTGATGAGGAGTGACATGAGTATTTGGCTCCTAAAGATGTAATTTTTCTTTCCTTATTTACTTTGCAACTCGATTACAGTCAAAGATTTGTTACTCAAGGAAATTAATTTCTTTATCCTATAACTTGCAAGGAAAGGAACTACTGAAGTTCCTTCACCACAGTATAGCCCTGGTGGCACTGCCATCGGGGATGCTACTGAATCTCCTCCTGAGTCAGGTGAGATATCTCCAGGCCAGCAAGCCATGGATGAGGAGTTGGACGTGTCTTTCCATTCTCTGATTCAGGTACCTATAAGGGAGACTATCGACACTCCCAAAAAGCCAAAGGGACAAAGGCGTCGGAGGAAGAAGTCCACAACTAAATGCTTCATCAGTAGTGGTAAGTCCTTTGGATAATCATGAGTCTTAAACCATGAAAATATTTCTCATTTTCCTTGGAATTTCAGGGGATTCTTCAATTTCCCCTTTGAGGGATAGGATTGATCCTCCTTTGAGGACCACAGAGGGTGCTGTGGAACAAACACAAATTCAGGCTAACATGGCTACTTCTAAAAAAGATCCAACATCTATTCCCAGTACTGCTTCAGCTGTTGCTACAAGTAGAGAAGAACCTGCTTCTGGTAATTTAACAATGCTTCATATAATGCTTCATTAAATTTTGAATGAAAACATCAACTAAATTCCATTCTGTGATATTTTAGGTATAACACCTGCACCAGAATCATTGGCGGCCGCGGCAACTGAATCGTCCATCCTTCCTGAAGAAGCTATCCAGGGTCAGGGGCCGTAGAATGAGGGTCACCAAGAAGACACATCAAATTCTCTCACTGGTGAGACTAACTAGGATTCTGAAATATCATTGGATGAAATGATTAATCTTGGCATGTATTTCGAAGAATTTTTGATCATGCTAAGTTATCATGTGATTTAGAAGATCTTGGGTGTGAGTGTTATTCTTCGTCCGATAAATTTTCTTATAATTTATATTTCTAATCATGACTGAAAATAATATGCAGTTCCATCCAAAGAAGCTGCTGAAATACCAATGCCTAAAGAGGGTGTGGACATTGATGTCAACCCTACCATTGCAGAAACATTAGCTCAAGTGGAGCTAAACCCAATAAACCCCCATGAGACCCATCTTGAAGATCCTATTGAAACTGAGAAAGATGGGGATGAGTCTTCTCAAGCTATTGATCTACTATTAGGTAATTATTGTACTATGTTTTCAAGATAGACAACCAAATTTCATTGTTTTATGAAACTAACCATACTTTTAATTGATCAAACAGGGACATCAACTTCAATGGATAGATCTGGAGGTGAAGTCTCAACTTCTTCCCAAACAGTAGTAGAAGGCGAAGCAACCGGGGTCAGGGGGAAAGGAGCAGAACATGGCACTTTCTTAAGTGCATTAATCCTAGATTACATGCCCCCCTGTGATGATGATGTCGAATCAGACCTGGAGGTGCTTAAGGTGCTCATCTTTTCATGATGCAAGGCATGGAACAACATATGGAAAATCATATCTGAAGTGCCTCTTGAAGAGCTTTCATCAAAGATTTCTCGATTGTCGTCCATGTTTGTAATTCTTGGACTTGGCGGTTTTGGATATCTAGAGATCCATACCATGGTGAAACAGGTCATCTTAAGAAGGGAGCAGGAGCAAAAGTGTCGTGAAGATCTGACCAGGGTGAAGCTGTCTGTCAACATCAATGAATTTGAGGCTGCGGTATTCTGATCTGAGGCAGACTATGCTGCCAAGAAGAAGGAGCTGAAGCATAAGATCAAAGATAAAGCCGTCCAGCAGATACACCTTAAGAAATAGTTAGATGCTGTTACTGGGGAACTTGACCAACTCAATAATTCACTAGAGGGAGCTCAAACGAACGGTATGAAAGCCATTGCAGATGCCAAGAAAGCACTCCATCAGGCTGAGAAGAGTGAAGTTGGTCGGGTGCATGAGCTTCAAGTAGCTGCTGATGAAGCTCGGGATGCTGTTCATCAAGTGAAGACTTATATTGATAGCCTCTTTTAATTTCATGGAAAAGAGAAGAGACTCCAATATGTGGATGTACCTCTAATCTCTTGTATACAAAATGAATTTTTTTTCATCAACAATCATTTGTGCATGTATTTTCCTTCTACCTTCTTTAAATTTTTACCTAAGCCAATCGGACTAGTAAGTATAGTTTGATTTTTTTTCTAGGATTATATAAAAATAACCCTACAAACATTGAATCTTTTAATTTCTCAATATTACCTAAATCATACAAAATGTATGTTTAGTGAGCTAGAACATGACTTTATTTAAAGTTCCCTTATCTTTTGTGGGCAGTTTAAAGTCATGAACATCGGACATAAAGAGGCTAATGTTTAAGGTCGAAATAGCTTTGACCGAATGGGTTAAAATTAACTCAATTCCTTGACAACTTATCTGAAAACATTTAATCACACTCAAGTATGAAGGAAAACATGTAAACTATGACTTAAGAAATTTTGAATCCGAGGAATGATACAAAAAAGGTCTAAAAGGCATTAGAATAATTAGTTCCCAAGAATGAAGTTACCATTATTTAACAAACCCGTTAGGGGGTTGAATTATGCAGGGCTGCCTAAGGGCATTGGATGCATAGTAAAATAATAGTATCTTTTGGCTGAAAAGTATGTTATATAGACTATTTATACAAGGCCGCCTAAGGGAACGTGCTACATAGTCAGGAAAAATAACTCTTAGAAATTTACTTTTATACTACTAAGAAGCCAGTGAAAGTTTATGGGGATTCAACTTTTCCAAAGTATAGAGTTTACTGTATGGAAAGAGGTACTTGAATACGGAGAAGATATTTTCAATCAAGATTGTCTAAGAATTGGATGAATGTTCCTCCTACTAAGGTCTGACCCAAACGTAGGGAAGGAAAATATAAACCATAGACTTGAATACTTTCGGATCATGAAAAGGAATATGGGACAAATATGTTAAGGATGTCTATTTTTGCGGATCCCTACATATTTTCATTAAGAAAAATAAGGACAAAAGAGGTTTTCCTCCCATGAATGAAGTTAAAACTATTTAACAAACCCGTTAGGGGGTTGAATTATGTAGGGATGCCTAAGGGAATTGGCTGCATAGTCAAATAATAGCATCTTTTGGCTGAAAGGTCTGTTATATAGACTATTTATGCAAGGCCGCCTAAGGGCACGTGCTGCATGGTCAGGCAAACGAATTCTCAGAATTTGGACATTTTGTGATTAGAAGTCAGGAAAAAGGGTTATGAAGATCTGATAATATTTAAGGTTAGGATTATGACACATAAAATGGGTATTGTTCAATGTATGTAAAGATATATAGATCAATGCTAACCATAATCATGTTGTGGCTGGGTCTTAAATTGAAATATTAGACTTTACTACGTATCCCATAAGGATGGGAATCAAGCCATACGTAGTTCTTGAAATACAGTTTAATGTCGTGTGGGACGAAAGTATGAGAGATCTTAGTTTAGGGTCATAGAGCTCAGACCATTATAAGAAATACACAGTGTGTGTTTTCATGGAGACTTTTCAGCCAGGGGACTGAAAGTGGAATTTGGGGTTAGGCCCAAAAGAATTGGGGTCTGGATTCGAGGGACACTCGAACATTCCTATGTATCCTATAAGGATGGGAATCAATCCCACATAGTTCTAGAAATACCTTCTGTACAAATTTGGTTTACACATGTGAAGGTTGAAAGGGGACTTTAGTGCAATGATGGTTTAACCCAAGATAAAAGGTTTAGGTATTGCCATGTATGCACATATTTTTTTTGAATATAACATGATTTTGAATAAATGTTAATAATGATTCCCTCTCAGGTGAGTGTATCGAAGAATATTGTAGTTTATTGTCGTACAAGACAAAAGTGTTGTACAGTTTAACGTCGTATAACAAGGACGAAGGTGAACCAATGTAAAAATATTGATTCTGGGAGTGGTTTCACCTATCAACATCATATGAGATAAAGGTGAACCGATGTGAAGAGATTGGTTTTGGGCTTGAACCTTGGGAAGTTGCCTACGTACGTAGCCTGGAAGGCAAGGATCAAAGTATGCGTAGTTCAATTAAAAAATGAATTAGTGATAAAGTTGTTTTTTGGGACAATGACCTAAAAAATGATGTTGGGACTTAGGCGTGGTTCGCAGCCCAATGAGGGTGTTAGGGTTGAAATTTTCTCTAAGATCATGTGAGTCATACTCGGTGTGAGAAACAAGAGGTAACAACAACCTTAACGATGCACAGTTTAATGTCATGTAGGACATATGAAGGGACTATGCAGTTTAAAGTCTTGTAGTTAGGACTATTGGTGCTGCACAGTTTAGTGTCATGTAGTAGGGACAAAAATACAGTTTAACGTCATGTATGATGTATTAGGGGATTTCTATACAGTTTAGCGTATGTAGTTAGGATGATGGGGACAATACAGTTTAATGTCATGTTGGACAAAAATAGGACTGTGCAGTTTAATGTCATGCAGTAAGGACAAAAGAGGACACATTTTGACATCATGTTGGACATATTAGGGAATTTGTCACAGTTTAATGTCATGTTGGATGAAAAAAAGAACGATACAGTTTATCATCTTGTTGGACGAAAGTGCAAATAGTTTAAGGTCATATGCATGGACCGTTGGTTATGCAGTTTAATGTCTCACTGGACGTAAGGGACTTTTGTATAGTTTAGCATCATGTAGTCTGGACATCACAATTTAACATCATGTTGGACGTAAGTTCCAATAGTTTAAATTCATATGCATGGACCCTGAATGGTGTAGTTTAACGTCGTGCTGGATGTAAGGGACATACAAATAGTTTAAGGTCATATGCATGGACCGTTGATGGTGTATTTTGTGTTTATACAAAATAGTTCTTTAGAAATCTGGCATTGGTTGGAGTAGTGATGAGTTCTCCATCCATTGAGATTAAAGAATAAGGTCCATTGGAATAGTCCTTATGTATTGAATAAGGTCCTTCTCACTTTGGTTCAAGCATGGTAGGTTTCTTTCCTGGTATCATTTGAGTTCTGAGAACTAAAACCAATTCATCATGAATGAATGAACGAAGATGAACTTTTTTGTTGAAAGATCGTTCTATTTGATTATGATAGACTTCCAAGTGGTGCAGGGTGCACAATCTATTCTCATCTAACCATTCCAATTAATCCAATCGCTTTTGAGATTGTTCATCTGTAGATGACTGATCAAAAATAGCTACTCTGAGCGAGGGTATTTTAACTTCAATAGGAAAGACTACTTCTGTTCCATATACAAATGAGTATGGAGTTTACCGCATTGCAGTGCGGGTGGTGGTCTGATAAGCCCATAAAGCATGAAAGAGTTTATCAGGCCATGAACTCTTTTATTTATCCACCATCTATTACAGTATATTTGATAGAGTCTTGTTGAAGGCTTCTATCTGGACATTGGCCGCTGCATGATACCGAGATGAATGATTGGATTTGATGTTGTATTCTTGATACAACTTCTTCACCTCGAATGAACAGAAGTTGGGGCCATTGTCCGTCAATATAGTATGAGGGACACCAAATCTGGTAATGATGCTAGACTTGATGAAGCTAACAATACTTTTAGAACTAACTTCTTTGAGAGGTATTGCCTCTGCCCATTTGGAAAAGAAGTCAGTAGCATTAAGAATATACTTAAACTGCTTGGCCGTAGATGAAGGGTAAGGTCCCACCACATCCATTCC
The DNA here is from genome assembly GCA_963277665.1 of Viscum album. NCBI lineage: Eukaryota > Viridiplantae > Streptophyta > Magnoliopsida > Santalales > Viscaceae > Viscum > Viscum album. Next base: position 16,973,421 of record OY728167.1, on the reverse strand, counting down.
CCATGTGGAAAATGGCCACGAGTATTTAGCTGTATGAAGAAACTATGGAGGTTGATGAATGATGTTGGCATGTAATTGGCATGAATGACACTTCTTTATGAAATAAACACAATCTTGTATCATTGAAGGCCAAAAGTATCCAAGCCTTTGAATCTGATCAGACAATCTATGTCCAGACTGGTGGGAACCACAAACTCCTGCATGCACTTCCTTCATGAAATCCATTGTCTCTTCACCATCAATGCATCTGAAGAGAACTCCATCAAAACCACGCTTGTAGAGAATTTTCTCTAGGTGATCTGGGATATCATAAAGAGTAAAATTGACCACATGTTGCCAAATTTGTTCTTTCCCGGCTCTATCAGGTGAAAGTGTTCCATTTTCAAGGTATTCCCTGATAGGTGTCATCCATCCTGTAGTATGACCATATGGTTTAAGAATGGGACTAATTTCATTGATCTCTTCTGTTCTGGTTTGAACATAAGGTGAAATTTTATGACGGTGGGAAATACTGATGGTTGTTTTATCCCGATTTGGATCTTCCAGAGATGTGGCTATATTAGCTAGTGCATCAGCTTGAACATTTTGTGATCGCGGGACATAAGAAAATGTCGGTTCCATAGGAAATTACTCCATTAAATCTGTGATGTAATCATACAAAGGGATCAATTCTTCTTTTCTGATTGCATAATCCCCATTGACTTGTTTGATTACCAGGTCTGAATCATCTTTCACCCTTAAGTGATTCACTTGTGCTTGAAGCACCAACTCCAATCCTGCAATACGAGCTTGGTATTCTGCTTCATTATTGGTACCACCTTCCCACAATAAGAAGGAATAAGGTAACACTTCCTTTTCTGGGGAAATAATAATAATTCCTAATCCAGCCTTGTTGAATTTAGGATCTTCCATTTTCTTCCCTGATGGACTTCTGGAAGCACCATCAAAATACATTTTTGATACCTGATTACTATCCTGAATAGAGAAGACTTCCTCATCAGGGAGTTCAATATCTGAATATGTATCTTCTACTGAAGGATGTTCAGCAAGGAAATCAGCCAGATCTTGGCCCTTTATTGCCTTTTGAGACACATACTAAATGTCGAACTGTTGCAAAATAACTGCCCACCTTGCCAGACGTCCTATAAGCATTGGACGACTAAGGATGAATTTGAGCGGGTTATTACGAGATACCAATTGGACCTCGTGATGTTGTAGGCAATGTCTCAATTTTTTAACAGCAAATATTAATGCTAGGCAGCACTTCTCAATATTTGAATATCAGGTTTCTGCTTCATTCATAGTCCGTATGAGATAGTAGACGCTGTTCTCATTCCCAGCATCATTATTCTGGGCAATAAAGGCACCCAATGATCACTCTAAAGCTGTCACATAGAGGATAAGTGGTCTTACTTCAACAGGTGGCATAAGTACTGATGGACTCAAGAGGTATTTCTTGAGAATATCGAATGCCTCTTGACATTCTTTATTCCACTGGTAAGTGACTCCCTTCTTCATCAATTTGGTGAAGGGTAAACTTTTGCCTGCCAAATTGGCGATGAAACGCCAAATATAGGATAAGTGTCCTTGAATTCTTATTAATTATTTCAAATTTTGAGGAGGTGACATACCAAGGATTGACTTGGTCTTCTCAGGATCGACATAAATATCATGATTGCGTACAATAAAGCCGAGAAATTTTCCTGAGGTTACCCCAAAAGCACATTTTAAGGGGTACATCCTCAAATTATGTTGTCGAAGCTTGCAGAATATGACTTCCAAATCAGCCAAGTGATTAGAACATTTTTCGGATTTGACCACCAAATCTTTGACATAACATTCAACAAACTTCCCTAATAAGTGTTTGAAGATACGATGCATGGAAAGCTGATATGTTGCGCCTGTATTATTTAAGCCAAAGGGCATTACCCGGTAGCAAAACACACCCTGATGGGATCTGAATGCTGTAGATTCTTCATCTTCTGAAGCCATTCGGATTTGATTATACCCAGAATATCCATACATGAAGGAAAGTTCTTCATAGCCAGCTGTTACATCGATTAAAAGTTCTGTGATCGGAACTGGAAAATCATCCTTAGGACAATGCCGATTAAGATCTCTGAAATCAATGAAAACTCTAATTTGTCCATTCTTCTTTTTCACAGGGACAATATTATCCAAACACTTGGGATATTGAAATTCTCTTATGAAGTTAGCTTTGATAAGATTATCCACTTCAGCTTCAATTTTGGAAGCATAAGTTGGGTGTGTTCTTCTTGCAGCTTGATTAAATCCTCGATGTTCTTCTGGTAAACCCAAATGATGTGTAGAAACACCAGGATCAAGCTCGGGAATCTCTGTATAGTTCCATGAAAATATGTCTCGATTTTTCTTTAAAAATGAAATATACATCTCTTGTTCTTCAAGAGTCATGGCCGCACTGATTAAAGTGGGGCTTGGATCTTCTTTTGTACCCAGATTGATTTCTCTGAGTTCATCCACAGTGGTAGAGATACCCTCTTCAAATGTTGGAGGAGAATCTCTGAGATCTTCCTCTTCTTCCTCAACATGTGTTACTTCTTCTATTTGTACTTGCATAGTAGATGATGTAGCAGAATTTCCATGATCAGAAGAGATGTTAAAATTTGAACATCTTGAAGAAGAAGCTTCCATTTCTAACCCAATTTATGATGAAGGGTCTTCCTTGGGTAATAAAGAGATGATGATGGATTGAGAATCAACATCATTGTTCACCTCTGGTATTGATATAACTTCTTCTGGTCTAGTTGGAAAAGTATAGACTTGAAGGATTTCAACAGATGAAATGAAGACATCTCCATTTGATCTTTCATCATTGCATTGTGGATCACAAATTTCTCCCATGTTGTCTGGTTCGATTTCCATAATTGACATTATGGATCTTTCCATAAGAGTATTTTTATTTGGGTCTATCCTGTCAATTTGACTAATAGAAAACACATAATCTGTACTCACTTGTGCTAATGGGTTTACTGGAATCTTTTCCAAACCATACAGAGCATTAACTTTGGTAATATCCTTTTTTGTGGATTCATCCTTTCCCTTCATGTGGTAGAATTCCACCTCAATGTATTGAGATTCACATGTATTGAATGGGGCCTTATCACCATATAATGTCCCAACTGGACCATCGAAACAATACTTGAGAGATTGATGGTATGATGAAGGGATATCGGCATGTTGATGTAGCCAGGGTCTTCCAAGCAAGATGTTGATGGCTGAGTCTTGATTAACAACCATGAAATCTGAATTGGATACAAGATCTCCAAACTGAATTCTAAGTGTAATCTCACCTAGTGGTTCTTGTTCATTTTAATCATATCCTTGTAACATCACAGTAGAAGGAGATAAATCAGATTCCCTAAGGCCCAATCGCTGAAGTGTATGAATGGGCATGTGGTTGACTCCTGAACCATTATCAATGAAAACTCTTCGGATGTCTACACCATTGAACTTGCCAGATAAGTACAAAGGTCTAATATTTCCATGCACGACATCATCTTCATCTTTATCAGTAACAGATATTACTACATGGCATTCTGCTGGATTATTATCTACATGGTAGACTTCAACTGCAACAATTTCAGTCTCAAACTCCTGAGGACTTGACAAAGCCTCGATGAGTGCATCCCGAAGATCCTTTGATAAATTCAAGGCATCCAGAATTGATAACTTGGCCGGTACTTGGGCCAGGTGTTTCAATATATCATACTTTTGATCCAAAGGTCTGCGTTTCCCAATAGGAACATGTGGTTTAGCAGGTGCCTTGGAAGTTGATGCTTTGGAATTTGATGCATCTTGTACCGGGATAGGAGTTGGTAATACTCCTGGCTTTGGAATATTATACTGATTAAGTCTATTTACTTGATGAGAGGAAGAAGATGGAACCTTCAACCGATATTCCAGAATAATTGTGCCAGGACTGAGTCTACCTTGTGTGGAAGAACTTTCTTGTTCTTGTTGAGCTCGTTGAAGGGCTCTACCACGAGTTTCTCCCGCATACACTGTTCTATCAGGGGTAGAATTGGAATAGTGGCCTCTGAAAGATCTACGTATTGCCCTGTATCCTGAGCCTCTAGAACTTCCTCTGCTTCCTCTGTCTGATACAAGGAACTCGGGCTCATCAAAATCGAAACTGTGACTAGCATACAGATCTGTTAATTCAATTATATTAACAGAACCGAAGATCAACTCTTCATCTGATGAAGACTCTGCCCGATTATCCTTTTTAGGCTGTGCCATTTGGTGGGGAAGTGTCCATAGCTTCAAAGTAGATGGCATGAAATATGCCATAGTTAAAGACAACATAGGCTTTGACACAATTTCATCTTCCTCTGATTTATTTTCTTTCTATGAACTATGCTGCCCTTTTGAGGATTTTCCCTCTGAAGAGGATTTTGTTGTGGTATCCATAGAAGAATAAAGAATTGGTTTCTTCAATTGCGTTCTCAAAATGGCATGAGTTCGATTGATCATTTTCCTGACCATCCAATCATCATATTTCTGCACATTTTTTCTTTTTTACTTCTTTCCATTCACCTTCTTCCTCTGGAACTGTAGCAGTAACACATGCTACCTGAACTGAAGAACCTTTCAGTCTGACTTGTCCCAAATCAACCATTTTTTGCAGGAGGTCCTCAAAAACAAAACACTCTTGAATGGGATGCCCCAACATTTGATGAAACCGGAAATAGTTGGGACGGTCCTCATTTCCTTCCTTGTTTGGCCTCTTGGGCCTTGGAAATCGAACCAAATTATTTTCCAGATCTGAAATTAAATAACCAGGAACATGTTCATTTTGGAAAGAGTAAAATTTATTTTTTAAATCCTCAAATTGTTTTTGTATTTGAAATCTTTGATCATCTTGACGAAACGGCCTCTGTTGTTGGCGCTCATGAGGTGGATCCCTTCGAGAAGATGGAGTTTTTGAAGTAGAAGTAGGTACAAGTTCTTGTTTAAGCATAACTTTAGCAGTTTTTGCTTTACCCATTCTCCTTCCTGGAGTTGATGGAATTATACGAGCTTTATCCTTAGTCTTTATAAGAGAATCTTCAATATGTTGAGTGATTGAATTAAGGTCTCGAAACCATCCTGTGCATTTCACAGGGATCAGCGGTGTGCGCAACTCATCACATAAATTCGCCACATAGATTGACAACAATTCCTCTTGAGGGAGTTCTAATCTTAGGGAATATGTTAATCCCTTCCAGCAAGCAATGAAATCTGAAACCCTTTCATTCTCCCTTTGTTTACAGTTTGTAAGATAAAAAATTGTTGTCTTTGGCAATGTTGAACTGAATTGAAGAAGAAATTGTTGATGAAGATCCTCCCACCCAGTAATTGACCGAGATTGGAAGCTTGTGTACTAGACAAAAGCTGGTCCTTGCAAGGTTCGCATGAAGCATCTGAGTTTCACGACTTATTGCGGTTCCAGAGTTACCATCATAGGATCACAACAATACACGTAATGCGTCAAATGCTATTCAGGATCACCTGATCCATTGAAAATAGGGAATATAGGGTTCCCAAAACATGATGGGGGAGGGATTGAATCTACCCATTCAGGGTACGGTCTCTTTTCTGGTTGAACCTGCACACGCTTCCCTTCCATAGTCTCTAACCAAGCTGTTAATGAATCAATAGTAGTTATTAAAATTTGAGAAACATCCATTTGAACTTGGAATTTGGAAGGTGTAATAATTGGAGTCTAGACAGGTATGGTGGCTGGTACTGTAATTGATGGTATCACCACCTATTGTTGTTGCACTTGACCCATAGGATTATACCTGTGAGGGTGTACTGATAGAGGAGGATATTATTGATCCATCTCAGTAACTATAACAAACTCCCTTGGCTGACTTACTCTAGCATGCTTAGGAGGAAGACTACCCTGAAGTAGTTCTCCATTCATCTTCCTTAACTCCTTCATTTCTTTCTCTTGTTGCGCAAATATTTTCTCTAGTGAGAGTGATTGGCCTTCTCCAGAGGAAATATATGTAACCTGATTCTTTCCCCACCCTTTGTTGGATCCCTTTCGGAGAGGGGGAAGTGGGTTATTTGAAGGAACACCCAGATTCTGGGCAAACATTTGACTTCGTGTACGCACACCTTCTTCATTTGTGTCTGTGCGTACAACTTATTGAGCATAAACCTCTTCATCTGAGTCCCCAGAGTGAGCCTCATGTTCTGGAGGATCAGCAACAATGACATTAATGAAATTAATTGATGCATAACGCATCACATCCCTTCTATCAACATTTCTGTGATATTGTCTTCTTCCATGTCTTTGATGATACATTGCCTTTTCTTGATTCGATCCCTCAAGAACTTCTTGAAGAACCGTAATTTGGAGGGAATCTCCTGATAATTTGGCTCTTCATTTTTCTTGAGGCTTCTTCCCTAATCCAGAGAAGACTGACTTTCTCTGAGGGAGGGATTGAGGATTTGAAAAAGTCCCCAGTCAGGTTGACTGGGGCTGTTACTGCTGTCGTTTATCAACTCCTCGAATCCTATTTGTTGATTCCGAGGGTTGAGTTAAAAGAGTCCCTAGTTTGGAAAGCTGGGGTGGTTCTTGACATGCTATATCTAAGAATTTTTTGAAAGATCTTCTGATCTTGCCGACCTTAGTCCGGAAATTAGCTGGATGCATCAACCTGCATCCACTTTTATCACCCGGCTCAAAAGACCATTGAATGATTTCTGACACTTCTGTCACTTAGTGATGTGCTTTCTCCAAATGAGAGGCTTGTTCAATATTTTCATTTGATTGATGCAAGAGTAATTCAACAACTTGTTCTCTGTATACTTGATTTTGAGAGGAACTAGTTGAAGCCTATTCTTGGGAAATATTTTGATTACAAACAAAACCCATTGACTCTGGCCATCCATGGGCAATAACATTGCAAGAGACTATTTTCGGTGGGCTTTGCTGACTAGAGAGCACAGTGAAATGTAGTGCTTCATTAACACCACATCCCCTGACATGAATTCCAGATGGGGAATTGGAAGTTAACTGGCACAATCTTCTTAGTGCGCCAATCCATGAACGTTGAAGGGATCTCTGCAGCTTTTCAACCTTCAGATATCGAGAGACTGATAAAGATGCCAAATCATTATGATGTTGTAACCCTTCTATTATCTTAACATGATGTTCATATTCTTCATAATATAATACTTTATTTTTAAACTGACAAAGAGTTTTCCATATGTTGAAATGAATATCATGAATTCCATCTTCCTTCAACATCTCTAGAATGTCATACTGAGAGTCAGCCAGAGGCCAAAACATGACTGGCACTTCACCTTTCACCAGTTGTTTTATCATGTTTAGCATTTCCTCTTTATCATTTAATGATGATTCTTCTACCTGTTTAGACCAGAGCTGGTTCTTTCTTGTTGCTTTATTAGATTCAACAAGACTGGTAGAGAATCCACTGATCAAACTGGAAGATGAATGACCCAGGGGTGGTTCGGAGAATGACCTACACCCCGGGCTATCTTCTGATTGAGAAAGTATTTCACTAGTTGATGGTAAAGAATCAGACATGAATGGCTTTAATTTTTCAAGTGCCTCAAGATAAGAGGGCTTTCTTGTCACTTCATTGTCTTCTGAATAATTTTCTAGACAATGCGAATTACTACTGCGGAGAGGGTTTTCGCAACTATATTCATCATCATGGGGAGGACCACCATGGTGGGTTACAACAAAAGATGAAACATTTTTATCCTTGATCTTCTGAACACACAAAGGGTTCTTGTGGATCTCATCTGAAGAAGAAACTTCAAGATCGACCAAATTTTCACGAAGAAAGCCTTTATGAGGAAGTGTCTGGAGCAGACCTTCATAATTAATGTTCCCACTATTGGGAACTGAGAGAACATAATCTTGAGTTGCAACAGATAGTTGTCTGAGTGCATCAAGAAATCTAGCATCGAGTAAGGCCTTGTTACAGATTGGCCCTTGATTTCTTGACTGTGTTGGGCGGGTCTTCTTCTTAAATGCCTTCTTACTCAATTTGGCAGGGGTGTGTGCCTGCTCAGTATAAATGATCAGGTTAGGCTGATTATCTCCGCTCAAATCAGGTGTATGTGCCTGACTTGGTTGTCTGTATGATATGGGGGCGTATGCCCCACAACCCTCTAGGATTGGAACAAATGTGTGTGTTTGTTCCGGATTGAACTGTTGATGTGTCACTCCACTGGTAGGGATAGATTTATGTGTCTTTCCCTGAGATGCTGCTGAAGCTGTTATAATATCCTGGCAGGCATCTAGAATATGAGAAAGGATTTGCTTCTACTCTTACACCATTGATAGAATATGCTTGGTGACTTCAGCTGCCGGAACAGGGATATACGTCCATTCCATGCTTGGAGTAGGTGTGTGTTTCTGCTCTTTCCCTCCTTTTCCTGTCAATGAATCCTGACAGTACTCAAGTGTGAGGGATGAGAGTTGAGTCTACCTCCTGTTTGTCACTGGAGCTTTCAGACTGACTTCTCCGAGTGCAACCAAATGAGACTGTTGGTAGGCTTGATCAATACTAGCAGGTGTATGTGACTGCTGATTGCACTTCGCCGAACGTGGTTGAAGAGCTCCATCATATTTAGTCAGACGAGCCTACTAACTAGATGATGATTTATAAACAGGTATATGTTCCTATCTATAGTAATCCACCGGAATTTCCTGACGGGATCGGCGTGATGCTGCCAGACGAGTCTGCTGGACAATGAAATTAAAACAGATGGGTGTGTGTGCCCGCTCGTTGATTACCACCAAGTTAGGTTGGTGGACTTCTCCGAAAATGGCAGAGATAAGAAGATGCTCACTGTTAACCGGTTGTTGCCTCTGGTGGTTCATCTTGCCTGCTTGGGTTCGAGGACCCTGAGTCGAATGCCTGGAGTCGATACCCTCATCATGTTGAGGGAACACTTCCGCACGAGTCTGGCGGTGATTTTTGATGGGAGCCCTCAGGAAGGACTCCTGTCTCCTTGAATTAAGGCCCCGAGAGACCTACTCATTCACCTCCTCAGAATATGGGAGTGAATGGTGATTGCGTTCCAGGGATAACAACCCGAAATAGTTGGAGACGGTGGTTAGGACCGCCTATTTCTTGATCGCTGGTCATCGCTCTCTGGACGACCATGTTGAATTATTGACTTGGAGGGCTTGTCAAGAAGCCTCCAGAGTCAGAATAGTACCGTTTTGATGGTACTCCTTAACCAACGCATTTGATACCCAGCGTTGAAGACGCTGAGTAGGTGATGTCGTCCTCAGAGTGGACGCTGATCCAGCAGGAGTAGCAGCAGTGGCATTCACAGCATAGGTTTCCACAGTAGAGGTATTCACAGATGTGAACTTAAGAGAAGCCATTTTGGAAATGCATAAGATCTTGGAAAAGAGTGCCTGTTTGATATAACAGACATAATCAAGATAAGTTTTGCCACTACATCTTTTGGATGAGAAAATATGTTATTGATTGTTTTGTTGGCCCTCTCATTGAGTTTTAAATAGGGGCATAAAAAATAAGCAAATCATCATTTTAACTTGGTTAAGGATTCATGTCGGGTTCACCATTTTTTGTTTCCTCTAGAATTGGGGATGATCTCATTTATTTAAGATTCAAACATTCCAAGCGGTTTCTAACGGGTTTGTTCGTAGAACCAGATACATCCAATGATTCCATATCCATTTGAACCTACTTTCCAAAGGTAGGCGATCACTAGTTGTGGACTGATGAGGATTAGTAATTTTCATTGGTCGAGAGGATGGGAGGTCGGACTCATCACACCTTTTTTAGGGGAATTATTGTCTACTCTGGGGCTCTCTTTATAGATTTAAGTTATGTTCTTGAATGATTATTACATTACCAAGTATAAAATGAGCTTTCCTTGAGATCTGACAATCAATGATTAAATATGTAGAAAATTTAGAGAATCTTTTATATGTATTCGAGGTTCTTCATCGATAAAGAATCATCTGTATTTGTTAGATATTCTTAGTCAATGGTATCCTTCAATACATAAAATTATCTCGGTCATTATGATGACCATACTGGTTTTAAATCCACTCAGTGGGGCACTTAATGTTTATTGTCATTCAGAAGGTCATGGATTATTTTAGAGTTGGGATCGTACCCACAGATGGGCTACCTACGTATCCTTTATTCAGAAAAGGAATCAGAACCCACATAGTTCGATTAAGGGAATGTGATGTTTATGATTGATGACTCAAAGAAAGATTTCATAATTACATTTACACTCTAAGATCACGTGAGTCATGATCGGTGTGAGAAACAAGAGGTATTGGTAAAACCAGACAATTGTGCTATGATAGATACAATCATAAGAAATAATGTGGGGATTATGTATGTATGACTGCCCAGATAGATGAAGAGTAGGATTTACTTCAGGGAAGAAACCCAGGAACAAGGTCCATAAAGGTATATGTACTTTATGAAGATTTGAGTACTCTAACATGGGGCTTACTCTTGAGGAAGACACCCAAATTAGGAGGGGACTTATGATTGGGTTTTACTCTTGAGAAGGAATCCCAGATCAAAAAGTAGATTAAGACTGGTTAAGAGAAATTTAAGACTGGGGCTTAATCCTAAGGAGGAGGCCCAGGTTAAAGGGATTTGAAAACTGGGGCTTACTCCTGAAGAGGAGGTCCAGGTTAAGAGAATTTTAAAATTAAGGGATTTGGGGATTACTCATAAATAGGATGCCCACATTTGTAGATTTGAAACTGGGGTTTATTCCTGAAAAGGAAGCCCAAGTTAAAGGAATTATGGTTGGGGCTTACTCCTAAGGAGGATGCTCAAATTAGGGGACTTGGGGCTTACTCCTGAAGAGGATGCCCATTTAAGAGAACTTGGACTGGGGCTTACTACTGAAAAAGAGGCCCATGAATAGGGTTCTCTCATCTTAAAGGATAAGGTTGAATGAATGAAATCTCTAACTTTAGTGACATACATATGTGTTAATCACTAAGTTTTTGAGAGATGTTCGACGTAATTCCTTTCAAATAAGGATGTCAGTCAAGAAAACATGCCATAAATGGCTTTGAAGAGTGTCTTGAATACTGAATCCTGAATAGGAAAGGTGGAATAACATAAGAGAGGTGAAATGGGCAGGAAGGGCACCCAAAAATAGAAGGGCGTGCAAGTCCTGGGGGGTCGCGCAAGTACTGCATGGGCGCGCAAGTCTTGGTCGTGTAAGTATACTTGCACGAAACATATATACTTGGGCGATCCTTGACCAGTAGAGTAATACTTGGGCGATCCTTGACCAAAGCCTTTAGAATTATCCCGAGGTACTTCCAGAAGAGTGGAGTGCAAGTTTTAATGAGTAGGTAAAGAGGAGCGCAAGTGTGTCCATTTCCCTTAAGGGTAAAACACTTAGGCGCACAAGTGTTAGTGAATTCTAACACTTAGACATTATTCCTCTTGTTTAGACCTTCCATTATAGGTAAAGAATGACCTTAGAAGTGTTCAGAAGACTTGAAGAAGAGACTTAGGCGTTCAGAGCTCTCTAACAGATTCTGAAAAAATATCCGCTTCAAATGGGGGGCCCACCAAGGGTATTTATAGGCTGGAGAAGACCCTGGGCAGTTTTCAAAGAGGGCGCGCAAGTCACCTGCACGACCATTTTGGCGGCATGCAAGTATACTTGCGCGACCATGCTGGAACATGCACGACCTATGGGCAATGTTCTCCTTGTTCATTGCTTTCTCTTTTTTCGATGTTTATTCAAAGGATGAATCTTCTTTGTTTGAGGTATTTCCCTCTTCATTTCGTTTAGAATCTATGATGAAAAATGAGCGCCAATAATCTATAAAATCATTTACATAAGATATCATCTATTTTTCACCACATGTTTCATCATTTTGAATAACTTTCTGAAATCTATCCAAAATATTTAAGGATTTCATCTTAAAAACATTTTGTTTATCATTTAAGGGTTAATAAATGTGATCCAAATTAAAACAGCCCCATTTCAAGAACCCTTTGGCCTTTTTATTACGGTAAATTTTTTGGATTTTAAAATCGATAAATGTAAGAAACGATAATCCTATAGTAAGGAATCAATGATACTAAAGATTCTATGTAATTTTTCAAGACCTCTATGAAACACATATGTCACCTCAACTATGATATCTTAAAGTATCATATAAATTATGCATAATCATGTAATAAAATATTCTAATACATCTATTAATAATCAAATATTGAATATGTCAATCATGTATAGCCACTCATACAATATAGATTTTTTTGGTATAGTCTATCGAGGTCGATGAATACATAACATTTCATTCATCACTCTAGATGAAAACATCACATTCCCCTATTCAGATAGATAATACCATCACAAAAATCATATCTACATATGTATATACAATTTCTCAGTCTATCTCAATCATGCGACCACCTTCTATAATTTTTATTTGAGAGGAAAAATCTTATCCTGGATAAACCATGGCCGATGGAATAATCAAAAACATATCCAACCACACACTTTTAGCTATGCCTCAATCCATTTACATGAAATTTATCTATGTGTGAAGGTTCTCTTGAAATGTATATTTCAATCCTTAGGTACATAGTTTCAATATGAAACAAGCTTCCCTATAAAACCAAACTCATAGGTTATGAAACTAAATTTTGTATACATAATGGGTCATCTAATAAACAAATCTTTTTTGGCCTCATGATCATATTTTCTATCTCAATATAAAATCATACCCATGTTTCTATTTATATTTCTCCATAACTTATAATAATACTTGATAAACATCAGGTATAGATAACTTAAAGTCATACTATGAGAGATCAATTATCAAGAGACTCAAGATATTTTTGTGTCCAATGTAAAAGAATGATATATAAGAGACTACCATTTGTATAATATGATAATTTTATATTCATATTTTTTTAATAATACTAAAAAAATACTTATGTTCTCTTCAAATCATCTCCCAAGTGATATATCACTATATAAACCTTATATATTATATACATTTCTTGTTTTCTTAAACTCATTACATCATAATTTAATTCCTACCATAGATATATCTAACCATCTTATAAAATAATCCCACTAAAATATTTATTTTGGAACATTTATGAATCAATATTATTTTAATAATGGATATATATTAGAATTATATTCCAAATTCATGACTCTTTAAATAAAGTATCAAGAAACCTTTCATTTAAAAAATTAAACTTCATGATTTTAATAAGGTATTCAACTATAACTCTTTCTAAGTCCATCATCATTATCATTATTCATTAATAATTTCACTATTTTTTTTGTTTTTATCAGTATTAGAAATTAATTTTTTTTATCTTTACACTATTTTATCCATATAAAATGAATCCTAAAGTCATTTATTATATAAAGTGACACTCAAATAATTATGCTAAATAATTGTAAATATTAATAATTCACTTTAACTATTTAACCTAAAATATTATAGGATATTGGGTGAATTTAAATTTAAATTTTATTAGATTAGTATTTTATTTGTTATAATTTTACTTATCTATGTTAAAATAATCCCACTTGATTCTTTGAGACAAAATTCTCCCCATAATATCATTAGAAGATAAAAAAATTCATTTGTGTAAGAAACAAAAATTATTTCCATTGATTTGAATATATAAAAAATACACTATTAACCACTAAAAAATATATGGTATTCTTTGTGTTTTGATAATTAATCTAATAATAATAATTTATTCACTATAATATCCCATTTTTTAGTGGAGGATTCTCGATACCTTATATTTTTATAAATGTATCAGAAAAAAATTATCTTATCAAAACTTTTTTATCCTTGTATTCATTTCAAACATGTAATACAATCTATTCAATCATAAAATATGATTAATATCATATTTTATTTAGAATAACTATATGTTAATAAATAATCTATAGTAGTTCCCCACTATCATGACAACCTTGATATTATTTGATGTTATCTCTTAAATACTAGTCATACGGTCTAGCTTACATTCTCAGATCGGGCATGTAGTATGTTGACTATCAGGTGTGAGAACTTGTAAGTGGATGGGATTTTTTCTCATTATGTTCACACCTGATGATCTCCATGATGGGAGGATCATTAGGAAAAAATGCTAATAATAATTCCACATTTTTTCATGTCGTTATAATTTATATCTACAATCCTACATAATTATACTTGGTTGTTAATATTATTATTAATGCATATCATATGTCATGAAGTTAGATTTATTACTATGAATTGTGATTCAATATGTTCAGGGTAATGTTGGGTATGATGGGTGTATCACTCATAGAATTTTATTAATGAATAATTATATAATGTATTTCTATCTTTAATCTTAATTGAAGATGATATCTCAACCTAGTGATTTGAATTAATTTATCAAAAAAAATTCCATGTCTGTGGTGTGTATGGGTTCATTTCTAGAAGTCAGAGAAATATGTATCAATAACATAGGTTGATTACACAGGTATGAAACCTGCTTGATTATATATTGATAAAAAGGGATTATATTTTATTGTTAGTATTAATAATATGTTTTAATCACCACGAAATTAAAATATTCCTATTGGGTTCCTTTACATGTTTCCAGACGTTCAAATATGACATTAGGCTAGCTTTCCAAATGCCAATAAGGAAGAATCAAACATGGAAACACACATTTTATTTCCATTGATATTAGTTAAATATTATATATATTTAACATCTAGAATAAATATTATCTTCAAGACCGGAAAATAATATTTATTTTTTATTTTATTAATTAAAAATATGAAATAAATATATATTATCTAAATAGTGAATATAATGTTTATTTATTTATTTAATAATATGTATTTAAATATTTATTTGATTTTTAAAAAATATTCAGGGGATGAGATGATATAGTATTGAGTATAGTGATAAATATTTACTTATCAGTCTATAAAATAATATTTATCAATGAGTGGGTTAGTGAACTCTATGGAAAAAATAATAATATTAAAAATTTATATGGAATGGGTAACTTTATGGGTTTAATATATTGTTAAGGGACTACAAAGAATGAAGTAATATTTTAACCCTAGTCATAGGATTATAAATCTATCATTGTATCTACTATTTACTCAAACTAGTACGGATAGAAACCATTGTAGATACAAATCATTATAGATAAAAACTATTGCAGATAGAAATAATTATATATACAAACCACTGTGGATATAAATCATTTTAGACACAAACTATTATATATACAATCAATTGTAGATTTAAACTATTGTAAGTAAAATAATTTTTAGATAAAAACCAAATATATATACAGTATATTGTGGTTAAAATCCCTTGTAGATATAATCAATTGTCAACACAATCTATTTTTGATAAAATCCACTGTAGAAATAACCATTATTCACAACTATCCATACCTAGAGAATTCTGTCTATATGAAGAATATCTCAATGTTTTTCTCTCCTGGTCAAGAGAACATCTTCCTCCTCCCCTATTCCTATCAAAACCGAGAAGAATTGGAGATATTCAATCAATAATAAAGGAACATGAATCAATCGAGGAAAAGAATGATGATCAATCAACCACTTTAGTACTTGATGATTTATCATTATTTAGAAATCAAAGGAACACATGTAGATCACTACTAGGGGGGAGGGTTATTCTTTGGGTCCTCAAGAATCATTGCTGATATGTCAATCTAGTTTTAAAATATAAATAATATCAAAAAGTAAAGACATCAGGACCAAGGTAATCATTATTTTTTTTTAAATTTATTATTTGTTTAATATAAAAATATTCACTTTGTTTTAGTACTCTATATCAATTTCATTGTCAAATTTCATCATTCATGTCTTTAAATGTCATTTATAATAAAAATTATTCATTAAATATAACAAAAATCCTTGTTGGGTTGGGTTTCAATAGGCACATATATTGCATCCAGAACTATCAAGTGGTATCACAGTGGTAAAATTCAAATTTTATAGTTTTTTTATTAATTATTGATCACGGATGTGTTTAAAAATTATTTTTCATTTCAGGAAACTTATTCTTGGAATTTATTTTTTCCTCTTCATTTCACACTCATATTGACCTGATTCGGTAAATAAGAATCAAGGAACATTTGAAAAACCCATCTAGAGGTGCTGGAAATTCATGATAGATAGGCTTTCAAGACTTCACATCATGAAAGTGGTTTAGATGAAGTGTAGTCTAAGTGTTTTCATGGTGGAAAAAAGTAGTCAAATATACATCATGTATTACTTTCATAAAGTGTAAGGACTAACAAAAATTTAACAAGGGGGTTTCATGGTGTGGACTAACTATACACACCATGTACCTCAGAAATTTATATGGGTATATACACACTCAGTCTCTTGGAATTTATCACATACATATCGAAAGAAATTTACATTACATGTATCAGGATATACATGTTCTGTGTCCAACCTGTTTATGTAAAAAAAATTAAAAATTAAAAAATTAATAAATTAAACCTCATTAATATATTTTTGGGTGTCATTTATTTATAGTACATTTCATATGAATTGTTTTATGTGATATTAAAAACTTAATTTATTTCTATGTAATATTCAGAACTACGAGTCTTGTATTGTATTTAAATACTATATAGGCCATGTGCATTTAATTGGTACAAACAATATAATTTTTGTGTGATTTATTTTTCATTTATTGGAATTACATGTCATGAAATTATATCACTTGTTTTGTATATGATATTTTATGTGAGTGAATTTTATATAATAAATACAATGTTGAGTAGTTTCAATAGGTACTTTTTGAGTTTCTTCCATGTACAATTTGTGTTCAAATATTATAAAAGTTAAAATAAAATTAATTTTATTAAATTATTTAAAATCATATTAGATTGGTATCTCTAGGATATATTGGATGGAGATTATGATAAAATTAATTAATTGATTAATCAAATAAATAATCACATTATTTTATGGGTTTTTAATGATAATGAAAATTTAATTGAAAGGATAGGAAGATTTTTATTTTATATGTGAAGTTATTGAATGTATGTGAGTGATCATGAGCATATACCAGAACTATGAATATGTTGGTTTATTTAGTTAAATAATAATTTTATTCCTTTTTTAAAAATTTATTATTAAATTTAATTTTATTCCCTGAGTGTTATCCATCCCTCTTTCAATTTGTAGAAATTATATGTCAAAGTTAGTTTAATTATTCTTTAACCAATATTTTTCTTCCAATCAACTATGAATGATTAAAAGAATTATGTAATCAAATGAGAATCTATGAGATTAGTGGAGTCCTAAGAAATAATTGAGGTGAAACCAACCCTGGTGATATATATGAGGTTAGGTATAATGTTGTAACTCATGCCCAATATAAATAAAGGAGTTTTCTCTCCTGAGTTAATAGGAAGATTTACTGTTTTCTTAATAAGTTAACCAATAGATAAGATCTTGATCAAATAATTTATTTATTTTATTTCTATCATTTTCATGGTTAATTTTATAAATCTCATTATATTATTATAAACAAATAAATTGGTTGAAATTAAATTATATAATTAAAAAAATGTATTAATTTTTTTTATCAGTATCTAGTTAACCATTTAAGTAAAATATACTTGATATAAGAAATACATTTTATAGATAAAATAATAAAATTTATTGTTAATGAGAAAAATCTCTCAATACAATATTATGTGAGACTATGCATTACATAATTTGAGTTAAGACTCACTATGGTTAAAGTGCTAGTTTGAATTCTATTAGGGATAATTTTAATTATTGATAAATATAAACAAAGATAGTGGGTGGACTTAAATTAATTTATACTAGGATTAACGGCCTTAGGCGATCCAACATTAATTTCTTAGAATGTGATGATGGAATAAAATAAGGATATATAGAATGGGGATTCCACTCAATGGAATAAGGAATTGAAATACCAAATTTAGAAAAAATCTACCTAAAAACATTCTTATAAATTTCATGATCTTAATCTAGATTTTAAAAATTGAAATATGAATCCTTTCCTAAAAAAGGTTCTCCTGATAGGACATTCCAATTTTAATGGCATGGGTTTTTCAAACATGACAAAATAGTGGGAGATCAATAATAATTATTTTTATCACTCACAAAACTAGAAATAAAATAAAGTAAAAATAATATATATTTATATTGTCATCATATAATGGAATGTTCATCTTTCTCATTATCCCTATGATAAATTATAGGGAAAGAATTTTTATTTAATGCTAGAAACTTACTATAATTGTACATAAACTTATGCATTATATTACACCATGAATGGAATATTTATATAACAGAATCCCTAATCCTTAATCTGCATGGTGATGAGGTGAGTGATGAGGAGTTCACTATTTATGAAAAAAACATGAATTATGTTCTATATGTTTAGTGCTTGATACTATCATCTATGTCCAACATTCTATTTATGTCATATGTTAACATATATTCAAATAACATATATAAGAATATTGATGATATTTATCACGAGACAGCTATATAGGAAGAGTTTGGGATCTATAAGGAATTATTCATGAGTATTCTTGGAGATTTTGGGAAATATAGGCCTCATGTATTAAATTTGATTAGCTACATTGGGGGTCAGGATATTCTTGGGTTTTAATTAAAATTTGAATTTCACTCTAATATCATTCTTTCATCACTCCCTCAATGATTCTCTAGATTTGTTATAAATTTCAATATGAAAATAATTTAGAAGTCGTTCCTAGATCTCCTAAATATGATTCTACAAGTAAATAAGGAAATGATTTATGATAAGCCTTTTGTTCCTATGGTGAGAAAATGAAAGGAAAAGTGAAATAACCTATGAATAACTCTATGTCCAAGGAATCATCAAAATTCCTAACTGAGAGAAGGATAAAAAGGGGAAATAAAATGACCAGTATGTTACTTTATTCTCATATGGAATGAATGGTCATTGGAATAAAAAAGAAACAACAAATTTAGTAAGAGTTTCTACATAAATTATATTCATCAAATGTAATTATTCAATTCTCCTTCATGGGTATTAAATAAAACGAGTTTTACAAATTTTTTCTGAAACATAACAACTAAGTATATATAGATAGATTACTAGAAGAAAGACTCATTCTCTAAAAGAATATAAAGGTTGATTGCTAAATCATTGTAGTGTAGTGAATGACTTCACAGTTTCTTGATGGATTTATGTTGAACTATTGGTTAGTATTATTAATAAAAAAATTATCTCAGTGACCATTTAAAAACAATGATACATTATTACATAATGGAATAGAATTAGTTATTTTATCTTAATACTCAATTAATAGTTATACAAATGAAAAATAATAGATATTTTGAATCAATAGTTGATAATGAATACAAATATAATACTATGATTACCTCATTTGGGAAAGGTAATTCATTGTAAATTAAAATTTATAGTAGTTTAAAATTTAATATCCCAAATGTTTATTCTAGTATCTTATGAAAAGTGTCACTAACTATGCAGAAAATCTTAGTATAATATATTTTTTATAATGAATCTTTTTGAAATAGTGGAATGAAATAATGTTATTAGAGTTAGTTCAATAAAAATACATGAACAATTCTAAAGGAATAGCTAAAAGGTATGTTCATACACCTCATGATATTCCTTTAAGGTATTTTATAAAATCATAGAAAATAAATTAATACTCTTAGAAACTGATATACAAACCTCTGGTCAGGTTTGTTAAGGTTTGTTATAACAATGTATTCATCAATATCTAAAATTTAGAGTTAAACTAATTCCAAAAAAAATTACCTTATATAATAAATATTTATGGTCTTAAAAGGGGATCGAGGAAATATCTTATATGAATCAAAATTATTCTATAATTTCATTCAAGAAAATTTTCAAGAATAGAAACATATTCACCAACCATGTTCCTGATAAATTAACTAATTAATATCATATTAACTGTAATATGTTGAAGAATCCATCAGTTGAAGTTACAAATGTCTAATGGGAATAGTTTTTAAAAATATGAATTTAGTTTCAAATAAATATCAATAAAAAATTAATGGGCCACTATTGTTTATCCTATATCCACTAAGGATATCCCCTTATTATTACAAACCAAATATCAGTTTGTAAGAGGGAAGAGCTTCTCTTTTGAAATAGTTGGTCTATACAAGACTTCTATGAAGTCTAGGCTCTTAATATACATAAATATGTCATAGGAACATAGACTTCACGATGATCAATTTGATGAGTGGACCCAAATATAAATGATATATAGGAAATTAATACCAAATAAGTTGTTTATATTCACTATGGGGTTAATATTTATATAAATATATTATTCTTCAAAAATAATAAATTCTATATGGAAGTAGAAAAAGAAAACATCATAAAAATTAAAAGTATTTATGAATTTATTAATGAAATCCATGTACCAAAATTTAGGGGAACTATATTTTTAAGGATCATAGACTTGAAACTACATGTGAGTATTCAAGAGAAATAATACATGAATGGTATAAGTCATTGACAATGACAAATTATTGATTAATAAAGGTTGTGTAATACATTGTATATGATAAAAACTTCACATACAACATCATGATGAAATCTATTTTAATTCAACTTATTATTTAAATGTTCTATGGTCATTATATTTTCTATTTCTATATCAAGGATAGTTTCCTTAATAGAGACCCTATAGGATATGTCTATATGACATAAAAGAAATGGTTTGTGACCCCAGTGACTGAAAATAACTTTTTCAAGTTTTATGTATCCATATATTGATGTAAACAATCACTATAAGATCCCACCTTTTTACATGTATCTCCCACTTTTAGTTTTTCATTGAACCTATTTTTTTTGTTTTTCCTTCTTCAATCCTTGGCAGTTGAGTTCTTTTGAGTATGGAGTGAATTTTCTTGGGAAAATGACATAATTTTTAAGAGTGTATGTTTTTTTGAAATAAGTGGAGTCCTATTATAAACATGTTAAAAGGGGATTATGAGGGTTCTTAGTGAGTTTGGAAGGATTCAAAGGTGGTTGAATAAATTATTTAGAAGCTATACCGAGTGCTATCTACTAAGAATTTACACACCGTGAACTTGTTAAACGTCATGTAAATTTTTTTTCAGAATAAATCAAGAATATAGAAATATATGATGTGAAATTATTACATGCCATGTATTTATTAGGATTAGAGAGTTTAAAACCATGATGTGTGTATGATTTCATTTCATCTGCATGGATCCCTTCTCCTTCAAAACCTAGGGTAATTCTAGAAGAATTTTGGATTTCTTTCTTCCCTACTGAATGTCTTGATCAAGTGTATGATCACCGATGAGTTTTTTTGTTTGTTTTCCCCCTCTCTACAACTTGTTCATCATTACTGTTGTGTAATTTTTTGACCACTATGGAATCTAGTGTTTATCTTGATCATGTGTGATTTAGGTTCTTCCTGTTACCTTCTTTTTCTTCAATCTTGTTGGTATCACATATTTACAGAATTTTATTGATTGCTAGAAAATTTTAGGTGGTCTATACAAACCTCTATAGTCTATTTGTAATGTTATAATTATGTGAAATATTGTTTGATTTCACTGACATAACATGCATGTTAATTAACATATTAATGGGTAATGATAAATAATTTTTTAGATTACTCCTGGGATCTATTTTAATCCAATTATGTTCTGACCTTTCTTGAAGCTATCCATTTGGTGTGCTTATCCTTGAAAATTTATTAAATGGATAATGGTTTAAAGAATGTTTTATAATTACATGATAACTCAAGTGATTTCCTGTGATATATTCACTATGTAAAATGGATTAATTTTTTATTTGAAATGGGTAGTGATAATTTTAAAATATTTGGGGTGTAAAAACGAGCTTGGAAATAAATTAAGATATAATTTAATGATTGAAAGGGTAATTGTGAAACAAATGGTAATTGGAATAATTAACCATTTTAGTTTATGATATGATGTTGTGTTATTCTTTCAATGTGAATTTTATAGAAATTCATGATGAAATTATTCTATAATGGGCTTGGATCAGTATGCTGAAATTCTTATCTAAATGGATAGGTCCTATATGCTAAAATGATTATATAAAGGGTTGTTCCCAATATTCTAAAATGAGTATATAAAGGGAATGCCCCAGTATTATGAAATTATTATATAAATGGATTGTATTGAATTTCTAAAATGGTTATATAAAGGGTTATTCTTGGATATGTCATAATACTTATTTGAATTGACATGGTTATGTGATTATGATATGGTTTTGTGGTTATGGTTGGCATGGTTGTACTACATGCTCAAAGATATTTTAATATGGTGCTGAAGAAGGATGATTTTTGTATTATATTATGTCTATTAACAAATACACATATTTATTGCTTTATTTCATATAATTATGTATCTAACTGGTTTTGTTTAGACACAGTGTTGTCGGCCAACTAAGTTTTACTCACACCCTATTCGGGCCACCATTTGGTACCTGAGAAGATTACATAGATTTATGTCTGGAAAAGGGAATGCGACCTTTTTGATGATTGTTTCTTGTTGGATGGTTTAGATATTAAATATGGGGAAGACATGGAGTTCAGAACTAGTAACTATTCAGTTAATTTATGTCAAAGTGGTATTTTATCTATATTACTTTCAGTTTGAAATTTAGATATGTTCCAGCCTGACATTAAAATTTTTATTATTTTATTTACTTGACTCTTCCTTTACCTTCCATTTATATATTTAATTTTTTTATCTATTTATATTATGTTTATATTTGTATATTTCTAATGTATTATAACTATATTATAGGGGGAATAGTCTATCTACTATCTTCCTTACACTCCCACAGCAATTTGAAAGCCTTTAACATATGGGGAGGTGTGCTTGAGGTCTAATAACCGACCATATTTTTCTATGTTAGAGTGAGATGGATTGGGGGATTTTATAAAGTTGTATCATAGGATCTCATGAATTTATTTTCTATAGATTTACTATTTGGGAAACATTGAAAGGAGACTAGGATTTTTTGGTAATTGGTAATGATCTTCTACATTACAGTAGGTAAACCATGTAAAGGTGAAAATATGAGTTCATAGATATGGGATTTTTTTTCCAGGATGTTCCCTTTTTATGGTTGATATTATTTCACCTTGGATGATTTACATTTATATGATGTTATTATTTATTGATATTTATACTTGGATCCCAGTATAACATAATATGTGTATTCATCCATCATGATAGACACAAGGGGATATATCTTGACATGAATTGTTCATTATAAGGAAATATTTATTACAAGTGGTATATTTTTCTATATGAACTATGAAATGAGATGCCTGTGATATTAGATAAGTCAAAATGGAATAACTTTTATGTCATAAAAAATCACTTATAATCCATTTTATAGAGACTATGAGCCAGTGGTTTTGTTTACTATCAACTATTGAGTTTGAACTTATTGTTATATAGTGATAAAAGGAGTGTGATTTTATTATATTTAAAATGACACCTCATCAT
Organism: Viscum album; assembly: GCA_963277665.1. NCBI lineage: Eukaryota > Viridiplantae > Streptophyta > Magnoliopsida > Santalales > Viscaceae > Viscum > Viscum album. The sequence goes on along the minus strand of OY728167.1, from coordinate 16,949,811 downwards.
CCTCAAATTGAGAGTTAAGAGATCAGTAATTAACACACACCTAACACAGCTGAACCAAAGCTTCCTGTAGCTCCTGAGGATATGATTGATGTCCATCTTTACAAAATCTTCCTAAGGATCATGCGATCTATGGAAATGGATACTTTTCACACTATGCCTTTGATGTTTGAGATGATGAGAGTTTTGACTATAGTATCTTCCTACATTCACATGGGAGGGATAACCACATAATTTTTTTTATAGATTGACTTAGTCTAGATGACCTTAAAGAACCTCGAGACAACTCGTGATAAGAGGTTTAAGCTTATTGCATACATTCATCATAGACCATCCAAGAATTTGTCAGACACTTTAGAGAAATATGGACAATAATATAAATTATATAGGAATGAATTAGAGGAAAAGAATTTGAACCACTTCAATCTAGAGAAATTGAGGGATGAGAAGGCTCAGAAGTTCATACACCTTCCATAGGAAGGAATTTTAGTAATAGAAAATGCTGGATGTTTCATTGACTTGCAGTTCTTTGTGCCATCTCTAGCTCCCGATGAGATCTCTAGGGTGAGACATTTTTAGGATTGGATTCTCTATTGAGATCAAGTCGTAGTTGAAATCCTTCCACTTGTGTAGCTTTTGGATGTGATTAATTAGGTACAAATTATACAAGGGAATATGAGAGAATCCCTAAGAAGATTCTAGGCTATTTTAGCTTGAAAACATGGGAGAACTTCTTATGGTGGTAAGAAGTTCTTCTATGATAGTTATTTCTTAGGAAACAGAGAGAATATCGATAAGGGCAGTGGGAATCCATCTTAGGGCCATATTCCATTGCAGATCTATCAGTGTGGAATGTATGGTCACAAGAAGACTCAATGTTAGTACCTTGATTTGGAGTGTCGTTCTTATTGTAGACTGGACATCCTACATTTGTTTTTTAGGTGAATCCAGTAGTAGAGAAGTGGCATGTGATTAGTACTAGTACCACTCTGGGAAAGACGAAGCTACCACTCAGTAGACTATTAAATGGAGTTCCACTATAAATTTAGGTTATGGAAGGGTATGTGGAGCACATACCAATATTTTCAATACCAAAAAGTGGGAACATCATATGGTAGTCATATTATATCCTAGAGATGTGGGAAAAGTTAGCTGCATGCTATGAAGTTTACACCATCTAGTTTGAATGCAAGAACTTATACCATAAAATGAATGATTCATGTATCATATTCCTTTGAATGTGTTTTTTTGATATAGGATCATCACATTCATTTATGTCTTATATTTTTTTCATATTTTTTGGGCTTGGTTGTGAAAATACTGGATGGGTTTTTAACCATAAAGACACCATCTGGACTACAATCAGAGAATATCAAATGTTGGATGGCATGTTCTCTATAAATTGGAGATTACCATTTATTTTGGTAAACATTTTTGCTTGAAATGATAGGTTTCAATATGTTTTTTGGTATAGATTGGATAGTTCTATATCATGTTCATATTGACTATTACTAGAGGATATTTATATTTTTACCTCCAAAAGGATGCATCTATTGTCACCCGTGCGAGTGGGATATTCAGGATGGTCAAGTGGAACCATTTTATTGCATATTATATTATCTCTTGATCCAATATTAGGTCTTTCTCTAGATTATGGTTTAATTAAACATGATACTTTTCCTACAGTGGTAGACCATTTTTAGTATTCATTTCCTGAGGATTTCTATGGCTAACTGACCTAGTAGGAGTTCAGGTTCATGATCAAGTTGGTTCTAGAAGAAGATTTGATTTTTATTTATCATTAAAGGATAAAAATATAAGATATTTGTGAGTTGAAATTTTAGTTTTAGGATATGGATGATAAGGGTTTAATATGGCCCATTAGGTCCCCATGGGTTTCACTATATCTTTTCACCAATAAGGTTAATGGGACATTGTGTTTGTGTGTAGACTATAGAATATTGAACCAGATGACTATCATGAAATGGTATCCCCTTCCAAGAATCAAATATCACATAGATTAGTCAAGAGGTTTACATATATTCTCTAGGATTTATTTGAGATTAGGACACCACAAGTAGAAAATGAAAAAATTAGACATACCTCAGACTACTTTCAAGAGCATGTATTTCTTGTACCAGTTCTTAGTGATGTAGTTCAGTTTGATGTATGCACTAGAATTATTCATGTCCTTGATGAGTTGGATTTTTCATCCCTTTTTGGGTCAGTTTGTGGTGGTTTTTCTTGAAAATATCTTAGTGTAACATCATTTATAAGATAATCATTCCCAACATCTTGACATTGTGATGAGTACATTGAGAGAGCATTATAATTATGCCAAACTAACCATATACAATTTATGGATTGATAATGTGCACTTTTTGGGCCATGTCATCTCAAAGGATGGACTCTCAATATAATTAGAGATATTTTCAGTCATGGTATCTTAGGAGAGACCAAAGAATACCTTCAGGACTCTTAGTTTTTTAGGTTTAGCATGTTATTATCAAAACTTCATCTATGACTTATGCTGTCTGGCATCACCGATTTTTGTGATGACCAAGAAAGTGGTGATTTTTTTGGTTAGATGTTTTTGAGGGATAATTTCAGGATTTGATGAGAATAACGACATTAAGATTAATTCTTAATTTACCAGTGTCGAGTGAGGCATATAATATGTTTTGGGATGCATCTGTCATTGTACTCAGAGTAATTTTGATGTAGGAGGACCGAGTGGTTTTATACAGCTCCAAACAGCTAAGACTGAATGAGAGAAATTATCCTACTCATGATTTGGAGTTAAAAGTGGTTGTAAATTCCCTTTTATGATGGGGAAATTACATTTATGGAGGTATTTTTGTGGTGTTCATGGAGCAAAAGAGCCTCACGTACATATTTTCTCAGTGGGACCTGATCATTCAACAGATGAGGTGGGTTGGGTATCTGAAGCCTTCCAAATTCAAGATGGATTATAAACATGGGAAGGAAAATTTCATAGCTGATTCCCTGAGTTGGGAGATGAAAACAGAGGTAGTGTGTGATTCATCCAACAAGTGGAGTATTATATAACTCTTCACTAACATGCATCTAGATGTTTAGAATTACCAGGGATGAGTAGCTATGACTTTAATATACATTATATGTGGGATTTTGAACTATATAAATACCAATAAGTTATATGATATGGAGGGATTATATCTGTGGGAAATAATATATGGTGGGGAGCCACCATCAGGATGGTCTCTTGGTTGCAACAAAATTCATCTTTTTTATGGTTGAGTATGGGTTTCTATATAATTGTGTGAGGATCTGGTGAAATATTTTGGTGCTTTTAGTTGGGTGGTACATCATTGTTTGGAAATGATGTATCATGATCTCTATATAAAGTAACAGGTGATAAGAATAATAAAGGTGGTAGTGGGATTCATGGTGAGATGTTTCACTGGTCAGTAGGTAAAGGCTGAGAATCATTGGCATATTGGGATGTTGTAGCCTCTTCTAATTTTGAAGAGGAAATGGGATGACGTGATTGTGGATTTTGTGAAATAATTACCCTAGAAACCTTTCATGATCGATATGGCATGGGTGATCATAGATCAATTGATGGAGGTTTACCATTTCATATCTATCAGTGATACCTTCACCATAGATGATGTGGGAATTCTCTATATGTAGGATATAGTTTAACTGTAAGGTGTTACAAGGATTATCATTTATGATAGAGATCCTCTTTTTAGGTCTCTATTCTGCCAGTCTTCAGAAGGCTATGGGATCACATTTTCTTCTAACTAGGAACTATTATCCTCAGACCGATGGTCAATCAAAGAGGACTATTCATATGTTGGTGTATATATTATGAGTCTGTGTTGTGATTTTTTTGTTAATGGGAGCATCATTTAGCACCTGTGGATTTCACTTATAATAAAAGATTCCTAGAATTAATCCAAATGGTACCTTTTGAGGATTGGTATGAAAGGTCATGTCGCTCAGATATTTTTTGGTTTGATTTAGATGAGTAAGTGCATGTTGGACCTATTATTGTGAAAAATACATTTGAGTAGGTTTAGTTAATTAGGAGTTTGTTTGTGACCTCATAGAGTAGGATGAAATCTTTCACTATCTAGAAGAGATGACCTCTATAGTTTGAGGTTGGTAATCATCCTTTCCTTTGGATGTTTCATAGGTGTTGGAAACATCATATTAGGAAACATGTAAAGATAGATCCCAGTTTTTTTTCAGTCCATTTGATATAGTGAAAATAGTCGATCCAGTGGTATACCAATTATCCATTACATAGTACTACAGTGCCATGAAAGACATGTTTCACTTATTACAACTTCAAAGACATTATCCTAAGAATTCTCATGTGGTAGCCATTGATGACACTGAGATTGGTGTAGATGAGTCATTTGAGGAGCATATGATACTGGTGGTGGACCATAGTGAGAGATATATTCGGTTAAAGACTATACCACTAGTTTGAGTGAAGTGGAATCATGGGCATGTTCACGAGGATACCTAGGATATGAAATCTGATCTGTCATAATAGTGTATAGATATGATCACAAAAACCACATAGTGATTCATGGAGCATCTTAGGGATGAGTTCTTATATGATGTGGAGGTTTTAATATATTCTATTTTCCCAGGCACATCACTCTTTATGTTTTTTGAAGAACCTATTTTTTAAGTTTTCATTCTTCTTTAAAACTTTGTGGATCAGTTACTTGGAGGATGGAGTGTATATTCTGGGGAAACTAACCTAAATTCCAGGGATGCATGTTTTTTTTGATTTAATAGAGTATATACATAAACATGTTTAAATTGGATTACAAGGGTTATCCATGAGTTTGGAAGGATTTTTAGGTGGATCAAGTTCTTCTATAGAATCTAGACTAAGTATTGTCTGATAGAAATTTACACACTATAAACCTGTAACACTATGTGTAAATGTTTTTAGAGTAACTCATAAATTGAGAAATACATGACGTGGAATTATTCCATGCTGTGTATTTGTTTGACTCAATGTATATAAATTAATGATGAATTTGTGATTTAATTTCATCTATGTGCATCCCTTTTCCCTCAGACCCTAGGGTGATTCCATACAAATTTTGGAGCGATTTCATTCCTTATAGATATCTCAATCACACATTTGATCTGTGGTGAGTTTTTTTTCTTTGGGTTTCCAATCTGTTTTTCTTGTTCCTCATTATTGTAGTGTAATATTTTGACCTCTGCATAATCCATTATTGATTTTGGTCTTGTGTAATATAGGTTCTTCTTGTGATCTTATTCACCATTTTTCTTGTTGGAATTACCTTTTGGAAGCATTGTTTTGATATATAGGTAATGGTAGGTGGTCTAAACAAACCCCTATTGTTTGTTTATAATTGTTTATGTATGTGAAATATTATGAAATTGAACAGATATAATGTTTGTGTAAATTAATATATTAATGGGTAATGATAAATTAGGTGTTTGATTACTCCTAGGATTTCTTTTAATCTAATTCTGTAGAGACATGGCTTTCGACTACCTGTTCAGTGAGCTTATACTTGAATAATTATGAACATTCTAATGGATTAAAGTATGTTTTAACATGAAATGATACCTCGTGTGGTTACTTGGGATAGATTCACCTTGGAAAGTGTCTTACCTGTTTATTTGAAATTCTTGGTGATGATTTGATAATATTTAGGTGTGAAAACTAGAATGGAAATGACTTAAGATATAATCTAATGAATGAATTGGTAATCGAGAGACAAATGGTAATTAGAAGAATTAACCACTGTGGCTTATGTTATGATGTTGTTTTACTATTTCTATGTGACTTGTGTTTTTATTCATACTAAAATTATTATATAAAGGGTTTATACCAATATGCTGAAATGCTTATATAAATGTATTATCCTAGTTTTATAACATTCTTATATAAAGTGCTTATCTTGGTATGATGAAATGATTATATAAAGGGAATGACCCAAATTTATGAAATGATTATTTAAAGGGATCAACCAAGTAATGAAATAAGGCTTATAGGTCTTGACCTTGTAATGTTATTATGCCATAGTTTAGTGGTTATGGTTGGAAAGGTTCTGCTATATGCATAGAGATATTTCGATATGTTGTCGAAGTATGTTAATTGTTGTATTATATTAAATTGATTAATTATAACAACTTCTCATCACTTTATTGCATGAACTAATTTATCATAATAAATTTTTTAGACCCAAATTCATCGATATACTATGTTATACTCACACTCTATTCATGCCTTTGTTTGGTAGCAGAGGAGAATAAATGCTTTAATGTTTGGACAAGGGGAAAAAACCTTTTTGATTATTTTTTCTTGATTTATGGGATAGATCTTACTGACAAGATAAATATGGGGTTTATGACCAGGGAATTTTGAGTTTATTTAAGTCAGCATGGTCTTTTATCTATATTACTTTCAGTATTACATTTAGATACATTCAAACCTAAACTTACATTGTTTATTATTTAATTTACATGGTTCTTCCTTTAACTTCCATTTGTATGTCGTATTGTTTATTATATTTCTATATTATTGATATTTTTTTATTTATACTATATTATAACACTATATAAGGGGGGTATAAACTCCCTATTATCTTCTTTACACACCATAATCTAGTCGATATCCTCTAGAGAATGAGGAGACACAGTTGAGGTATAAAAAGAATCCAGATTTGGCAACACAAGAGAGTGTCAAATCGGAGGACATTACAAGCATAATGATCATAGAATGTTTGTTTAGAATTAAATAGATCCATGTGTCTACAAGAGGATAGCGAGAGAAATATATTTTTCCAAGATAGTTGTGTTAACAAAATATGAAAATATATTGTCAGTCTTAAAAGTTTGTTAGGGATAAATTTTTTTATCCATGAATAAATTAAAATATAATTCCCTTCATAGTGAACATGATCTATAGATATGGATATATAGATTTCTTTTATTATATTCATATTTAAAATACATAGTGTAATAATTCAAAATAAAAATCAATTGATAAGTAATAAGGAATAAAAAATCTCTATGAAAACATGTGTGATCACATGAGGAGATTAAGGATTGAATTTCAGAAGATTGAGAGAAAATATTCTATCCAATATTCCATGTTACATACTATTATTTTATATTACTTTTTCAAGGAGTGAAAATTTAATAATTACACTATTTTAATCATAGAGACATGTTTTTAGAACCGTCGAACAATTTTTGAGAAAGTATAATTGGATGAGTTCTTTGTAAAAGGAGAAATGGGAATACTAGTGTATAAGAGGATATAAAAATAGTATTCCTTCAGTGTATTTATGATATTGGATCATAATAATTATAATGTAATATTCTAGAATAAATTAATATATTCTATAATTTCTATATCTACAATAACTGAGTACATTATGAATTATGACGGAGCTTTAGATACAGCTTAGAAATCATTTCATAAATTTTAGATTGTGTGAAATAGTAAGAATATAATAAATATTATGAAAATATTTCACTATAGTATTATTTAATATGAAATTTTCATAATTAGGGAATAAGAGGTTGATACATGGTTATATTAATACTTGATGGCTTTTTTCAAGGAAATGATGTCGTAGTTAGCTGGCTCTCCGTACAAACAATTGGATATAAAAAACAGATCCATGGAAATGTGATAGGCCCAGACACTATATCCAAACTCATTAGAAGAGGATTTAACATGTTAGATCTATGTAGTAAATTATATATTTTCTCCATTTCAAGTGGGAGTCTATTGGTGTTAGTTCCTCAAATCAAACTATATTATTACTTTATATTTATTTAATATTCATGGACTGAAATATTAATAAAAACCTTCTCACATGATGATTATAATGTTCTAGAGTATCTGTTTCATCAAATTATGTCATACGATTTCCCCACTACGATGAGAATAATGAGATTCTAAGAAAGTATATCTAAAATAACTAGTATTATGGTTAAGGTTACATTCTATGATGGGGAATATAGTATGTTGAGTGTTAGGTGTGAGTACTCATAAGTGGGAGAGACTTAATCTAATAAATTTATCTCTTGATGAACTATATGATGGGAAGATCATTAGAAAAGATATGAAAATATGAATTCCATATGGTTTCATGTCACTGGAATTTTCATCTATAATCATGAGTAATGATCCTTATAACATCGGATTATTATTAATTCATATCATATTTTCGTACATTAATGTTTAACTATAAACTACAACACCATATATTCATGATTGAGATCAGTAATTGGGTGCATAAAAAATTATTTAATATTAATAAATAGTTAGATAAAGGAATTGGTGAATCCATATTTATACATTTTGATATATTTTACCATTAGTTTAAAGGAAACTACCAAACTAAATTCCAATGCCTTGGTGAGTGGAAATGTTCATTTCAGGAAGTCAAAGAAATACATATTAAGAAAATATGAAGATGACACAAGTATACAACCTTCTTAATTAAATATATAGAATAATTTATTATATTACACTATAATATTTCATATGTGGTTTCCATTTTTGATACATTTTTTTCTTCCACTTTCATGTATTTGTGTATTTCTAGCTACTGATATTGGACGTTCATCTAGTATGCCTAATGCCCTAGATGAAGAAGCATAGTGGGTCAAAAACTTAGTGTTTCTATTTATATAAGTTAATAATTATTTATATTTAAATTTTTTAATTAATATTATTTTCCATTAGTAAAAATAATATATATGTAGTATTTAATTGAATAAAAATAGTAAATAAATATTTATTCACTAGACAATGAATATAATATTTATTTATTTTTTTATTTTCCAAATGATATTTCTTTAAATATTAATTTAGGGTTCAAAAATTACTCCATAGAATGATATGACCATATAATGATTCTGATGATAATTATTTGTTTACCTGACTTTAAAATAATATTTATCATCCTCTGGTTAGAGCATGTCAAGAAGAAAAAAAATATTAATATTTTACATGGCATGGGGAACATTATGGGTTTAATATATTTTTATCCATATATGTGAAATTATGAAATATGTTAACCCTTTTTCTAGGATTATAACTATCTAGTGATATTCCTTGTAGATACAAACTATTTTTGATACAAATCATTGTGCACAATGTCAGTTGTGGATAAAAAACATAGTAGATACAAACCATTATAGATAAAAAGTTCTATAGGCATAAATTATTGTAGATACAAATAATTTTTGATAAAAACTATTAAAGGAATAAATGTTTATAAATAAAAAATATTGTATATATTTCCTTTTTTGTAGATATAATCAATAAACGATATATTATGTTATTGATAAAAATTGGTTTCAGTACAATCCATTACAGAGACAATTATTTTTCAAAATATTCATAACCTAGAGAATTTTATCCCTATGGACAAATTATCTAGGGTTTTCAATAAATCTCTAGAGAACCTATACCTCCTCCTCTCCCCCTAAAGATCTATAAGAATAAGAAATATTCCATCAATCTAGAAATACGTGAAGCAATCAAGGTGAACTAAATAATAAAATAAATCGACTATGCTAGCACCCTACATTTTATTGACACTGTTAGATGATTGAAGGAACACATGTGGATCAATACTAAATGTGTTTCACATTGTTTCTGTATGATGAAATGATTATACAGTAAATGGGGTTCAAAATATCAACACCATTAATAAAGAAACAACTCAAGACTATAAAATATTTATTATTGTTTTTTAAATGAGTTATAAATTTAATTTGTGAATAAATTATTAGTTTTGGAAACCCTTTTAAATTTCACCATAAAATTTTCTTGGTAATTATATTACACATCAAGTACCATATCGATTATCCATTGAATAAAAAAACGAGTTGTACTAGGCTCAAATAGGTCATTTCGTTGTGTAAATAACCTTCAGTACATATAAGAGAAATGAGATAACTATAAAAATACATTATTTATATCCATCTAGGCATGAAATATTATTTTTCATTCAAATCCATGATTTTGAAACAATTTTTTTCATAATTTGAATCACCATAACAATTCGTATCAATTATTACCCTGATTTAGAACTCTTGTATGTTTGAGGCAATTGAAAACTAAACATTTTATATTATATAACCTTAAAAATCAAAAAATTTATTGAATAACATAAATACTATATATGGATTCTCTTTGAATATTATAAAACTACTAACTATTTTATATAAATGAAGCTAATCTGAAAACATCTCCTACCTTTCCAGAACCTCATATAGGTTTCAATGACCAAGACTAACTATTAGAAAAATTAAAAAAAATGTTTTAAATATTTACCATTTTATAATATTAACCAAGTAACAGATCCACATGACTTGATCATCTATTCACAAGACATTTATTCCAAAAGATAAATGTTTATCAAACTCATTCATATTTTCATAACATTTCCAACAAAAAACATAAAATGAATTCCCTATTCAGATAAACACATAAAATAAAAACTCTTGTATCTCAATGTAAATAATATAAATCAACATAATAAATATATGAGAATATATGAAAGATTATTTTTTAATTTAATAAATATTTCCTCTAAAACCTAATGTAAGTAATTTTATAATTTTCATAAGTATATATATTCACTTATTGAACAACCTCAACACTTTTTACATAATAATGAGTTAATCTAATAACATTGAATGTTTCTCTCATGATTATGATTAATTCTTATGTTTCTATAATATTCAGATAAGTTTCCTCTATTGTGATTATTATTTTTTAATAATTATCATATGTTTATGATAACTGATGTCGAATCCAAATATCCACAACAAAATTATTTATAAAATGAGTAGCATGACTTAAATTTTTTAATAAGGAAATTAACTAAAAGTGTTTCCACTAAAATAATGACACCTTTAAATTATATTATATCAATTAGAGGGAAAGTTAATGTATTACAAAATATAATTCCCCTGTTATAATATAAATCCCATTATTTTAGTTATTTAGGTAAGATATTATGCTAATAATATCATGTATGACTCATGAATGTTTTAGTTAAAAAATATATTCCTAGTCCGTAAAAAAGATAAACTCAAAACAATTACACTAGTATCTTTCTAGAGGGTTTCTCATCCCACTATAACACAATGAAAAAAATGATTTACATTATTCATGGTGTATTATCATTACCTATTACCTTATATAAGATAATATAGTGAAAACAAAAAATTTCATGACCCTTCTTGATTGGATGATCGATGTCATGGAAGGTGTTTTTTATAGAAGGAATATGAAAAAGTATTTTTATTGAAATTTAATCTCACAATCTTTAGGAGGAATCTGAAAAAAGTATTTCTTTAATGTATATATTCTTCCATTGAATTAAATTTGAATCATATTCTAGTAATAAAATCAATAGTTCAAACCATATTGGTATTCAACTCTTTATATAACTAATAGATTGTGTTACTAACCCAAATTTAAATAGAAATATATTGAAAAATATACAAATATAACCTATGTATAAGGTATATGAGACCATTTATTTTAAATTCTTAAAATCATATGATTTCATAATTTCCCAAAATAGTGTTCATTGAGTGGAAGGTAACCAATAAATACTATTCTAGATAAGGAAAATGTCTCTAATTCAGTGGTCAATCTGACTAGATGTCCCTTTTACCATCAATATTTACTCAAGAGAGGCTTTAGTTCCATAATATATCTGAAAATATTAATTTATAAACTCTTATTAACTTATTAATTCAATCTCATAACCTAGTACAAGACAAATTTAAGGTATAAGAAAAGAAAATCAATTATCATATATATCATGTAACTCATATAAATCCATGTTTGATTATTTAAAGAATACGTTTAACAAATTTAAACTGAAGAATGCCAAAAATTTATATGATTACATTTATATTAATAAATAATAGGCAAGGTAATAAAACTTAAAAAATTTAAAATTCATAAATTTAGACATGGGATAAACATTTATAAACAAGTCATAAATAAATTATAATATCTTTGTAATTTAGGCATGGAAAACATGAAAATATAACTTTTATCCTATATAAACATATTACATTGTCATTTACAATGGTTTAACATAATAAACATAATATTTTATAATTTTTTATATTTATGAATTCTATTATAATAAAATAGTAAACATTTCATAAAATAATATACCATTTACATAAATCACACACTTTTTAAATAAATTTACTTGTATACACATTTAAAATTTAAAATTTTTATTTAATTAAAAATATATATTTATATTTGACCTTATTATAAACAAGTAAATTCAATATAAACAATTAACATATCAACAAAAACATTTTTTAGTTTTAAGCACTAATCAGATTTTATGTGGGCCCTTCAAGAATACACAAATGGATTTTTATTTTAAATTTTACCAAAATATAAATTTATATCAACTTTTATAGAAAATGGATTATAACATATTATATACTCTATTATGTTTGTTTTATAGGAATACATTAGAGTATTGTTACTTTGGGATGTAGTGTTAGGGTAACATGGCATTCTTGGTTCACTATTTTAGACATGTTGTTTCAGTTTGACTAGGTGTTATGGGAATGTTGTTTTGGGGAGACACTGTGAATTTCATAGAAGAAGTTATGGGTTATCATACTATTATGGAAAACATATAATATTCCACTCATTCAATGAGTTTTCACTAAAAAATCCCAAAGCAAAAATTATTGAAAATTTATTTTATTACATGGTCAGCCCTAATGAGGAAATCACCATGAAAATTACATAGCTAACCATGTTTCAGATCCATCATCTTATGTGGTAATTAATAAATATTCAAAATTGAGAATCAAATAAAAACTTATCCCAAAATGGAGTGGAAAAGTGATGGAATTGTTTTTGGATTCACTTTTCTAATAGATGATGGCCTCAAAAACCCACTACTAGATGCTCTTGAGGAATTTTGTAATGGAGAATATTTTTATCCCATATTAGGATGTTATAATTTTATATAATTTTACCAATGCTAAAAATGGATTTTTCTATCAATAATTCAATTTTATTTTAATTGAAATATTTAATATTCCCTTTTTATATAAAATTTATTTCACAATTATAAAATTTGAAGAAAAAATAGTTGTTTTGAAACAATATATATCATATAGCATGGATAATGATAAAATAGAATTTAATTATTGATAATTTCATCCTTGATGATTTCTTTGGATTGGATAACAATGAATGCGAATCCAAAAAATTTATATAGGTCATAAATATCCTCAAATTATAGGCCTATATTGATGATATTTTTCATAAAAATTGTCCAATATTTCAAAACTTTAATCACAAATCATGGACATAACAATAATTTTTTAACCATTAATCATTATTTCAAGGTGGTCAAACACCTTAGATTCAAATTAATATAGTTACTCGCTGATTATAACAGCCTTTATAGTGAACTAATAATGAAACATACAAATTATAAAAATATTAAATAAATCTAAACATGATAACCATTGAATAAAAACTTCCACTATTCCATAGAGCATGCTCATAAATACCATAAAATATACTATATCTTGGACAATGTTTTTTTAGTACCAAATTACAAAAGAATGTTGTAACCAATATAATCATTTTGAAAGATAATACCCCCAAAATTGGGTTATATATTTTCATGATAGAAAGGATTCATCTTATATAGAAGTGGATCTTTCATACTAGCCACCCATGATTGTGAAATAAAAAATGTTTTCATTAAGAAAAGGTTTGAGAAGGCTACATGAAGGAGATTACTTTTAAATACATAATATTGAGATAGAGTATGAATTCTATAATGTTAATATACATCCTATGTGATCGAAAATAAAAAAATTATACATATAAAATATGAAAAGTAAGGAATTATAATTTGTTGTAATGATGAAGGATAAAAAATCATTAGCTTACAGAAATCCAAAATAGAAGGAAAGTACATAACCAATAAAAATGATTAGTTCATTCAAGGTGTTTTTAAAAATGATCTATGTATATTCTAGTTAATTAACATAAAAATATTATAAGATTCATCAATATTTGTTGTAGTCTCAAACTAAAATATGGTTTAATCATAAAAAAATATATTTTTAAGAGGAAAATCTATACCTTATTTGTAGAGAAGAAGACATGATATTTCTATTCAAGGAATATGAGAAAAACATAGCACACATGGATTAGATAATTGATCTAAAAGTATATGTAATATTTGATGAAACATTAAAGTGAACATAACATCCATAAAATTACATTTTCTTGTACACTCATGTAAGATGTTTACAAAAAGGGAATGGTCATTTAATATATATAGAGCTCCAAAGGAAAAAATTTGACGAGTATATTTGAATTAATTAATATAGACAACTGTGGACCGATATCACTAAGGGATACTTTTGTAATGAAGTAATAAATCTCTATATTAATGTGTATATAAGTATTATTGTTAAAACTAATAAATAAAATAAAATAAATTTCATTACATAGTATTAGTTATTGATAAAAAAGTTTCATGGAATGAAAATCATGAATCATTGAACTAGTAGTGGTAAAAAATTATGAAATACCCAGTAGGAGTATTATGCCTAAAACTAGTGAATAAGGAATTAAGTTATAGATATGAGATATTACTAGAATATTTTATCTTATATGTTTGAATTGATATTTATTGGTAACTCATCAAAGATAAAAACCTGAAAATTTATCAATAAGAGGCATGTAAAAATAGTTAAAATTTAATATGTTACTGTTGTGGGGAAAAAACATAATTTAAAAAAATGTAGTAATCATGTTCTAGTATTTAATGTTATACTGAGATGTTCAAGTGGAGTAAAAAAGTGTATGGTAATTCATATGTTAGAATGAATGAAACTAATGGTGAAATGAGAAAGGACATAAATATATAGAGTAAAATGTAATTAATAAAAAAAATTATTGATGATAGGACCCCTATGGTTGGAACTAGAATCATGAAGAGTCAACAAAAATGTTGTTATAAAAAATAGAGCCTACATTTCTTCCTTAAGAAAAAAAAATTATTTTTATCAAATATTTGAATGGGTACCTTGAATATAATAATAAAAAACAAACATGATATATTTTTTCTAGGATTAAAGAAATTTTTTTCAGAGATATATTTATTTTTAAAAATAAGTTGAATGAATAGGGAAAAGTAATTTTAATCAAAGAATAATTTATTTTTAAATTATACTTAAAAAAATAATTAAAATTAATGAATAATTCTTTCCCATTAAAGAATTGGAAATGGTAAGATTATTCATAAACATACTATTGAAAAATAATTTCATGGTATCCAAGTGGATATAAAATAAAATTTTTAAAGTGGTATCCTTCAAGATAAAATTTTCATGGAATAGATTAATTTATTTATAATTCATTATAATGAAAAAATGTGTTTGAATTGATAAGGAACATTAGGTCATAAAAAATACTATAAAATTAAAGTATTCTTAGCATGATAAATATATTAAAAATAAAGGATAAAATACATAGGTACAAAATCTTAACTACTTTCAAGAATCATGATAATCAAATGTTGATAGTGAGTATTTATATGATTGATATAATTCTTGAATGATCTAAATTAGAATCAAGGAATAATATCTATAGAATTCATGAGTAGTTAATTATAAATGGTAATTATTTTTGAATTATATTTTTTCATATATTTTTCAGTGATATAAGGAAATCATGAAATATATTAAACTATATTTCAAATATTTTAATTAGTTGTTCAATTTTTTAAGAAATATATCAAGACTATGAAAAAAATTGTTGTTACTTGGATGAAGTTTTTAAAAATATGATAATGGAACAATAGTTGAAAATATATAGTATAGTAAAATAATTTGTATCCAATATCAAATAATATCATAATGTATTGAAAATGATTTTGGTACATATCATGCAGTGAGCTACTAGAGTTTTACCAAGGTTGAACACCAACTTATAATGAAAAAAGTTGGGCAGTTTATCAAATACGTAGTCAATTTTTGGAATTTATATATGGGAATAATGAAACATTAGGTATTTAAAAAATATATTCTTATTGAGATAGTTCAATATAAGGGGTATGACCCTCAACCTTACTAAAAAAATGAATAAAATTTCATATTATTGATCTATATAAAATTTGAATATGTAGTTTCTACATTAGTTGACACACAATTTATATGGATAAAGAAATTGTTTAAAGACATTGGAATCAATGTAAACTCTCTTGTTACAATTTAACATCACATCTCAGATCAAATAAATCATAGAATAAATATTTTACATAATTATAGAGTGAAGAACCTTAAAATATGGAATTATTTAATCAAGTATAATTAAATAATGGTTGGTTAAGTCGGACTATCTGACTAATAAATAGAAAATAATTTATATGGTTACAATTGATCTTTTATTAGAATTTTTTGAGATGAATTGGTTTTATTTAAAAGATTATCTATATCCAAATAAAATAATAGGTTGTTGAAGGGAAAAAAATCTCTTGAAGATTATTTTCATTCCACTTTGGTTTTCAATAAGTGGAATTAGTTACTATTTTAGAAAAATGGTTTCATGATACCTTTTGGGATATTGTACACTATATTTTAATGTTTAAGCATTGGTAGTTTGTGTTTTTGTGTTTTTGGAGCTGATCTTGATATGTCAATATTTTTATGAAATTAGAAAGGAGACCACATCCTAGATGGGAGTTGATGCACCATACAGTGGGCTCTCTATGACATTGATGAGTTTGCTATGACATAGGTTCCTAACGGTGGAATGTTGGTTCCACTGCCAATTTTGACCAGGTTGGTCCATAGAGTAGGGGCTATGGTGTAAGTGCTTTGTTTTGGGGAGCTATATAGTGTGGAAGTGGTGACTATTGCATGGATACTTATAGGGTGTTTTAGGTGGTTCTAAAATGTTGGGGGGGGGGGTAGTTGAGTCTTAGGGGGTTAGGCTGTAGTGTTACGCCTATTTAGAACTACGACTCTATGGCATGGTGGTCTTAACTACTCCAAAGCCCCCATGAATGGAAAATATGACATGTGGCTATGGAAATCAGACCCAGTTTTGACTAGAAGTGTTGTGGAATAGTCCTAACCCTTACGTTATAGTTCTTCCGATATCAACCCATTATGTGATGTGGTGGGGGAAGCCAATGCCATGGTGTGAAGGTAGTGACATTATTTGAGATGCTGTGAAGTGGTCATCCTTTTTACAACCTGTTATAAATACCCCAAAATCCCTATATGCTACCTCACCATCCAATATTCTCTCCTAAATCATAGGAATCCAATATAGTTGTATGAATATCATTGAATCCTTTCTTTATTGGATTCAACCCTAGGCTACAAGAGATCAATACTTGGTATTTTCACCCTCTTCTTGAGGTAGGTGTCTCTAAACAAAGGTTTTAATTCCTGAATAAATTGATTTTATTATTTAATTAAATTTTTTGTGTTTTGAAAATGTTGTATTTGATATGAAGGAGGATTTTCTTCATGAGATCTTTGTTTATAAGGGTATTTGATTTAAAAATCAGTTTGATCATAATAAGTGTAGATTAAATTACTTAAAGGAGGTTTATATTAAAAATGGGATTACCAAGAATGGAAGTAGAGATGTATAAATATGAAAAAATAATTATAGATTGTGATCATGGATTTCAAATGGTTTTTGGAAAGAAGGGAAATTGGGGACCTCAGGTGCATCAGGAAATGGATATTTAACTTTAGTGTATACAATGCAATTAGATGTTTTATAACATTGATATACCATTATGGGACTCAATTTATACTGTATTTACATTATTCCTTGTGCAGGAATCATTTCACGTCTAGAAAATACTCCCATAGGTTAGATCCAAATCTTTTACTTTATTATTAATTCTTGGTTTTTTCACAAGATGGTAAATTTCATTGTTGTATTTTTCAACTTTATATGTTATGTTGTATTCCTCAATGGTTTTGATTATTCTCATGATTTATTATATAAGTTTTTTTTGTATTAATTATTATTATAATATGGAAGTATTTTATAAAAAATCAAAGTATTTGTTAATCTAAAATGTGTTTTATCATTTGGAAATGTTTTATTCACTCGGTTTATTTTAAATCCAAGACTAATGTTTTATTGATATTCGACAATGTATATATATTTTAGTGAAATTATATTTTTATTTTTTCCTACACACCACTTTTTACATTAGTAGTTATAGATGTTGTTTTTCAAGACTTAGGTTATGGGAAGGGTGACTTATAGTTCAACTTCTTCTCTTGGTTGTTGATTCCTTTGACATGGATTAGATTTATTAGTGATGGAAGGTCACATGAAGATTTTGTCTTAGGATTTACATGTTTCACATTCAGTTTCAGTCCTTTGGGATTGAATATGTGTGTATAATGGATATGAAATATTTATTCATCTATTTGGTATATTGGTTTTCCTTATTCTGGTTATACATGATACATGTTTGGCAGTTTTGATGATTCTCACCTTGAGGAAAACAATTTTGGGTAAAATTTATTGTTATATTGTATTGGTTTATTAGAAACTGGTATCAAAACCAATACCTGCCTGATTTCTTATGACACTACCAAGGTTTTTTTAGGGACTTTGGTATATGGGAGTTAGGTCTATCAGAATTCAAATAGTAAGTGCAGAAGGGTTCTAGGTTTCCCCAATTCCATGTCTGAACTTGTGCTACCATGGGAAGTTTGGTATATTTTCCAATATTGATACTTGGTATTTGAGGATATTTGAATAAATTGGATATGTGTTTTACATAAATGGACCAATTATTACTTAATGTCTTGAATTTCATTCATATAATCCACTATTTCTTTAAATTAATTATTTGAAGGAATTTATATGGATAAATAAAGTAGAATTATAATTTTGGGGTTTCTAATAAGGTTATCGGTTATTATATTTTTACTATTAGGAAATGCCTCTAAGAAAATAACATCTAAATCTAAGAGTGGAAGGTATGAGAATCATTACTTAGGAGATTCCTCTTGAGTACCCTTATTTAGTGGAAGATATAATCATCACCATTAATACCATATGTTATATTTGAATTGGTCACTAATGACAGATGGTGGATCTTGTCTCAGAATTCACTAAGTAGAATCCAACCATTTTCATGGTGAAATAGGACCCCATGAATCTGAGGAGTGTCTTTAGTGGTTGGAAAGGATATTCATTTTTTAGAAAATGCCTTAAGACTATAAGGTTGATTTTTTCACATAAATTCTTGAGGGACCCAGAAGGAGATAATGCAACAATATTTTTCAAGATAAGCTGTGTGAGTATATTACCTAGGATTCCTTCAAAAAAAATATTCAATCATAGATTTTATCTTGAAATAGTAAATGTTTTGAGGAAAAGAAAATTTCTATCCATGGGGAAAGTGGATCATATGATACTACATTATTCCACTTGTTTGATGAGTTAGTTCACCTTGAACCCAAGATTGTTACAAATGATTACCTATAGGTTCAGAGGATCATGATAGGTCTTCTAGTTGATATTTATTTGATGAAGATTCTATTGTAACTTCTATTATTTGTATATGTGGTTGAAAAAAGGTTATGGAAGAAGTAGAAAAAATAGGGTAAATCGGATTATTCGGTACTTTGGTTATTGTAGTTGTTGTCCAGGGTGTGTCTTCTAACCAAAAAAGGAAACACAAGGGTGCATAGTTTTTATCAAGAATAGTTCCAAGAGCTCAGTCAGAACATCGATAGGTCATTTTATATTTGTGTAGAGAGATTGTACATACCAATCATAATTGTATAGAGGCTCCCAATATTTGTCATCATTTTAAATACCCTAGTCATATTAGGAATTTTTTGAGGGAGAATGTCCCAAGGAATTAAGGCTGGATCCACTCCTACTAAGGGTTAATAGGTTCATTATGATGATTCCATGGGTGGTGGTACTTACCATCATGCTAAGGGGAATGTT
Source organism: Viscum album (assembly GCA_963277665.1). Classification (NCBI taxonomy): domain Eukaryota; kingdom Viridiplantae; phylum Streptophyta; class Magnoliopsida; order Santalales; family Viscaceae; genus Viscum; species Viscum album. Next base: position 16,929,764 of record OY728167.1, on the reverse strand, counting down.
CATTCATTAAAGAAGGCTTAGATAGGAATTATGTCTATATGCCTTTAATAAAAGAGTATGAATTAGATGAATTTGGGGTAGGTTCAGCTAATGTTATAGGTACAATGTTCATTTTTCCTTTATGGTAGTGGATTTATTTGATATAGGTTCTATTATTTATTTTATAAGATCAAAGTTGGATTATTTTTTGGTCTTACTCAATGATATTATTATAATTTTTTTAGATTTTTCCATTCCATGGGAAAGAGGTCTGAACAAGGTCTCTTGTGACCCATGTGTGGATAGAGATAGATGGAATTGATGTGATATGGGATTTCTTAGTTCTTGATCGTGATATATTTGACCTTATCATTAGCATGGATTGGATGATTAGATTTAAGGCCTGAAATGATTGTTATCATCATCGAGTCAATATTATGTCTCTTTATAAAGTCAACCACATCTTTTTGGGTTAGTGGGATTCTACTTCTGGGAGTGCATGGCTTGTTTTACCTTATACTAGAGTGATCACATGTTAGTGTTCATTCATGTTTCGTGATGTTGTTGATCTTAGTTTTAGTATTCCACATCTTTTAGCTCTGATTACATACCAATGGTGAATTTCAAGAAGATTTATTAGGATTAAAATTACATAGAGAGGTATAGTTCACCATTTACCTACTTCACAGTATTATTACCATTTATATTCCAACATATCACATGAAACCTACTGATTTTAATGAGCTTTATGTTCAGATGGATGATATTGAATCTGTGAGATTTATTTATCCAGGTATGTCATCTTAGCCTTCACCTATCCTCTTTTCCATGAAGGTAGAAAATAGATTCATATTTTTTGTGGATTATAAAAAGTTAAATAAATTAAACATTGATAATAATATCCCATTCCAAGGACTGATGATATATATTTTCAACTTAGTGGGGATCATTTTTTTTGAAAGACTGACCTACAGTCGGTGTACCACTAGTTGAGAGTCCAAAAAGAGGATAAAATTAAGACAGTAGTTATTAGAAAATATGGTTATTTAATGTTTTTGGTCATGCCATTTTGTCTCACTAGCACTCTTGAGGTACTTATGGAGTTGATGAAATAAATATTTCATATGTTCTCAAACTCTTTTATGGTATCTTTTATGGTTTATATTTTTGTGTGCTCAATATCAGAAGAGGAGCATTGGGATCATTTAGATATAATACTTAGGACCATGAGAGAACATTATCTATATGGTATGTTTTATAAGTTTGAGTTTTGGATCCATGATGTGAAATTTCTTGGGAATGTTATATCTGAGAAGGGAATCTTAGTGGATGTAAAAAAGATTCACCTAGTAATGTCAAAGAAACATCCCAAAAAGGTTTTTAAGATTTAGTGATTATTGGGATTGTCTAGTTAATGTAGGTGGTTAGTTAAAGACTTTTAATCTTGTATCTTGGATGAAAGGTTTAACCCATAAGGGAGTAATGATCGATTTTGGTGAAAAATGTCGGAGGTATTTTGAAAAACTGATGGTGAGGTTGACTTCAGATAAAGTTCTGATTCTTCAAGAACCAGGTTTAGGTTATTATGTTTTCTTTTACGATTCATTTGGGGGGGGGGGAATTTCTTGATTCCATGAAAGAAATTGGTAGAATATGACTCTCTCAAGTTTCCACCACATTATAAGAACTAACCTACCCATGATATTGAGTTTTCATCGATTATACATACACTCAAAACATGGAATCACTATCTATATGGGTATATGATTATTATACATTATGATCATAAGATTCTGAAGTTTATTTTTACTCTGAGGGATATGAATCTTTGATAGAGAAACTGGGTCGAATATCTCTATAATTTTATTTTTATATTACGTACACTCAAAGGAACATAAATGTGGTCCCCAATGAATTTAACATGGAATTATCGACACAAGCCATTATGGAATCAGTGGACGAGTGTCTTCTAATGATATTGTTCACTAAGTTGAGCCCAGGAATAAAAGTGGCTAATGGACAAGTTTTCATAGATTCAATAATGGATTACTTATCATTTTATGAGTGATTTTATCTAAATAAAGTGATAAACACTCATTTATAGTGTTTTAGTAAAATCCTAAATAGTGTGGAAACATTGGTGAGTAGTCTCAGTCTCCCATTGGTATTTATGTTTCCAAGGCTGGTTGTTCATTCTAATTTCTCTATGGTATGAATTGAAGGATATTAGGCACTAGTTTTATGAGTTCATACACCTTAGGACTACCAATATGTATCATGATTTGAGATATTAGTATTGTAGGTCGAGGATGAGATTGTTATTTGTATATTTCATGTCATAATGCATATCTTGTCTGAGAATTGAGGTGGAACACTAGATACCTGTTGGTTTGTTACAATTTTTTCCCATTTTAGTAAATTAGTGGTATGATATTTAAATAGAATTTATCATCGGTATACCATAGACTCTTATTAGTAAGGATTCATATTTGGAGATCATTTATAAACTTAAAAAAGCAAGTTATTTCATCACTATCAAGGAGACAATGAAGGTGGAGAAGCTCGAGCACTAATTTTTATGAGAGGTTTTATGAAATAATGGGATTCCCCCTGAGATTTTTTATATGTAAACATTATTAAAATCCATTTCTTGGAATGTTTTGAAAGATATGATGGGTTCCCATTTGAAATTGGGCATGAAATATCATCCACATATGGATAGGGAGAAATAGTTATCTATTCAGATTCTTGAGGATATTCTACGAGCACATGTGATTAATTTTGGTGGAACCTAGAAAAATCATCTTCCTTTAGTGGAATTTCTCAATAAAAGTATTTATCTAGTTTCCATTAAGATGTTTCCCTTTGAAGCATTGTATGGTTGTTTATGTATCCAAGTTATAGGAAGATTTGGTAGAATGATCTTTGGTTAGGTCGAGCCTTTTTTTAGGATACGATAGAAAATATGCATTTGATTCAGATGAGGATTTTTGTGGCACATAGTAATCATAAATACAATACATATTCCCATCGTTGGATGATAGAGTTTGAGTTTTGTGATCAAGTAATTATTTTAGATTCACATCAATTGAGAATCTGTTAGATGGGTAAGTAGGGTAAGTTAGCACCAACGTTGGTTGAACCCTTTGAGATTGTGGAGAAACATGGAAATGTGGAATATCATTTTGACTTCCCATCTCATTTGACATCAATTAAATAATTTTTCTCATTTCCCATTAGAGTAGGTATCAACCAAACTATTCCCATTTTGTTCAATGGGATGCTATTGATCGTAAATCTTACAATATTTTTGTGGAAAAACTGATTCATATTATGGATCACTAAGAAAAGGTGATGCATGGTAAGAAATTACATTGGTCTGAGTACTGTGGTAGTGCAAATGGGATAGCTATATGACATGGTTTCTGGTATTGTTTATTAGGGAGTATTAGAATCCCCTTTTTTCAAGTCAAGAATCATGATAACTTCTTTGGGAAATAATTATTCCATGGTGGGGTGAATTAGGACACCCTATGGGTTTCAATATTCTATATAATAATGTTTAAGTGTCAAGAGTTGGAGTTATGAGGGTTTTGGAGTTGAGATTAATTTTTCTATAGTTTTTTAAATTAATATAAGATTTTTAATAGTGTATGGGGGTGAATTTATCATGGAGTGGGATTAATGTGGCATGGAAGAGACTGTTTCAGTGTAGGTTCCTAGTTATTGAATTGTGGTCCTACTATAAATTTCGACCAGGAAGTACTGTGGAGTAGGGGTTATGACGTAAGCCCATTATTTAGTTAATCTCTATCGTCAGGAGTTGTTTTCAATGAATTAGAGTCTTAAAGGATGTTTTTAGGCATTTCTTACAAATTATGGGGTAGTTATTCCATGAGGGTTTTAGAATACAGTTCATCCCATCATTGGCAGTGGATATCTAAGGCATGATGGCCGTGGCTATGCCATATCCCCCTCACCAAGAAAATGGGATCCGCAACCATGGAACTCAAACATGATTTTGACTATAAGGGATGTTGTTTGATCATGAAACATGAATCTTATTCCCTCATATATCATCCAATCCATCTCCATGTATGGGAACAACCTACGTCATAGTGTGGAAGGTTGTGGTTTGGTTTTTGAGGACATGATAAGGTCTTTTATTTTATAGACATTCTATAAATACCATGATGCCCCTCTAAGACACCACTTCTTCCAATCTTCTATCTTAAATATTAGGTTCCCAATAGATAATTTTGAAAATCGTTGAATCCCTTTTTGATTTAATTAATCCCCAAGACTCGAGAGACCAATCCTTGATGTTTTGACTATATTCTTGATGCAGGTTTATCAATAAAAAGGATATAATTTGATAATAAGTTGGTATTCATGTTCAATTACAAGGATTTTGTTACAAATAGGTTATATTTTATACCAAGGTGGATTTTATTCCAGATTTTTATGGTTTTAAAGTGATTTTTTTAAAAATAGGTTTGGACACACTTTTCTGTCAATGAAATTATTTAATGGTGGTTTTGATTACACATTGGTTTTCAAGAATGGAAAAAGATATTAGTTACTATGAAAAATGATTTATAAATTGAGATAATGGCAATATTGTTTTTTCTAGAAATCATTGAACATTAGAGAGCTTGGGTACATTGGGAAATGGGCATGTCACATTAGTGTGTGTAATCCCACCAAATATTTTGTGATATTGAAAAAATATTATGGGACACAATATTGGTTGGATCTAATTTATACCTAGTCAAGGCAATATTTTATGTCTTGTCCATATTCACCTAGGTTAGATACCAATATTTTTCTATGTAATTTATTCTTGTTTTTTAACATGATTGTATATTTCATTATTGGATTTCTCAATTATTTATCCTATAGTGAATTAATTGATGGTTTTTCTTATAATGATTATTTATTATATAAACTTTTCATAATCCTTATTGTGAGAAGAGAAAAGTATTTTCTGAAAAAATCATAGGATGTTTTCTTTACAAAATATTTTATTTCTGGAAATTCATTATAAAATGGTTTCCAATTATAGTTATAAATAATATTATCTTATTATTAGATGTTTTATAGATTCTTTTTGTGAAATACTTCATGGAATTGTCATACCAGCCTAATTTTGTATTTAGGAGTTTGTTGATATGGTTTTATAGGAAATTTGTATAAGTAATGGTATCTTTTAGTTCTCCATTTTCTCTTGGGTGTCGATGCCTTCAATGCACGTTAATTTTTTGGTGAGATAAGGTCATATAGTTCATTGGTCATTTTCTAGTCTTATTTCACTTTGAGTTTTTCCCTTTAGGGTTCACTTTTTATATATAATAGATATGTAATGCTTCTTAATTTAAGTAATCATTTGGTTTTCTTTATCCTTGTCATACATGAGACATGTTTGGTTGTTTTTTATGGTGTTCACATTTTGGAGGACCTTCTTGTGTGACTTGTCTATTTATCCCAAGTTTATTTATTACAATATTACTCTTAACCAGTGGTTCATGAAAATGTATGGTTTTTCATATGTATTGATTTATTGAGTTATTAATTATCATTTTATCCCTAGATAAGTTCACTTTAGGTTCATTGAAAATGGAGGGGAAATACTAATGTTTTGAATGGGGGATTATTTTAGAGTTCTCTTAGGAATTTAATGGATGATAGATTATCTAGAGTGATATTAAAAGTTGTAGAGTTCTCATTAAGGAAAAATATATCCTAGTAGAGAGTGCATAGAAAATTTATTGTCTGATAAAAATTCATATCTGATGTCTATGATCTTTATTTTCATAGGATATGGAGTTAATAAGAAAAGATATGTCAAGGAATGGGGATAAAGATGTGTTTCATTGATAATTATTTATTTTAACTATTTATTCTCACAATGATAATGAATCATATGGACATAAAGTGAATTATTTTGTAATCATTGGATATATTATCAAGAATATTTTTATGGTATTATGAAATTGATATATGAATAAATGTCAATTGTTTAAAAACAATAGGTATATATTGTTAGAAAAATATAACCATTATTTTTTAGTTGAGCATTTAGTAATAATAATAATAATAATAATCCTTCAAAATGATTCAATTAATTCATATGAAATCATATATTTATATTTTATAATTTTTAAAAGATGTTACAAATGTTCTTATTGGAAAAGAATAATAGTATTTCAATGTCTCAAGTGAAGCACTATAATACATTTTATGTAGAGGTAGTCATTTCATGTTGATGGGTTTTTTTGATAATTATATAATGGTTATAATTATTTCATTGAAGAATTTGAATGTAATTGTAATGATAATATCACACCATAATGGAAATAGTTTCATTATAGCATGATAAATGTTGAAGTATGTTGTCAATGTTATTCATTTTTTGTAGATTCTCACACCACAATGGTACCCCATGATTTTTTCATGAATATTTTTCATAAGAGGGGTATTAAAAGTTTTTAATTTTGAATTATGGGTTATGATTAACCTAATGTTATTGAATAATTTATTATTCCATGATTTTTATGTTATAATATTGTTTATAGGTATATATTTAAATTTCCATTACACCATAATTTTAGAAGTTTAGATTTCTATTTAGAAAATATTTTTATAGGGATATAGATTTTTAATCCATTATAAAATAATGATTATTATTATACACTATAGAGTATGTTCCATCATATTTTATTAAAATAAATGTCTTTGAAACATTGATTTGATAACATGATATAAATAGATATACCTAAACATTAATGATGGTCTTAGAATATTTAATACGGGGAGTAATAGATGTAATGATCATGGAGTTTCTAAATAAAATGGTGCGATACTAACTATTTTTCAATCCTCATGATGTGAAATACAAAATAATATTCACTAGAATAATATATGGGTTCATGAAAAAAAGTAAAAAATTTTATAGATTACATCCTATATAATTAGAGAAACTATTTTCATACTACACAATGTAATTATATAGTCTGAGGAATACACATCATGTAACTCTATAAGATCATTTTAGTATAATAAAATATATGTTTTAGGGCCTATAAAAAGGGAAAGAATCATAATTATTCACTATTTATAATCACTTATCAATATAGAAAATAAATAATAGAGTTTTTTGTTTTCTTTAACCAAAAATTATGACTAATATAATATATTTACCAAATGTTATTGTATGTGACATTTGTGGGGGTGTATTAAAAAATGTTTTAAAAGATAAAATGATGAAATAGTGGGGATTTGGAGTAGTGCTTTTAAATTATGAAATCAACTAATTTAATTCTCCAACCATATATTGAATGATCATGCAATAACTTGAGTACATCATTGAAACACTCTTTGGATACTAAGTATAACTTTGGGTACTCCTGAGGTTTTATGTACAATCAAAACATAGGAATTTTGAATAAAATAGTTTATAATAAAAAAATTACTCGAGATCTTAGTTCAATTATATAATTATAAGCATCATGTATCTCTCTCTCTCTAATTATCATGATAGAATCTAAAGATCATTACTACACCAATCCCTAATATTCATATAATCAATGACCATTTTAATAAATATTTAAGATCCAAAGATAAATGTAGCTTATATTCGACCAATAAACTCATCACATGTGTCTAGGAACTCCACATAAACATATCCTTTCTTATAATCCTACTAGAGAATATTCCTAATTAAAATAAAAAATAAAACTAGGAATAAGAAGGATTACCAAATGGTGATCTTGATCTCCTCTCATTGGGGTTGCATCTGATGTAAATCTCTATGTCCCCACCACCATGAACCCATTTAAAATTTTCATTCCTCTTTTATTACATTCTCAATGATTATCCTTAATATTACCATTTATATGATAATTTAATATAAAAATCAATATCAATGACCATTCCATGTGTTTTCTCATATGAATGTATCTCCACATATATTACCTTTCTTCAGGATCTTGAATCTCCAATATACCACACATTTTATATTCTCCCTTCCATGGGTTTGTTTCCAACTATACATGACATTAGAGGTTTACAGAATTCATTTAAGTAATTCAGATAAAAGTATTTTACACTTTAATTATTACCACATTTCCCTATCAATTCATCAGTGGATTTCATAACATTAGATTTCTTTTTTCATCATTATAATTCATTATATTTCTTTACAAATATTCTATAAATCACTATAAGAAATTATATTATGATTATTAGAATTAATTATATATTTAACATTCGATTAATTTCTTGAAAAAAACATTATAAAAATTCTAGTATTGGTATTACTAATTATTTAAGGAATTAATAATGATGGAATCATAAGAATTTGACTTTTTGTATTTTGTAAAAATGATCTGAAACTACCACTATTTGTGTTTGAATTGAAATATATTACATGTTTATGTTATACATAAAAACACATGTTTTAATTGGAAGTTATATTTGTCAGTCTACCACCACATAAGTATTTGTAGAACCCTCAAAATAAAGTATCCAAATGATACATATGATCAAAATTATTATTTATCATTTAATAAAAACATAATGAATTTTTAATATTTAATTACCTTGAAAAGTATCAGAATTGGTGTTTTAAATTTCATAATATTTAAGGTTTTTTTCACAAATAGAATCTAGACAATGATTTCCCATGTTAACCTATATTCCCATACATTCTTGTAGTATGGTAAACAAAAATAAAAACTCACACTATAATTCAACCATAATGGATGTGTTAGTGGTTTCTCAAAATATTTCTATCTTTCAATCTAATATATAACGTGATATTTTATTATCTCCCTCTTTGAATTGTTTCAAATGAATCATATTGTACTTTTTTTCATGTTCATTAAAATCTTCTTACTAAAAATTTGTATATCATAGACAATGAGACTTAAATTCCTTTAGTATCCACATGTATGAAACATCATGTCATAATGTTGGTTTAGGGTTGTGAAGGAACATAGGTTTCACATATGGAAACATATCTTATTTATTTATTTGTTCTAACATAATAAGTATGAGGGAATTATTATTGTCTATGATTTCATAGTTATATGAATATTAGTAGTGTTCAGTATAGAAATTTATCATTCCATTATAGATTCATCATCCACAAGTGTGTAAAAAATACACCTTAGAAAAATAGATAAAAATGGATTTAATAAATTTATTTTCATCATCATATACCAATATAATGATTTTATTAATAATATAGTAATTTTATTTCCTGATGTATTAATCTATTGTAACTATGAGACACACTAAATTATAACTATAATATTACGTGGATAAAATAAAAATTTAAAATAAAATTCCTCATTTTTTGAGTGATTCTATTTCATAATGTAATTACAATAAACTAATATTTCATAGATAATCCATTTCATATCAACTAAAAACCCTATGAAAATTAATTTTTAAATAATAAAAAACAATTTGAATTATAATTATAAATTGAATTATCCTTTTAATTCTATCTCCCTTAAGATCTTTATTTTACATTCCAATTTTACCTTCCATTGATTTATCTCTTTGAATTTATTAGATATTTAGATTTTTTACATCATAATATCAGTCAAAAATTATAATTCAAAAATTAACCTTGATAACATGGTGCATACTCATGTATTTTTTTATAATAAATTTATTTTTCATTTAAAATTTTCAATAAATGAGTATAACAAATCAAAAATTAAAACATTCGAGGACACTAACACCTCCTTGGTTTAATTATAAAAAATAAATTATAAAAAAATCATTGAGTAATTGATGCTTATAAATATTTTAACACTTAATATTGGATTATATTTTTCACTACCATAACTTGTACTAATATATCAAAGGAAATTTCAAGTTTGGATACCTAATTATCACATTTTATCAATTCAAATGAATTTATATAATTTTTTAGGGTGGATTTTTTCTTATTTAATTTAACTAAATAAAGTTACTTATGTTTTACATAATTAATCAAATTCATGTATTAAAATATCTGATTCAAGTATAAACATTCCAATTAATATTGAAGTCAAATATATTGTGAATATTGTTGTGTCTGAAGGTTCCTTTTTTCTCTAATGGAATACTGAAGCCTCTAATATTCTATATGGACTTAATAAAAACCATAACACCTTACCGATGATACCATGTGTCTCATTTAGGTATTCTTGTGTCTAATGACACACTCTATTGATAGATTCTTCAATATCTATTTGGGTTTAATAGCTTAGGATATGGTAGAACTACTTATCAATTACATATCTATCAATGGTCTTATGAATTCCATACATATTAGGAGCCTTTGATTGAGGTTATCTTGGTTTCCTTCCCATACTTACCGATACCCTTTCAAAACCTATAAATTCTATCCTGGCCTGGTATCCTTGTTGTTAAAAAACTAAGCTTCAAATGTAGATTCAATACATTTTATCTTCCCCTTTCACCACATATATGTGTTGTGGTTTATATCTCCAAACCACCTGTTATGTTTTTCTATATAGAGGTAAAAGTGGAGTTCAAATTTTCTCAAGGGATGTACTTCAACTCTTGGTCTAATATTTTTCTTCCTGTGAGAGGATGGGTTATCAAAGAAAGGTGTTTGATGGAGGTTCTTTCAGGTACACTATTGTGTTTGAATCTCAAATGGAATCGATATTTTTTGTTGTAGTAGTAATCTTAATCCTGTGAAACCTTTAACAAGGATCACATCAAATGAAGCAGTTTCATTATCATGAAAATAGTAGGACCTTAGTCATAAACCTTCTAGGAAGACATCTATCAATGCTTATACCCCTCCATATTCAAAAAAACCTTATCACAAATGATCTTAATTTGGTATGGTTGAAAGTGATGGGAATGTACCTTTATAAAGAACGATGTGGTTTTGGGTGATAGGATTCTTCACCCAAGCATGAACATTATAACTATTTCAAATTAGGTTTCATATGTTTCCACGGTTGGACCAATTTCATCCTCCAATCAAGTGATGGATACCTCAAAAATGTGTTTCAGTGAGAATAAAAATGTTATACACTACCACAAAACTAGGTTACCATAGCGCCACCCTTTATCAGCACTAAAAAAAGCACTGATAAATGGCACTTTTAAGAGCGCTTAAAAAAGAACTGTTAAGAGTGACCCTTTATTAGCAATTTTTTTAGAAATATTAAAGGGGACCCCTTTATCAGCACTTTTTTTAGTACTGTTAAAGGGGACCCCTTTATCAGTTCTTTTTTTAGTAGCCCGGATAAAGGGGGGGCTTTATGAGTGCTTTTTCCTAACGCTGATAAAGTGTTTATTTAAAAAAAAATTCATGAAAAATAATATATTGATATATAAGTATATATATATTTATATAAATAATATATATATTTTTTAAATATGTGTTAGATAAGTATAAATAGACTATTACATTTAATATATAATAAATTTAGTGAAAATGGCTTTAAAATATTTTAAAAAATATTATTAATTAATATTTTTTTATTTATCATCGACTAATAATCATTTAATAAAAATTTGAAAAAAAAATAAAAAAAAAATAAAAAAAATATCTAAAATAAGTTGAAAATATAACTCAAACTTCAAACGACCATAAATTTTGATCCGGGTGTCCTTTTATGCTCTACAATATATCAAATCAAAGTCTATGATGAGATCTAAATTCTAGTAACTAAAGGGAACCTTCTATCACATTTTTCCATTCAAGAAAAATCCCATAAGGCCTTCAAAAACCAAGTTTTTAGTGGGGATACCCCGATGTTTTAACATTCATATTGGTATAACTTCTGATCAGGATGTCCTCTAGGCCTATACCATATATCATGTTGAAGATTATTTCATTTTCATAGATTTGACTGGTTGTGGAGTTGAAAAGGACTTCTCTATTAGAAGTTACAGTTGTTTTATCATTCTATGCATTTTCAGATACACATATATTTGTATTTAAATATATATATATATATATGTGTGTGTGTGTGTCTGTGTGTGTGTGTTGTATATATGTATGTATTTATTTATTTATAAAAACACATAAAAAATAATTTATAAATGTGTTTAAAATTAATCTTATAAATATATATTAATATACAAATAAATATATGAATAAAAAATTATAACTAAATATATATATATATAAATAGATATAAATATATATTAATATACGAGTAAATATATATATATTAATATATGAATAAATATATATGTATTAATATAACTAAATATATTTATATTAATATGAATCTATATTAATATATGAATAAATATAACTATATATATAAATAAATAGATATATCATTAAATGGAGAAAAAAACTAAATGGATTAGTGGTAAAGGTGTAGACGCACAAGGGGGAGGTCTCAGGTTCGAGTTCTGGTGGAAGCAGAGGAACGTCGGCAAGTGGGAGGGGGTTTCGTAGGCAAGTGAAATGTGCGGTGAGAGGGAGGGGGCTCCGCCTAGAGCTGATAAAGGGGGGGGATCAAGAACTGTTAAAATCTCCCCACATTAAAAATTATTTTTGAACTTTTTTAATTTTTTTTTGACTTTCATCAGTGCTAAAAAAAGTGTTGATAAAAGGGGTATTTTATCAGTGCTAAAAGAAGTGCTGATAAATGACATTTTTATTAGCATTGATAAAAGGGGCCTTTATCATCAGTTTTATTGGCGCGGATAAAAGGGACCCCCTTTATCTTCACCTCGATTAACAATGCTTTTATAGCGCTATTAATGCCCTTTTCTAGCACCGTTAAAGGCTATATTTGCAGTAGTGATAGGAGTTAGGGTGTAGAATAGGCCTTCAATATTAGGAACTAATGTTGTGGTAAATGAGGATGAACAAGATGATCTTATATATTCCAATGATTATACTCATGAGACACAATACTTTAAAGATTCAATTTCAAAGATCAACCCAGATAGACCTACTTCAAAATTACTCTGGTCAGACATGAAGAATATAAAAAATGGAATTTTTGATGTGGATATCTAGTAAAAAATAATAAGAAAGTTAGGTCTAGGATGTAATACTCTAATATTCCAAAACTATTTTCGACCATTTTAGAAAGGAAACACATAGTAACAAAACAAGCTAAGGATGATGAAATTGGAATGAATGGGAAGGAAACAACTAGTGGATGGGTTAATAACATGACAAATACTAATTAAAAAGTGTTTATGAATGAGGATAATCAGTTATCCTTAGAATAATAACATTTATCTATGTGTGATAAAATGGATTAGGATGACATTGAGGGTAAAAAGAAGGTGCAATTAGATCATGTTGAAATGGAAATAGAGTATGATCCCACTATGTTCTGGCTAAATCTTGAATAGGGTAACATGCCATTTACAAAATTTGAACACCAACAAGACTATAAAGGATAGATGAAGGATGATTCTATGCCCATCTGGTTTAGAAATGATGATATTGGTAGAATGTATGAAATTGAGAAACAAGTCCACAAGAATGTTGTATAAGTATAATGGATCAACTATCATGATCAAAATATTCATTGTGGTTTCATCAAGAGGAATATCAATATTGAATATTGTATCTTAACTTGGGTTACTTTTAATAACTAATAGAATAAGACCAATAGAAAAGTAAAATGACCATATAATGGTTTTTACATAGTCTGCATCGATCTAGTTCTCTAAAATTATTCTACAATGATCTTGTCATTTCATATGAGGAAATCCCTATAATATTATTTTATCCCCTCATGGGGTTCACAGGTAACCTATAAATGTATCATTCTTGGAGAAAACATATTCAATAACTATTCTTGGAGATTCAATGAACTATAAGATAATATATTATTACATGAAAAATACTGAAGTTCATGTGATGTTAAAATACTATGCTTTCATGACAATTCTTTTAATAAAGCGTGTTTATATGTTTTAATTTATATTTTTTTATTTAATTAATGTTTCCACAAAAGGATGTGATACACTGTGTGGGGATAATTTATATATGATAAAAAAAATTAAAATATGAAGATAAAATTCGAAATCTCACGTTACCTTCCATGTGGTATTTTTAATGTATACATACTATTAGATTTGGTTTCATTATTTTAGGATATTGATAGTGGATTACTACAACTTACCTCTTCTTAGTAATATAAATAATCCTCCTCCTTCAATAATGATATTTTCTACTCTATTGAAATTTACATCAATACATTAAATGGTTCAGACCATCTTGATTTAATCTTATAAGGAAATAACATAAAAGATAGATTTAAAAAAGGTCTTCCTATGTTTCCTTTATTTTAATTTATTGAATCACCCTATTTTGAAATATTTTATACTTCACATGTAATATCATTTAATAGTCATAGGTATGTCTATAGAGTTTTCCCATGTCATTCAAATAAATCATTTATATTTTTCAGTATCTCTAATTGAATCAACGTTGATTGACTAAACTTACCAAAATTCATTATATTCAATTTTAATGGGTAAGTATAAAGTTTTTCAAAAGATTATTCTATATGAGGAAATTTCTACTACATTGTAATTATAAGATCAATAATCATATAATAAATATTCAATCTCCACTATCTATTCCTTCATTGAATTTCACGTTGTCTTCTCATTAATTTTATTTGATGCATTGTTGGAAACATATTTCTTCCCATGAGTTTATGGTTGATAATTAATTTATTTCCTATGTTTGAATCCATATTTATCTATGAGTAATCAAAATATTAATTTTTCAAAATTCACTGTATTATCACATATTATGGAACCTGAAACCCTATATCTATTAAAAATATGTCTCCACTCAAAATTAATTCTAATTTTATAAACATGTTTAGTAATCTCATTGAATCATCCCACTATGATACATAGTCAATATATATTATCATGTATTATTTTCCATTTTATTTTGAATATATACCCATCAAATCGATACCCAATAATTCTAAAACTTCTACCTATAGTATTTTTGTTTGAGTAATTTCATATTTGTTTACCATGTTATATAGCTCTTGGAATTTATCACACGGTTTAACATAATCAATATCATCAATTAAATGAGTAGGATAGTAGAACCCACATTTCAATACCTTTGTAATAGTTTTATAACTTCCATAATTCCTCTATATTGTCAATAATGACATTTATTAAGAATGAAATTTATATCCTCTTCTAGGACACATTTTCTTTAAATTACATCAGCACCATAATTAAATAATATTAGATCTTCAAAGAAACAATATTTCACATTAACTTTGAACCTATTGTTTTCACTCCATGAATAAGATTTTATAATATTTCAATTTATAAGATAATTTGAAAACACCAAATACCATGGAAACACCTTTTTGATTATGGGAAATATTAGTTTATCTATTAATTAAAATTTAATTAGGAAAATAGTCTTATCATAGATCCATAATTTAGAATAAGTGATATGAAACTTTATTTTTATCCATCTTCATGTATTTAATATCAATGTAAAATTAATGTAGAGGAAAAACCAAACTTATCAAACTTGGTTTGAAATCATTAATTGATACAAAATATTTCAGTTTTGAATGAAATTTATAATAAATTACCTTTCTATGAATGAAATTTGACTATAATTTCTCTACTTTAAATTAAATAATTATAATTTCATTTTTTAGTAGTATAATTCATTTTATCATGAATGTATAACTGGATGGAATAATAAATCTCAAATTATTTATTTTTATTTCTCTAATAAAGTATTTCATCATCTATAAAATAACATGCTTCACACATTATTTCATAATCAAACTCCCAATCATGTGTTCTAAAAAATGGATTTGTGGTTAACTCTATTTTCATTCATTAAAAAGCTTCTAAAATTTATCTATCAAATTTTAACATAACATCCTTAACCAAATGTGAACATAATGGTCTATAAATATTAATGAAATATTAATGATTCTTCAATAAAATAAATCATTTTTCAAAATACACTTCAACACAATCATAAAATTTGGTGATGGAAGATTGGATATTAATTATATTATGTCTTTATGTTTATAATTTCCTTATTTATAGATTTCCTGTCCCATTATAGAAACATAATAAGAAATGAAATGAAATTTTCACTAGCCATAATCAAATTTATCCCTTTAGACCAATCTTACACTAAAGACGTATTATTCAAACATTCGTGAAATGAAATTCCAAAAATAAATAAATCATCAATGAATATTACAATTTTTTTATCCTACAATGTCATCAAATACTGATATTATAAACCTTTAAAATTTGATTTGACCACCACACATTCTAATTTTAATGATTCAAATATCTCTATTGATTTTTATAAAATATATATGAAACATATATTTTTTCCTTTACTTATGGAAATATTTTCAGTATTTTTATTTGTAAACACAATGATTCAATATTTATTTGGAATGAAATTAATTGAACTAACCCATGCATTGATAGATATTTGATATTTTATCCAATTATCCAAAAGTTTAGTAAATATATCCCTTAAAACATATATAATTTTTTGATTATCTCATCATTGGAAATCAACATTTAAGTGGATCTCATCTTCCTTAAAAATCATGTAAATTCATTTGGATAGACTTATCCCTCACATTTCAAACATTCTTAGTAACGATTTCACTATTAGAAAATTTATGCTTTTAACATCAGTTATTTTTTACTTTTAACATCTGATATAAATAAACATCAATATGTTTGATGTTAAATGTAATATTTTAACATCATTTTATAATATCAATATGGAAAATAGATTTTAACATTTTAAATTAGTTAAATCAAAATTTAAATCAAGATTAAAAATAAGTATAGAAAAACATTAAATTTCAGTTATCATAAAATCCCAATATTGAATGTCACTTTCCATATCAGTGTTTAAGATTACTGACAATACAAACATTATTTAAGAAAATGTATCAGAATAAACTATTTTAACCAAAAAGTGAAACAAACTCATTGAAATATTTATTATAAAAATAATTACATATATAAAACACATAAAACATATATTTAGATATATATTTCTATAAAATAATCATTCCTATAAATTGCCTCTAAATAATCATCATTGATGTAACGACCCGAATCTGGAGCCCCTCCACTGGTGCCTGATACTCGGTTCGCCACATGAACTCAAGTGTATTTCCCCAAATGCCAGAGGCTTCCGACTAGCAGTGAGGGCCTTGGTGAGTCGGTGGGGAAACTATGCCCTCATTCGGTAATGTATATAGTGGAAGAACAACCAGACGCAATAGCGGAAACAATAACAACATACAACAACTGAACTGAACATCAAAAGCAATGTATAAAATAGTAATGATGCAACATGGTTCATATGTCTATGGAAAGTAGTAAACAAACCAACATGTTGAAATACAACTGAGAAACAAAGTGCAAAAGAAAAAAAGTAAACTCCTCAGCATCGCAAGCCACGGCTCGGTCCCATGCTCTCCAACTCCAGTGCAATCAAGAACCTGAAGTAGAAGGGCACTTGCCCTTATCTATACCTGCAGCAACATAGTCTGATTGGGCCCAAAAGCATGGCCCAAATAGGGTGTGAGATACAATCCTAGTAGGAAATCACCCAATGATTTGTGCCTAATAGTCAATGAATACAAGGCAAGTAAAAGTGCAGAAAGTAGTAAACAATAAAGCACACCACAACTACAATCCACAGTTCTACATAAAAGTAAACAACAGTTACAACCAACAACAGGACGAAAACTGGTAACCCTCTGGGTAGCTCTCTCAGCCTAACCCCTATGGTTCAACCCAAGTACTAGCAACCCTCTGGGAGGCACACACAGTCTTACCCCTCTGGTTCAGCTATAAAATTAATAGACTCTCTAAGGAAGAACTCACCTTCAATTCCCCCTATAGTCTCGTGTCGTACTAAAGGCTCTCTGGGGAAGCACTCAACGTGTCATTCCCCCTATGGCCCACGTCGAGGAACTACAAACTCTCTGAGGAAGCACTCGTCGTCAATTCCCCCTGTGGTATCGCATCGTACTTAAGACACTCTGGAGAAGCCCTTACGTCAATTATCCCTATGGTCTGCTACACTAGGTACTCATAGTCCTATGTGGAAAAGAACATGCTCAGCACACGTACATCATCCAAGTAAACCTCAAGAACTACTTGGCTATCAGTCTAAGGCTCCACAAAAATACAAAGCAACAGTTCCACTATCCTACAACTAGGCATGGAAAATGGAAAAATCTAAACAGTACAACGAGCATGGCAAGGAAACCTGAGCACAAACAAATTACTATACTCACAAGCATAAACCTCTACTACAGAAATCAAGCAAATCAGGTAAACAACAAGGGTAAAATAGGAAACCCACAATTCCCTGCCCAAGGGAATTTGTGGAATTTGCACAAAATACTCATCGAATTTCAATTGAAAGGCACAAACCACCAACCTCGATCCTAGGAGATCTATATACATGCACCACGACGATTGATTCCCCTTAGAATGTCATAGATCTAAGAAAATGAAAAAAATGCTCAACCCACGATAACTCGAAAATGAGGAAGAATCCGAAAACAAAGCTCAATCAGAAGGAAGAAATCACAACTACGATTCCAATGAAATCAACCATGTTTGAATCAGAGAACGGACAAAGAGGCGGAAGCTCGTCGAAGATCCGGATGTACGGGTCGCTCTCGAATGAACGAGACCTAAAAGAATGGGCTTCTATGCATCAGGCGCAATCCCGGTTCATTTAGTAAAAAAAAGAAAGTACATGGCATGTTCTTTTAGAGTACACGGTGTGTAATGGGTCTTTTCCGTACTCCACCAAAATCGGCCTCCACGTTACCCCTACACACCGTGTGTGTGGCCCAGGCACGACCAGCACACGGCTTCGAGCCAGAGAAGAGTACACGACATGTACTCAGAAAGTACACGATGTGTGCTTCGAAAGTTTCCAGAAAGTTCATTTTTTTAAAAACTCTATAAAAATGAAAAACATACCTGAAACGAAGATCCGGGTTCATAAAAACTTCCCCCTTAAAGAAATTCATCCACGAATTTCCCTAATGTGGCATAGAAGAAGAATCCCCAAACTACACCGGCCACTGCGATCGTACATAAGCCTCCCTTTCCCAAGTCTCATCCTGTACTCACCCGTGCTTCCATAGTACCCATACCAGTGGAACAGACCGCCCGTAGAGAACCTTCGTACTGTGATCGAAAATCCGAATAGGATGCTCCTCAAATAATGCATCTGCTTCAAGCTCAACCTCCTCAGGTTGAAAGACATGAGACGAGTCTGAAAAGTAGCATCGAAGCTGAGAGACGTGGAAGACTTCGTGCATGACCCGGTACCGCTGAGGTAACTACAGATGATAAGGAACTGGCCCCACACTCTCCAAGACCTCAAACGTCCCAACGTACCACGGTGAAAGCTTACCCTGTCTCTGAATCCTCTTGTGCCCCAACCTCGGTGCGACACACAGGAAACCCTGATCCCCGACCTCGAACTCCAGAGGTCGTCTCTGCTGATCAGCATAAGACTTCTGTCGAGACTGTGCGGTAGCCACCCTCTTCCGAATCAGCTCTATCTGCTCTGAGGTCTCCTGAAAGAGACGAGGTCCCAGCAAATCTGCCTCTCCTGCCTCCAGCTAGCACAAGGGTGATCGACATGGCCTACTTTACAAAGCCTCGTATGGTGCCATCTGAATGGTCGCCTAGAAACTGTTGTTGTAGGTGAACTCCACCAGAGGGATATGCTTCTCCCAAGAACTGCAAAAGTCTATAATGCAGGCTCAGAGCATATCCTCAAACACCTCGATCGTGCGCTCGGACGGGCCATCAGTCTGGGGATGGTATGATGTACTTAAAAGTTCCTGTGTACCCAAGGCCTTCTGAATCCCTTGCCAGAACCGAGAAGTAAAACGCGCATCCCTGTCTGAAACAATAGAGTGTGTAACTCTATGTAAACGAATAATCTATCGGATGTAAATTCATACCAGATCATCAACACTGAAGCTCACCTTGATCGTAAAGAAGTGGTAAACCTTCATGAGCCTGTCGACGAAAACCCAAACAACATCATTTCCCCGAGGCGATCTCGACAACCCGGTCACGATGTCCATCGCAACATCATTCCGCTTCCACTCTTGAACGGGTAACTGCTGTAAATGGCCTTCTGGTCACTGATGCTCTGCTTTCACCTGCTGACAAGTAGAACATCTCATGACAAAATTAGCACATCCTTCTTCATACCTGGCCACCAGTACTGAAGATGAAGATCCTGATACATCTTGGTGACACCAGGATGAACTTCCCAAACAGATGAATTAAAATCCCACACTAGCTCCTCACGTATGTCTGCTGGCACCCATACGCGTCCCTGGAAATTCAAGATCTAATCCTTGCCCACTGTACATCCAGGAAGATGGTCATCTCCTGACACACTCTCCTGCCGGACTAATCCTTCTGAGTCTGATATATGCCTCATTCGTACTCGACCAAGAAGTGTAGAGGTAACAGCTACAGAAGAAAGAAAAGTCTGTCCCTATCTGTCGTGAACCTCTAGATGCATCTCAGAGAATAGATCCATCATCTTCCACTCACTTCTGGACTCCTGAACCACCTGAACCTGAGTTCTCCTGCTCAACGCATCTACCACTGCCTTGCCATTTAATGGAGTATAGGAAAGCTCTAAGTCAAAAGACTGAAGATACTCGACCCACTTGCGCTGTCTCAGATTAAGATCACGTTGAGTGAAGATATACTTGATACTCTTGTGGTCGGTGAAGACCATAAAGTTCTCTCCCAGCAGGTAGTGTCTCCAACAACGTTGGGCATGGACAACAGTTTCCAACTCCAGATCGTATGTAGGGTAGTTCTTCTCATGTGGCCTCAACTGTCGAGACCCATACGCAACGACTCCATCTCCCTGCATAAGCATAGCTCCCATCCCGATACCTGAAGCATCATAGTAAATAGTGTAGCTCTTGCCTAGATCTGGCAAGACTAGTATCGATGCTGACGCCAACCTCCCTTTCAGCTCCTGAAAGGCTGACTCACAAGAATCTGACCATAGGAACTTCAACCCCTTCTTGGTCAGACCTGTCAAAGGTGCGGCTAGACGAGAAAAGTTCTGAATGAAGCGTCTGTAGTATCCAACCAGCCCTAGGAAGCTCCGTACCGCAAAGTTGTTCTTCGGATGCTCCCAGGAAACTATAGCTCTCACTTTCTCTTGGTCCACAGATACTCCTACCTCTGAGATGACATGACCCAAGAAGTGAATCTGGTACATCCAGAAGTGACACTTTGAGAGTTTAACATAAAGCCGATTCTCTCTCAGTGTACTCAGAATGATCTCAAGATGTGTGGCATGGTCGTGTCGAGTGTGAGAGTATACCAAGATATCGTCCACGAAGACCATGACGAAGGAGTCCAAATAAGGATGGAACACTCAATTAATCAGTGCCATGAAAACTGCTGGTGAGTTCTTGAGACTGAACGACATAACTTTATACTCGTAAAGACCATACCTGCTCCTGAAGGCCTTCAGAGGTATATCTGATGGTATATAGTGAAAATGATGATAACTGGACCTCAACTCAATCTTCGAGAACACCCGGGCTCCTCGAAGTTGATCGAAGAGGTCATCGATCCTCAGCAAGGGATATCGGTTCTTGACCATCAACTGGTTCAACTTCCGATAATCCACACAAATCCGAAGGGTACCGTCTACCTTCTTCGAACACTGGATAGGAGAACCCCAAGGAGAAGTACTAGGTCAGATGAAACCCTTAGCCTGCAACTCCTCCAACTGCTTCTAGAGCTCTTGCAACACAGGTGTAGCCATCCTATAAGGAGGAATGGACACTGGTTCTGCTCCTGGGACGAGCTCAATAGAGAAGTCTACCTCACATTCTAGAGGAAAACCTGAAAAGTCCTCTGGAAATACATACCTGAAACGATCCACCACTAGAGGAAAGTCCAACTTTGAAGTCCCCTAGTAATCTAGATAAAGACTAGCAATCTGGGCCATCACCCTTCTTAGCCCATGATGCTCGAGTCCTGTTCGACTCGCCCGAATGTCCCATTCACCTCTATGAAGAAAAGACTCACCCTCTGGTGAAACGAAACTCACTCTACAGTGATAACAGTTGATGAAGGCCTGGAAGGGAACCAAACAGTCCATCTCGAGGATGACATCATAGCATGTCATCTCTAGGACATAGAGATCCCATAAGAAATGATACCCTACAACCTCGAGAGGGAACTCTCTACACTGGCGTACACTAGATGTCCTCGTCCCCAAAGGTGTGTCTAGTATCAACAAGTCGATAGAAGAAAAGATGCAGAGCCCAAGGCTCTCCACGACAGCAATAGAGATAAAGATATGTGTAGCACCAGTATTGAAAATGGATGAAGATAAAACTGAGTCCACTAAAATCGTACCTCGAACTGTAGAAGGGTCGGGGTCCTGTTCCAGATAAATTTTCTCCACAATAAAAGACTGCCCTGCACCGCGGCCCTGCACCCCTGGCTGACCACTCTGAGCTGAACCTCCCTACTGGTGCTGAGGGACTGGTGGCTGACCGCCATGGCCTCGACCTCCACCTCGACCCGAATGGCTGTAAGAACTCCAGTTCCCCAACTAGTTAGAAACTGGTGGTGCTGATCCTGAACGAGGAGTCATAGAAAAACCCCGGTCACCAGCTACTGGTGAGAAAACCTGGCAGAAATGTTGAAGGTGACCCATCTTGCCACAACATCGGCACTCCATGGGGTCCCTCCGGCACTGCGGCCTCGTGTGCCCTGACCGGACACACTGGTAGCATGTCACCTAGCTGCCTGACGATGCATCACGCTTCCTAGGGTCACTGTGCGTAGAATCTATACGGTGCTTCTTGATTTCATTTGGAGGCAAACTAGCTCTGGGAGCAGAACCGCCCTGACTCACAGCTCCAGAGTCTCTCAGATTACGCTCTACAATCAGTGCCTAGTTGATGATGGAAGTGATTGAAGTCAGCTAGAAGATGTTCACCTACGAGCATATCTCCCTCCCGAGACCATCATAAAACTTCCTTACTAAGAACACCCCACTTCCATCCCGGAGGGGTGTGAAATGCTGCAGCTTGGTGAAGCGAGAGGAATATTCCATGAAAGAAAGAGTACCCTGCTCTAAGCTCATGAACTCCTGGGCTTGGTCAGCCCTCAGTGTCTCTAGATAAAAGTAGTCATAGAACATGCGCTGGAACTCCTCCCAAGCCATAGCCTGCTGATGACCTGCCTGTGAGATCACGTCCCACCACCTCTTGGTGGAGTCTTGTAGCATGTAGGTAGCAAGCTTGACCTGCCTCTCTGGAGGCGTCTACAAATGCTCGATGATAGCCAGAATGGCTTCCATCCATGACTCTGCATCCTGAGGTCCTCCTTCCCCTGAGAACGTGGGAGGATGCTGCTACTGAAAAACTCACATCAGATATTCCATATTTGTGGCAGGAGGCGACGCTCCCTGGAAGGCCTACCTCATCCTCATGAAACCTTCCCTGAACTACGCATCAGCGCCTGCAACTAGTATAACAGCCGTTGCCAAGGCTGGCCTGACTGGAGGATTGGCAAGAAGTCCCCGATCAGCCCTGTCTGGCGTCTGATCACTGCCTGACGACAGACGTACGACCGAAGGACGTCTCATAGGCATAGCTCTGAAAGATAAAAAGTACACCTTAGATCAGGAAAACAAGGACATATAACACAAGAGTACAAAACAGAAATAGGGGAAGGAAAACACACAAGTTTACAAAACTCGACTACACGGCGTGTATAAAACCTACACGACGTGTCTTCTTAAGCCACTGACATGGGCGTGTAATCCTTCCCTACAAGTCTTGTACACCTTAAACCACACGGCGTGTTGAACCCACACACGGTGTGTACTTGAACACTGTTCCCCTACCCGAGTCCCTTACATAGCTAACCCACACAGTTTTCTTAAACTAAGACTACACAGTGTTCCCTGCGGACACGACATGTAGTGAAGAAGGCTTCGGCGACCCGTGTTGTTAAACACATGACCGTCTACATGGCTGAACCTTACATGGCATGCTCCGAACAAACACAGTGCATTTAGGCAAGGTGACACCATCCCGTGTTGTTAGTGACACGACCGGGTACTTGGAAAGACCACACATCATGCTCCAAAAGCAACACGGCATGTCTGAGAGAAGGTCACACCGACCTATGTTGTTCGTGACACGACCGAGTACCTGGAAGGGACTACACGGCGTGTTCCGTTACAACACGACGTGTGCTAATAGAGCTTCCCTGACCCGTGTTTCTAGTGACACGACTGGGTACACGAATCATTACTACACGACGTGTACCTACCATAGACAGCGTGTTCCTAAAGTTACTTTCACGACACCATGTTCTACTCACACGGTCAGTGACATGGCCTAAAAACTACATGGTGTGTATCCAAAAAGCACACGCCGTGTATTCTGGGTTTTTCTTGGAAGTAGCTTCGAAACTGCACAAAACCCCAGAAACACAAAAACAAGGCAAAGAGGTGCCAAATTCCAATTTGTGAGGGCCCATACTCCCCACGAATCAAATCTTGGAATCTCCTAGAGTCACATACAAGGTAAAACAAACACCTCTCTAACATAACAATGAGGATTCTATCAAGCATCTATGTAACGGCCCAAAGATTCATTAATGGAAATCCCTCTTGATCTAATTAAATGTCTCTCTATGTTTATATAAAATGTCAACTTCTTTGATTTTATGTTAAGAATTTTGACCATTGCTAATATAGATATTGAACAATGATCACATGATTAGTATAAATATAGGACTTTAACAAATCTAATTTACTCAGACAAAAGAATCGATGGCATCATCCAGTAGAATTGCTCCATACGAAGCCCATTTTTTGGAGCTTGGAAAAGGGTGTCATCCTTGGGCTTTGCTCTTGACCAACCCCAAGCTGAGCTTCATCATGTCAAGCTCGAACAGGACCGTCTACAGGAGAAATAAAAGTTGATAGAAATTACCACTCGAGCGATGTTATCCGAGCCACCCCAAGAGTCGGTCACCATCGCACACCTTACCCTTAGGTCTTATGCGGTTGTTTTAAGGGGTTATGTAACAAATAAATAGTACTATGTTCATGTACATTATTTTTGTATATAATAATGAATATAATTTCTAGTCATTATTGATACATTGTAAATAGTTTTTAAAGTTCCAATAGTGTTTTTAGTTAATATTTAATTAAGAATTCTATTTTATTAAATTAAGGTATTTTTGAATTAAATAATATTTAATAAAATATTATTATTATTATTAAATTAATTTTTATTAAATATAAATGATCTTATAATTATATGAATGCAATTATAATTTTTATTAAGGTTTGAAAGCCATTTTTGTCAAAACCCGTGAATTTTTGATAAATAGCGGTTTTTATTTTAAAAGTGAAAATTAACATATATAGAAAATTATTTAGATAAAATAAATTTTTTTTCTGGAATCAGGATGTCAAAATTATCCAATGGTGAATTTTTCATAATTTTCTGAGACAGTCAAAGTTTTGGGTAAAAATTAAATATCGTTTAAATATATAATGTGTTTTATGACATCATAATGACCCAATAGTGATGTAATAAAATACTTTAATCTTTATGTTCGTCCAATATATGTTTTACCATTAAAATAATGTGATTTTGGGTTTTTTTGACTTACTTTTGAAAGCATTAATGGACCCCTCAAGACTTATTAAACACCTTGTCTTTTTAAATTAATTTCCATGGGAGTGTGACTCACCTCCACATAAGCAACCCTAATATTTTAAGAAGTTCGGACTATGGACTTATAAAATATTATTTTCCTCTTATATTTGACAAAAACCATGGGATGGTTTGTGGTTTGGATTAATTTAATGTAAGGGGTCCCAAACCTAAATAATAAAGAATTCCCTCACCTTTCCTATATAAACCCACCCATGCTCCAACTTCCTCCCCACTCAAAGCCTTTGGAGTTCGTCCAACCTCTGACCTACTCTCTCTAGAATCCTCCCAAGGTGCCCCAAGTTCCCAAGAAGCCTCTCTCTAGCCTTTGGAAGTGTACTTCCAAGTAAGGGTTTTTCTTCCTTTCTCATTTTTGTCAATTTTCTTTAAGTTGTATTGACCTTTTAATTTCAATTATGAATGTTGGGGTATGGTTTCACACCTCCCCCATACTGACATATTTATGTTTGAATGATGGGAGACCCCTTTCTCTCTCATTAAATGCCTCCCATGTAAACCTGTTACTATGCCGAAATTCCGAAAGGAACTTCTTTCTCTTCTTTTACATTCAAGAAATACTTTTGTATCATGAACCTAAATTCCATTACAATTGTTGGGATATTTATCTATATGAACTCTTTAATATCCATTACATGTAAATATGATGAGTAAACCCTTTTACTCTCATTAACCTTTTTTTATGAATTCTTACGTCACGCTGTTACGCTGCCGAAATCACACCGATTTTCTAAGCCAATGCCATTGTGTAGTGAATACCATGCCCATTTCTCCATCAAGGGTATTCACCTTTATGAACATTTACTTATTGACTATAAAGTTTCATGTATGAATTCCAAATTCCATTATCATGGAATAAATGATTATGTTTTATGAATCCATGTTTTATGATCCATGTGGCACACTTATGCAGGAAATGAAATATTTAAGAAGGGTGTGCCCTTATAGCGCTCCAATGCATTGGGTAAATTATAGTATCATGATATGTCATGTGAAATGAGTGTTGAATCATGATAATTCAAGTGCAACGAGGTTTTACTCGTACTTTATGTGCAATGAGTATTTACTCATGCTCCATGTGCAATGAGAGTTGGCTCATGATAATTCCATGTTAAGTGTTGTTGCCACATTTCCATGTTATGATTATCATGCTTTATCATGCCTTTAT
The DNA here is from genome assembly GCA_963277665.1 of Viscum album. Lineage (NCBI taxonomy): Eukaryota > Viridiplantae > Streptophyta > Magnoliopsida > Santalales > Viscaceae > Viscum > Viscum album. The sequence continues at coordinate 16,902,803 of OY728167.1, read as the reverse complement.
GTTCATGTTTCTCTTGGGCTCTATTGACATGCCTATTGTCTAACATTTATTGTACTCTTCATGTTATTCCATGTGTATTCCCTTACTGGGCTTTATAGCTCACCCTTTTCTTATGCATGTCCTCAGGTTATCCCATGCAATGCTAGGTACGAGGGAATGTAGTGGTCATGTAAAGGAAGTTTTCAATAAAGATGTTGTATTTCATGTTTTAAGTTTTTTATGTAATGATCCAAATCCCCAAAGACACTAAACCTCTCGATCTTCTATGTTGTATCAAGTGAAGTTTTATGTAATAAATCATGTTTAAGTTTGTATTAAAAAACAGGGTTGTCACAGTTGGTATTAGAGGATAGGTTTAGTTATTTTTGGGATTAGGATTAGAAAACCCTAGTAAAGCCTTAGTTACAAGAATAAGTACAATAAATAAGTCCCTATTTTTTGGTGAGTATTGATTAAGTGGGTTATCAAGAAAATACATCCCTGTCTGGATACGAGCAGGTAGAGGCGGCTCTGGCACAGATGTATCCTAGGGGTAAAACCCGAAAACACCGCTTTGAGCTAGACTCGAACGAGAACTGGTGCACGATAATGGGCCTTCCTACACTCTTGGTTACGACACTCCCGAGGGATATGTTTTGATAAATTCACAAGCTTAGTATGATCCCTTATTAAGGGAATTAAAAAAATACCCCTAAGAATATATGTTAGGAAGTAGATCATGAAAAGCCTAGATTGAAGCCAATAAACTCATGAGTTAAGGAAATAAAAGTTTATTTATAAGTCATAAAATTTTGTCTTTGGATTACCCTTTATGTGTTACCCCCTAACTTTCCTTTTATTCCAGCCAATGGCCGGTAATAAGAGGACTCGGGCTAACAACCATTGTGACGATCAGTGTGATGACTGTACTAATGAGATGCCCAATCCAATGGGTGCGGGAATCACGAACTTTGTCATGCTTCTCTCTCAGCTAAATCAAGTTTTGAATTGAAACACGAGTCAAGAGGAATGTTCAACCCCCCTAAGAAAGAACAAGTATCTATCTAGAGCTTCATGAGATAAAGGCCTTCTACTTTTAGTGGATCATCCGCTCCCACGATCGCTGAACAATGGATCAACTCCATTGAAAAGATCTTCTCCATCCTTCAATGTTCTGAACAAGAGAAGGTTCTCCTGGCGGATTATCGTATGGAGGGTGATGCTGATCAATGGTGGACGTTGATCAAAAATACAAAGCCTGAGGAGTAGATCGAGGCATTGGAATGGAAGGATTTCTGGAAGATGTTTTTTGATAAATATTTTCCACACACCCTCTGGCTTAGATGGAAATGGAATTCCTTTCCCTCAAGAAAAAAGATGAAGAATCTGTTGGAGCGTACGAGGAAAACTTCACAAGGCTTGCACGTTATGCTTCAGGCTTTATCATAACCCCCCAAATGCAATGTTGACCACTTCTTTGGTGGGATGAAGCCCAGCCTGCAGAAATCATTAGCGATCCGTGACTTCAACAGCTATGAAGAGATTGTCCGATGTGCCCTCAAGGTCGAAATGGAGATCAGGTAATCATAGGGGTATCATGGGGACAAGAAGAGTAAGGTGGAATTCAATGCTGGAGGTCCGATGGATAAATACAACGATGCTAAGAAGATCCAGCACCCCACTTGCCAAAAGTGAGGAAAGAAGCACCCAGGAAATTTCTTTAAGGGGACGAGGAAATGCTTCAGGTGTGGAAGGGAAGGGAACCTAGCTATTAACTGTCGGCAAGAAAGACCCATGGCTGCGACAGAGGAGAGAAACGCTCCGTTCGACCCTCAACGTGTTGTTCAATGCTACAAATGCAAAGAACCGGGTCATTCTGAAAATTAGTGCCCTAATCCAAGGGTTTTCGGAGGCAACCAACAACCTCCAAGGCAGCAAGGAAGAGATTTTGCCATCACTTCTACCGAAGTGAACCCTGACAACAAAGTGGTGATAGGTATGCTAGTTATTCATTCAAGAATATCGAACACACTTTTTGATTCAGGTTCTACGCATTCTTTTATATCTCGAAAGTTTAGTAGAACAATCCCAGCACCACCACAAATCATGGAAGTGAAGATGTCGGTGAGTACGGAAAATGGGGCAATCATTGCATCCCATGAATATAAGTCCTCCCCTATTATAATCTATGATTTAATTTCCCGGAAAACCTTGTCATACTTCCTCTGGTGGAATTTGATGTAATTATTGGCATGGATTGGCTTTCCTTACATAGAGCCTACATAAATTGTCGGGAGACGGAAATCACATTCCATATGGAGAATCGACCCCCGATTCTTTACAAGTGTCAGGAGGAAGATGAATCTCCTTTTGATCCATCATATCAAGCATGGAAATTACTGCCCTATAAGTACGCATATTTGGCTCAGATGATTGAGTCCAAGGATTAAACCATACTTGAAGAAATGCCTATTGTGAGGGAATTCGTGGAAGTGTTTCCCGAGGAACTTCCTAGTCTTCCTCCTAGAAGAGATTTTGAGTTATCAATTGAACTTATACCCAATTCTTTACCAATATCCAAGAATCCATATAGAATGGTTGTTGTAGAGCTTGAAGAGCTGAAGAAACAACTACAGGAGAATCAGGATAAAGGGTTTATATGCCCAAGTGCTTCACCATGGGGTGCACCAGTCCTCTTCATCAAGAAGAAGGATGGGTCAATGCGGCTTTGCATCAATTATCTTGAACTTAGAAAAATCACGACAAAAAACAAGTATCCTCTCCCACGAATTGATGTCTTGTTCTATTTGTTGCGTGGAGCACAATACTTCTCCAAGGTGGACTTGTGGTTGAGATATTATCAAGTAAGGGTGAAGAAGGAAGATATCCCCAAGACTGCTTTTCACACAAGATACGGGCACTATGAATTCATAGTAATGCCTTTCAGACTCACCAATGCTCCAGAAATCTTCATGGACTTAATGAATAGAGTCTTTAGAGATTACCTCAAAAAATTTGTGGTAGTCTTTATAGATGATATTTCAATATACTCCAAAACCAAGGAGGATCATGAGGATCATTTAAGAATTGTACTAGAGACTTTGTGAAAGGAGAAGCTCTATGGAAAGTACAACATGTGTGAGTTCTGGTTGAAGGAGGTGTCATTCTTTGTCCATATCATCACAAGAAATGGGATATCTGTGGATCCCTCCAAAACAGATGCAATTGAGGGTTGGCCGAGGCCAACATCGGTAACGGATATCCGTAGCTTCTTGGGGTTAGATGGATATTATCGATGATTTGTGAGGAATTTCTCACGATTTTCCAACCGTCTTACCAAGCTAACTCGGAAGGGAGTAAAGTTTGCTTGGAGTGATGAATGCAAAGAAAACTTCAAGGAGTTGAAAAGGAGGCTTATCACTGCACCCGTGCTCACTTTACCCACAAGTGGGGAACATTTTATGGTTTTCAGTGATGCTTCGAAGAAGGTCTTAGGTTGTGTGCTGATGCAGAATGATAAAGTGATATCCTATGCCTCAAGGTAGTTTAAAATTCATGAGCGAAACTATTCAACACATAATCTAGAGTTTGCGGATGTGATCGTTTCCTTGAAAATATGGCGGCATTATATCTACGGAGAGAAATGTGAGATATATACTGACCACAAGAGTCTTAAATATATATTTACACAGAAAGAGCTTAATATGCTCTAGAGAAGATGGATAGAGCTCATCAAGGATTATGACTGTTCAATACATTACCACCTTGGGAATGCGAACAAGGTGGCAGATGCCCTAAGTAGAAAGGACCCAATGATTCTATCAATGATGAGAATTGAGAAGGATCCAATCTTTTTAGACTTGATGAATATGGACATGGGAATCATAGAGAAGGGAACATCATTAATCCTTTCAAAAATGATTGCTCAACCGTATCTTTTGGAAATGTTAAAGGATTCTCAAAAGGATGATGTGGGAATTAAAGAAAAAGTGGGAGCTATTGAAAAAGGTAAATCCTTAGAGTTTAATGGTAATGAAGAAGGAATTGTGCGGTTTGGGAAAAGACTTAGTGTTCCATCAAATCTGGAGCTGAAGAAGGAACTTTTGGATGATGCACATAGTTCAAATTTATCTATTCGCCCAAGGAGCACAAATATGTATCGAGATCTCCGAGAAAAATTTTGGTGGGACAATATGAAGAAGGAGATCTCTGAATATACATCAAAGTGCCTGGTGTGTCAGCAAGTGAAGTTAGAGAGGCAGAAGTCTAAGGGGATGATGCAACCATTTCCCATACTAGAATGGAAATGGGAGAACATCACCATGGACTTTGTAACCGGACTTCCAAGGAAATCCAAAGGCAACAATGCAATCTGGGTTTTTGTGGATCATCTTACAAAGACTGCACACTTCATTGATATTCGGGAAGATTTCTCATTGGATCAACTGGCACAGATATATATTAGGGAATTGGTAAGGTTTCTTGGAGTACCAGTATCTATGGTGTCTAACCAAGATCCAAGATTCACCTCTATGTTTTGGAAGAGTCTTAAACATTCTCTGAATACTGAACTGAACTTCAGTACGGCCTATCATCGTCAAACTAATGGCCAATCCGAGCGGACTATCCAAACACTTGAGGACATGTTGAGAGCGTGTTCAATGGACTTTAAAGGAGGATTGGATCAACATCTTCCTCTGGTTGAGTTCTCTTATAACAATAGTTTCCACTCAAGCATCTAAATGGCAACATATGAAGCCCTATATGGGAAAAGGTGCAGAACACCGGTATGTTGGGATGAGGTTGGTGAACATAAGCTTCTTGGACCAGAAATGGTCGAGGAAATGGAGGAGAACGTGAAAACCATTCAGTAGCATATCAAGTAAGCCCAGAGTCGAAAGAAGAGTTATGCAGATAATCGTCGATGAGACCTTGAGTTTAAATATGGAGACATGGTTTTTCTACACATATCTCCATGGAATAAGGTCATGAGGTTTGGAAAGAAAGGGAAGTTAAGTCCAAGGTACATCATCCCCTTCGAGATTTTTGATCGTGTCAGGGCTGTGGCCTATCGACTAGAACTTCCACCTATTATGGACAAAGTACATGATGTATTTCATGTGTCCCTCTTAAGAAAGTATGTACGAGACCCTTCACATGTACTCTCTTCTGAGGTGGTACAATTGGATGATGATCTTTCTTATGAGGAGCAACCAGTGAAGATCATAGATCGTAGAGAAAAAGTTCTACGAAATAAGACAATGCCCCTCGTCAAGGTGTTGTGGAGAAACCACAAGTTTGAAGAAGTGACATGGGAATCGGAGGAAATGATGAAGCTGAGTTACCAACATCTGTTTTAGTGTGGGAAAAGGAAAATTTCGAGGGTGAAATTTCTTAAGGGGGGAATATTGTAACGACCCAAAGTTCCATTAATAGAAATCCCTCTTGATCTAATTAAATGTCTCTTTATGTTTATATAAAATGTCAACTTCTTTGGTTTTATGTTAGGAATTTTGACCGTTGCTAATATAGTCATTGAACAGTGATCACATGATTAGTATAAATATCAGACTTTAACAAATCTAATTTACTCAGACAAAAGAAGCGATGTCATCATCCAGTAGAATTGCTCCATACAAAGCCCATTTGTCGGAGCTCAGAAAAGAGGTGGAATCCTTGGGCTTCGCTCTTGACCAAGCCCAAGCTGAGCTTCATCATGTCAAGATCGAACGGGACCGTCTACAGGAGAAATGGAAGTTGATAGAAATTACCACTCGAGCGATGTTATCCGAGCCACCCCAATAGTCGGTCACCATCGCACGCCTTACCCTTAGGTCTTATGCAGATGTTTTAAGGGGTTATGTAACAAATAAATAGTACTATTTTCATGTACATTATTTTTGTATATAATAATGAATATAATTTCTAGTCATTATTGATACATTGTAAATAGTTTTTAAAGTACGAATAGTGTTTTTAGTTATTATTTAATTAAGAATTTTATTTTATTAAATTATGGGATTTTTGAATTAAATAATATTTTAATAAAATATTATTATTATTAAATTAATTTTTATTAAATATAAATGATATTATAATTTTATGAATGCAATTATAATTTTTATTAAGGTTTGAAAGCTATTTTTGTCAAAACACATGATTTTTTTATAAATAGTGGTTTTTATTTTAAAAGTGAAAATTAACATATTTAGAAAATTATTTAGATAAAATAAATTTTATTTCTGGAATCAGGATGTCGAAATTTTCCAATGGTGAATTTTTCATAATTTTCTGAGACAGTCAAATTTTTGGGTAAAAATTAAATATCGTTTAAATATATAATGTGTTTTATGACATCATAATGACCCAATAGTAGTGTAATAAAATACTATAATCTTTATGTTCGGCCAATATATGTTTTAATATTAAAATAAAGTGATTTTGGGTTTTTTTGACTTACTTTTCAAAGCATTAATGGACCCCTCAAGACTTATTAAACACCTTGTCTTTTTAAATTAATTTCCATGGGAGTGTGACTCACCTCCATATAAGTAACCCTAATATTTTAAGATGTTCGGACTTTGTCCTTATAAAATGTTGTTTTCCTCTTCCCTTTTCCAAGAACAATGGGCAAAAACCATGGGATGGTTTTTGGTTTGGATTAATTTATTGTAAGGGGTCCCATACATAAATAATAAAGAATTCCCTCACCTTTCCTATATAAACCCACCCAAGATCTCACTTCCTCCCCACTAAAAGCGTTTGGAGTTCATCCAACCTCTGACCTACTCTCTCTAGAATCCTCCCAAGGTTCCCCAAGCTCCCAAGAAGCCTCTCACAAGCCTCTCTCTAGCCTTTGGAAGCACACATCCAAGTAAGGGTTTTTCTTCCTTTCTCATTTTTGTCAATTTTCTTTAAGTTGTATTGCCCTTTTAATTTAAATTATGAATGTTGGGGTATGGTTTCACACCTCCCCCATATTTCGCTCTTTATGTTTTAATGATGGGAGACCCCTTTCTCTCTCATTAAATGCCTCCCATGTACACCCGTTACTATGCCGAAATTCCGAAAGGAACTTCTCTCTATTCTTTTACATTCAAGCAATAATTTTGTTTCATGAAAATAAATTCCATTACAATTTTTGGGACATGTATCTATATTACCTACTTAATGTACATTACATGTATATATGATGATTAACCCCTTTATCTCTCATCAACCTTTTTTTATGAATTCTTACGTCACGCCATTATGCTGTCGAAATCACACCGATTTTCTAAGCCAATTCCATTGTGTAGTGAATACCATGCCCATTTCTCCATCAAGGGTATTCACCTTTATGCACATTTACTTATTGATTATAAAGTTTCATGTATTAATTCCACATTCCTTTATCGTGAAATAAATTATTATTTTTTATGAATCCATGTTTTATGATCCATGTGGCACACTTATGCATGAAATGAAATGTTTAAGAAGGGTGTGCCCTTATAGTACTCCAATGCATTGGGTAAATTATAGTATCATGATACGTCATGTGAAATGAGTGTTGAATCATGCTAATTCAAGTGCAACGAGGTTTTACTCGTACTTTATGTGCAATGAGGATTTACTCATGCTCCATGTGCAATGAGAGTTGGCTCATGCTAATTCCATGTTAAGTGTTGTTGCCACATTTACATGTTATGATTATCATGCTTTATCATGCCTTTATGTTCATTTTTCTCTTGGGCTCTATTGACATGCCTATTGTCTAACATTTATTGTACTCCTCATGTTATTCCATGTGTATTCCCTTACTGGGCTTTATAGCTCACCCTTTTCTTATGCATGTCCTCAGGTTATCCCATGCAATGCTAGGTACGAGGGAATGTAGTGGTCATGTAAAGGAAGTTTTCAATAAAGATGTTGTATTTCATGTTTTATGTGTTTTATGTAATGATACAAAGCCCCAAAGACACTAAACCTCTCGATCTTCTATGTTGTATCAAATGAAGTTTTATGTAATAAATCATGTTTAAGTTTGTATTAAAAAGCAGGGTTGTCACAGTTGGTATCAGAGGATAGGTTTAGTTATTTTTGGGATTAGGATTAGAAAACACTAGTAAAGCCTTATTTACAAGAATAAGTACAATAAATATGTCCCTAATTTTTGGTGAGTATTGATTAAGTGGGTTATCAAGCAAATACATCCCTGTCTGGATACGAGCAGGTAGAGGCGGCTCTGACACAGATGTATCCTAGGGGTAAAACCCGAAAACACCGCTTTGAGCAAGACTCGAACGGGAACTGGTGCACGATAATGGGCCTTGTTGCACTCTTGGTTACGACACTCCCAAGGGATATGTTTTTATAAATTCACAAGCTTAGTATGATCCCTTATTAAGGGAATTAAAAAAAATACCTCTAAGAATATATGTCAGAAAGTAGATCATGAAAAGCCTAGATTGAAGCCAATAAACTCATGAGTTAAGGAAATAAAAGTTTATTTATAAGTCATAAAAATTTGTCTTTGGATTACCCTTTATGTGTTACCCCCTAACTTTCCTTTTATTCCATCCAATGGCCGTTAATAAGAGGACTCGGGCTAACAACCATTATGATGATCAGTGTGATGACTATACTAATCAGATGCCCAATCCAATGGGAGTGGGAATCGTGAAATTTTTCATGCTTCTCTCTCAGATAACTCATGTTTTGAATATAAACAAAGGTCAAGATAAACTTTCAACCCCCCCCCCCTAAGAAAGAATAAGGTGATATCGAGAGATTCATGAGACAAAGGCCTTATACTTTTAGTGGATCATCCGATCCCACGATCGCTGAACAATGGATCAACTCCATTGAAAAGATCTTCTCCATCCTTCAATGTTCTGAACAAGAGAAGGTTCTCCTGGTGGCTTATCATATGGAGGGTGAAGCTGATCAATGGTGGACATTGATCAAAAATACGAAGCCTGAGAAGGAGTTTGAGGTGTTGGAATGGAAGGATTTCGAGAAGATGTTTTTTGATAAAAATTTTCCGCGCACCCTCTGGCTTAAGATGGAAAGGGACTTCCTTTACCTCAAGCAAAAAGATGAAGAATCTGTTGGAGCGTACGAGGAAAACTTCACAAGGCTTGCACGTTACGCTTCTGGCTTTTTCGTTACCCCCCGAATGCAAAGTTGACCACTTCTTCGTTGGGCTGAAGTCGAGCCTGCGGAGAGCATTAGTGATCCGTAACTTCGACAGCTATGAGGAGATTGTCCGATGTACCCTCAAGGTCGAAATGGAGATCGGGGAATCACAGGGGTATCATGGGGACAAGAAGCGTAAGGTGGAATTCAATGCTGGTGGTCCAATGGATAAATCCAACTGTGCTAGGAAGATCCAGCACCCCACTTGCCAAAAGTGTGGAAAAGAGCACCCTGGAAATTTCTTTAAGGGGACGAGGAAATGATTCAGGTGTGGAAGAGAAGGGCACCTAGCTGTTAAATGTTGGCAAGAAAGACCCGCATCTGCGACAGAGGATGGGAAATCTCATTTTTAACCTCAACGCGTTGTTCAATGCTACAAATGCAAAGAACCGGGTCATTTTTCAAATCAGTGCCCTAATCCAAGGGTTTTTTGAGGCAACCAACAACCTCCAAGGGCGCAAGGAAGATATTTTTCCATCACTTATGCCGAAGTGAACCCCGAAAACGAAGTGGTGACAGGTATTCTAGTTATTCATTCAATAATAGCACACATACTTTTTGATTTAGGTTCTACGCATTCTTTTATATCTCAAAAGTTTAGTAGAACAATCCCAGCACCACCACAAATCATGGATGTGAAGATGTTGGTGAGTACAAAAAATGGGACAATCATTGCATCCCATGAATATATGTCCTCCCCTATTATAATCTGTGGATTGAATTTCCCAGTGAAACTCGTCATACTCCCTCTGGTGGAATTTGATGCAATTCTTGTCATGGATTGGCTTTCCTTATATAGATCCAACATAAATTGTCGGGAGAGGGAAATCACACTCCATATAGAGAATCGACCCCCGATTCTTTACAAGTGTCAGGAGGAAGATGAATCTCCTTTATCTCCATCATCTCAAGAATGGATATTACTGCCCTATGATCATGCGTATTTGGCTCAGATGATTAATTCCAAGGAAGAAACCATCCTGGAAGAAATGCCTATTATGAGGGAATTTGTGGAAGTGTTTCCCGAGGAACTGCCTGGTCTTCCTCCTAGGAGAGATGTTGAGTTCTCAATTGAACTTATACACAGGGCTTTACCAATATCCAAGACTCCATATAGAATAGTTGTTGTAGATCTTGGAGAGATGAAGAAAAAACTACAGGAGAATCTCGGTAAAGGGTTTATACGTCCAAGTGCTTCACCATGGGGTGCACCAGTCCTCTTCATCAAGAAGAAGGATGGGTCAATGCGGCTTTGCATTGATTATCGTAAACATAAAAAAATCACGATAAAAAACAAGTATCCTATCCCACAAATTGATGAGTTTTTTGATCAGTTGCATGGAGCACAATACTTCTCCAAGGTGGACTTGCGGTCATGATATTATCAAGTAAGGGTGAAGAAGGAAGATATCCCCAAGACTGCTTTTCGCACAAGATACAGGCACTATGAATTCATAGTAATGCCTTTCGGACTCACCAATGCTCCATCAATCTTCATGGAATTAAAGAATAGAGTATCTAGATATTACCTCGACAAATTTGTGGTAGTCTTTATAGATGATATTCTAATATAGTCCAAAACCAAGGAGGATCATGAGGAGAATTTAAGAACTGTACTAGAGACTTTGTGCAAGGAGAAGCTCTATGAAAAGTACAACAAGTGTGAGTTTTGGTGGAAGGAGGTCTCATTCTTGGGCCATATCATCACAAGCAATGGGATATCTGTGGATCCCTCCAAAACAGATGCAATTGAGGGTTGGCTGAGGCCAACATCGGTAATGGATATCCGTAGCTTCTTGGGGTTAGCTGGATATTATCGACGATTTGTGAGGAATTTCTCACGATTGTGCAACTGTCTTACCAAGCTAACTCAGAAGGGAGTAAAGTTTTCTTGGAGTGATGAATGCGAAGAAAGCTTCAAGGAGTTGAAAAGGAGGCTTATCACTACGCCCGTGCTCACTTTACCCACAATTGGGGAACCTTTTGTAGTTTTCAGCGATGCTTTGAAGAAGGGATTAGGATGTGTATTGATGCAGAATGATAAGTTGATATCCTATGCCTCAAGCCAGTTTAAAATCCATGAGTTAAACTATACAACGCATGATCTAGAGTTGGTGGCTGTGATCTTTGCCTTGAAAATCTGGCGGCATTATCTCTATGGAGAGAAATGTGAGATATATACTGACCACAAGAGTCTTAAATATAAATTTTGACAGAAAGAGCTTAATATGTGCCAGAAAAGATGGATAGATCTCATCAAGGATTATGAATGTTCAATACATTACCACCCTGAGAAAACGAACAAGGTGGCAGATGCCCTAAGTAGAAAGGACCCATCGATTCTATCAATGATGATAATTGAGAAGGATCCAATCTTCTTAGACTTGATGAAGATGGACATGGGAATCATAGAGAAGGGAACATCATCAATCCTTTCACAAATGATTGCTCAACCGTCTCTTTTGGAAAGGTTAAAGGATGATCAAAAGGATGATGTGGGAATTCAAGAAAAAGTGGAAGCTATCGAAAAAGGGAAATCCTTAGAGTTTAATGCTAATGAAGAAGGAATTTTGCGGTTTGGGAAAATACTATGTGTTCCATCAAATTTGGAGCTGAAGAAGGAACTTTTGGATGATGCACATAGTTCATATTTCTCTATTCACCCAGGGAGCACAAAGATGTATTGAGATCTCTGAGAAAACTTTTGGTGGGATAATATGAAGAAGGAGATCGCTGAATATACATCAAAGTGCCTGGTGTGTCAGTAAGTGAAGGCAGAGAGGCAGAAGTCTTAGGGGATGATGCAAACATTGCCCATACCAGAATGGAAATGGGAGAACATCACCATAGACTTTTTCACTAGACTACCAAGGACATCCAAAGGAAACAATGCAATCTGGGTTGTTGTGGATCATCTTAAAAAGACTGCACACTTCATTGCTATTCGGGAAGATTTCTCATTGGATCAACTAGCACAGATATATATCAGGGAAGTGGTAAGGTTGCATGGAGTACCACTATCTATTATGTCTGACCGAGATCCAAGATTCACCTCTATGTTTTGGAAGAGTATTCAACATGCTTTGAATACTAAACTGAACTTCAGTACGGCCTATCATCCTCAAACTGATGGCCAATCTGAGCGGACTATCCAAAAACTTGAGGACATGTTGAGAGTGTGCTCAATGGACTTTATAGGAGGATGAGATCAACATCTTCCTCTGGTTGAGTTATCTTATAAAAATAGTTTCCACTCAAGCATCCAAATGGCACCATATGAAGCCCTATATGGGAAATGGTGCACAACACCAACATTTTGGGATGAGGTTGGTGAACGTAAGCTGCTTGGACCAGAAATGGTCAAGGAAATGGTGTAGAATGTGAAAACCATTCAGCAACATATCAAGGAATCCCAGAGTCGACAGAAGATTTATGTAGATAATCGTCGATGAGACCTTGAGTTTAAAGTTAGAGACATGGTTTTTCTATGCATATCTCTATGGAAGAAGGTCATGAGGTTTGGAAAGAAAGGGAAGTGAAGTCCAATGTACATCGGCCCCTTCGAGATTATTGATCGTGTCGGGGCTGTGGCCTATCAACTAGCACTTACACCTACTATGGCCAAAGTACATGATGTATTTCATGTATCCCTCTTAAAAAAGTACATACCGGACCATTCACATGTACTCTCTTCTGAGGTGGTACAATTGGAAGATGATATTTCTTATGAGGAGAAACCAGTGAAGATCTTAGATCGTAGAGAAAAAGTTCTACAAAATAAGACAATGCACCTCATCAAGGTGTTGTGGAGAAACCACAAGTTTGAAGAAGCGACTTGGGAATCAGAGGAAATGATGAAGCTGAGTTACCCACAACTGTTTTAGTGTGGGAAAAGGAAAATTTTGAGGGCAAAATTTCTTAAGGGGGGAATATTGTAACGACCCAAAGTTTCATTAATGGAAATCCCTCTTGATCTAATTAAATGTCTCTTTATGTTTATATAAAATGTCATCTTCTTTTGTTTTATGTTAAGTATTATTACCGTTGATAATATAGCCATTTAATAGTTATCACATGATTAGTTTAAATATAGATCTTTAACAAATCTAATTTACTCAGACAAAAGAAGCGATGACATCATCTAGTAGAATTGCTCGATACGAAGCCCATTTGTCGGAGCTTGGAAAAGAGGTGGCATCCTTGGGCTTCGCTCTTGACCAATCCCAAGCTGAGCTTCATTATGTCAAGCTCGAACGGGACCGTCTACGGGAGAAATGGAAGTTGATATAAATTACCACTCGAGCGATGTTATCTGAGCCACCCCAAGAGTCAGTCACCATCGCACACCTTACCCTTGGGTCTTATGAGACTATTTTAAGGGGTTATGTAACAAATAAATAGTACTATGTTCATGTACATTATTTTTTTATATAATAATTAATATATTTTCTAGTCATTATTGGTACATTGTAAATAGTTTTTAAAGTACAAATAGTGTTCTTAGTTATTATTTAATTAAGAATTCTATTTTATTAAATTAAGGGATTTTTGAATTAAATAATATTTTAATAAAATATTATTATTATTATTAAATTAATTTTTATTAAATATAAATGATCTTATAATTTTATGAATGCAATTATAATTTTTATTAAGGTTTGAAAGCCATTTTTGTCAAAACCCGTGAATTTTCGATAAAAAGAGGTTTTTATTTTAAAAGTGAAAATTAACATATTTCGAAAATTATTTAGATAAAATTAATGTTATTTCTGGAATCAGGACATCGAAATTATCCAACAGTGAATTTTTCATAATTTTCTGAGAGAGTCAAATTTTTAGGTAAAAATTAAATACCGTTTAAATATATAATGTGTTTTATGACATCATAATGACCCAATAGTGATGTAATAAAATATTATAATCTTTAAATTCGGCCAATATATGTTTTACCATTAAAATAATGTGATTTTGGGTTTGTTTGACTTACTTTTCAAAGCATTAATGGACCCTTCAAGACTTATTAAACACCTTGTCTTTTTAAATTAATTTCCATGGGAGTGTGACTCACCTCCACATAAGAAACCACAATATTTTAAGAAGTTCGGGCTTTGGACTTATAAAATATTGTTTTCCTCTTTCCTTTTCCAAAAACCATGGGCAAAAACCATGGGATGGTTTGCGTTTTGGATTAATTTAATGTAAGGGGTCCCAAACCTAAATAATAAAGAATTCCCTCACCTTCCCTATATAAACCCACCCAAGCTCCCACTTCCTCCCCACTCAAAGCCTTTTGAGTTCGTCAAACCTCTGCCCTACTATCTCTAGAATCCTACCAAGGTTCCCCAAGCTCCCAAGAAGCCTCTCACAAGCCTCTCTCTAGCCTTTGGAAGCACACTTCCAAGTAAGGGTTTTTCTTCCTTTCTCATTTTTGTCAATTTTCTTTATGTTGTATTGCCATTTTAATTTCAATTATGAATGTTGGGGTATGGTTTATCACCTCCCCCATAGTGCCCTCTTTATGTTTGAATTATGGGAGACCCCTTTCTCTCACATTAAATTCCTCCCATGTACACCCATTACTATGCTGAAATTCCGAAAGGAACTTCTCTATCTTCTTTTACATTCAAGCAATACATTTGTATCATGAACCTAAATTCCATTACAATTGTTGGGAAATATATCTATATGACCTCCTTACTGTACATTACATGTAAATATGATGAGGAACCCCTTTCTCTCTCATCAACCTTTTTTATGAATTCTTACGTCACGCCGTTACGCTTCCGAAATCGCACCGATTTTCTAAGCCAATGCCATTGTGTAGTGAATACCATGCCCATTTCTCCATCAAGGGTATTCACCTTTATTCACATTTAATTATTGATTATAAAGTTTCATGTATGAATTCCACATTCCTTTATCTTGGAATAAATGATTATGTTTTATGAATCCATGTTTTGTGATCCATGTGGCACACTTATGCATGAAATGAAATTTTTAAGAAGGGTGCGCCCTTATAGCGCTCCAATGCATTGGGTAAAGTATAGTATCATGATACGTCATGTGAAATGAGTGTTGAAACATGCTAATTCAAGTACAATGATGGTTTACTCATGCTTCAAGTGCAATGAGGATTTACTCATGCTCCATGTTCAATGAGCCTTGGCTCATGCTAATTCCATGTTAAGTGTTGTTGCCACATTTTTATGTTATGATTATCATGCTTTATCATGCCTTTATGTTCATGTTTCTCTTGTGACCTACTGAAATTCCTATTGTCTAACATGTATTGTACTCCTCATGTTATTCCATGTGTATTTCCTTACTGGGCTTTATAGCTCACCCTTTTCATATGCATGTCCTCAGGTTATCCCATGAAATGCTAGGTATGAGGAAATTTAGTGGTTATGTAAAGGAAGTTTTCAATAAAGATGTTCTATTTCATGTTTTAAGTTTTTTATGTAATGATCCTAAGCCCCAAAGACAATAAACCACTTGATATTATTTGTTGTATCAAGTGAAGTTTTATGTAATAAATCATGTTTAAGTTTGTATTAAAAAGCAGGGTTGTCACAATCTATCACAACAGCATGCATAATCTACATGAAGTTTATCACAACAGCATGAAATCTCTAATGCACCCTAGATGGCATGACAAGAATGCATGGCATGTGATTTTACATGTGCCTATATGATGCATGAGATGACATACCCTCATCTCATCAGGTTGCGACAGAAATAGAACTGAAATATCAAAACAATAATAGCACAAGTCATGTGAATCACTCTAGGTGGAGTCATATCAACCGTAAAATCTCAAAATCAGAAAACTGCAATTAACGAGGTAGTATAGATTTTCCCTGTACACGGGTTAGCTAATCCCAATCATAGCTTAATACCAAGTACCTAATCTGTCCTATCCCTGGAAAAAGTATCCAAACAGTAAAGCAAGAGAAAATAACTCCTTTGATACCACTTTTTAACGACCTGAATCCGGAGCCCCTCCACTGGTGCCCCATACCCGGTTCGCCACATGACCTCAAGCGTGTTTCCCCAAATTCCAGAGGCTGCCGACTAGAAGTGAGGGCCTTGGTGAGTCGGTGGGGAAACTATGCCCTCATTCGGTAAAGTATATAGTGGAAGAAAAACCAGACGTAATAGCAGAAACAATAACAACATACAACAACTGAACTGAACAACAGAAGCAATGTATAAAATAGTAATGATGCAACATGGTTCATATGTCTATGGAAAGTAGTAAACAAACCAACATGCTGAAATACAATTGAGAAACAAAGTGCAAAAGAAAACAAAGTAAACTCCTCAGCATCACAAGCCACGACTCGGTCCCATGCTCTCCAACTCCAGTGCAATCAAGAACCTAAAGTAGAAGGGAGCTTTCCCTTATCTATACCTGCAGCAACATAGTCTGCTTGGGCCCAAAAGCATGGACCAAACAGGGTGTGAGATAAAATCCCAGTAGGAAATCACCCAAAGATTTGTGCCTAACATTCAATGAATACAAGGCATGTAAAAGTGCAGAAAGCAGTAAACAATAATGCACACAACAGCTACAATCCACAATTCTACATAATAGTACACAACAACTACAACTAGCAACAGGAAGAAAAAAGGTAACCCTCTGGGTAGCTCTCTCAGTCTAACCCCTATGGTTCAACCCAGGTATTTGCAACCCTCTTGGAGGCACACACAGTCTTACCCCTCTGGTTCATCTATGAAATTAATAGACTCTCGGAGGAAGCACTCACCGTCAATTCCCCCAATAGTCTCATGTCATACTAAAGGCTCTCTGGGGAAGCACTCAACGTATCATTCCCACTGTGGCCTGCGTCGAGGAACTACAGACTCTCTAAGGAAGCACTCATTGTCAATTCCCCCCTGTGGTCTCGCATCGTACTTAAGACACTCTGGAGAAGCCCTTACGTCAATTCTCCCTATGGTCAGATACACTAGGTACTCACAGTCCTGTGTGGAAAAGAACATGCTCAGCCCGCATACATCGCCCAAGTAAACCTCAAGAACTACTTGGCTATCAGTCTAAGGCTCCACGACAATATAAAGAAATAGTTCCACTATCCTACAACTAGGCATGGCAACTGGAAAACGCTAAACAGTACATCGAGCATGGAAAGGCAACCTGAGCACAAACACATTACTCTACTCACAAGCATAAACCTCTACTATAGAAATCATGAAAATCAGGCAAACAGTAGGGGAACAACAGGAAACCCACAATTCCCCACCCAAGGGAATTTGTGGAATTTTCACAAAATACTCATCAACTTTCAACAAAAAGGCACAAACCACCTACTTTGATCCTAGGAGATCGATATACGTGAACCACGATGATTGATTCACCTTAGAACGTCATAGATATGAGAAAACACACAAAACGATCAACCCACGATAACTCGAAAATGAGGAGGAATCAGAAAACAAAGCTCAAGAAAAAGGAAGAACTCATCGCTATGATTCCAACGCAATCGACCGTGCTCGAATCGGAGAACGGATGAAGAGGTAGAAGCTCGTCGAAGATCCGGCCGTACAGGTCTCTCTCGGATGAACGAGACCTAAAAGAAGACGCTTCTGTGCGTCAGGAGCGACCCCGGTTCATTTAGTGAAAAAAAGAAAGTACACGGTGTGTAATTTTAGAGTACATGGCATGTACTGGGTCTTTTCCATACCCCGCCAAAATCGGCCTCCACGTCACCCCTACACACTGTGTGTGTGGCCTGGGCACAGGCAACACACGGCTTCGAGCCGGAGAAGAGTACACGTTGTGTACTCAAAAAGTACACGGCATGTACTTCGAAAATTTCCAGAAAGTTCATTTTTCTTAAAAAATTCAGAAAAAGGAGAAACATACCTGAAACGAAGATCCGGGTTCTTACAATTGATGGTTTGAGTCTTCTCTCAAATGTGATAAAAAAATTAAAAAATATAAAAAATTTATAAATACTATAAAAATAAAAATAAGACACATACATATAAAATATTGGAGTTTTAATGGAAATATAATTATAAAAGTAGGCTCTATTAAATTCATGATAATATCAAAAATAAATCATAATACATAATAAAATCATTCAATATTTCCTCTTTGAAGATAATAATGTGGTTCTGAACCAACACTTTGAAAATAAGAAAAACTACATATATTATATTATTTTTGGTGCTTTGGGGTATAATTACATTCAAACATACACACAATGCACACACACAAGTCTGAAAGCCAGGTCATATCCTCCCAAGGGATAACCCACCCAACTAGCTACTTTATTATATTATATATTTATGGCCTAAAGGCCCAATGGGCATGAAGCTGATTACATGGCCCTTAGGCCCACCATTGGATGGCCTGAAGGACCATATTGTATCATGTATGTGTCACCACTTGCACATCCTTCCCGTGTCACCACCCCTTTAAGAGAAAACATTTATTAACTAATATAAATTTTATCTACCTGCATTGTCTTATATTAAAATCCATTTAGATTCTTTATCAAAAAGTGAACCCACATTAAAAACATTTATGACCTGTTAATTTTTAAAATAGAAATTATTGATGAATATGTAACATTAAAATTTTATGATTAATTAAATAATAGAATACAATAAAAATTAGGAATTCAAAAAATCATGAAAAATATTAAACATCACATATTAATGTGAAAACCAATATGTTGTGAATTTATGTGGGAATAATATACATAACATCTGATGTCAAGTAGAATATATAATATTAAACATAAATTTAATAATAATAAATATTATTATGTACTTTTAAACTATTTTTAACTAGTCAAGTTATATAAGGGAACATCATGTAATACATGTGTTTATGAATCTATTAGATAAATATATAAATACTATAGGATTTATAAAAAATTTAAAATCAATTTTAATTTATTATATATCTATAAAATAAAAATAAAAAATTATATCATTTTTTATAAATATATTGCGAGAATACCTAATTAGAAAATTAATAAATAAAATCATTGTAAGTTATATTTAGTTAATTAAATTAATATTGAAATTGGAATTTACATACATGTAAATCTATTACATCATTGGTACCAATATATCATCACTAATAATAATGTTTAAGATGTGTTTTTTAAATATCGGTAACATATATTCTCATCATCATATGTTGAAACTCATTATAAAATCATTAAAGTTATCCAACATAAAAAAAAATCATCAATAGGTTTGTTAGCCCCTAAGAAAACTAAGAAGAATCTAAAGCTGATAATTCCTGAAACACTTGTTTCATCTGTAATGGTTCTATTGGTTTTTAAACTGCTAAATAGTTTATAGGAAAAAAAATTCATGTAATATGAAAAAATAATGTAAAAAAATTGTAAAAAAAATTCTATTATGCCATCTAAAGAAGAAGGCTTGATAGGTATAACAAAAAATGAACCGAACTCTATCTAGGAATAGCCACCATCCTAGTATGAAATGAAACTTAATTAGTTGGATATATTATATAATGTACTATTAATCTTACTTGATTCTACTATATAATCTCATAATTTACATGATACCCTATGTGGTGTAAAACCCTATATTCTAAAATATGTAAATTGAGATCGCATCAGGAAACTCAATATATATAGTCTAGTCTACATGGGAAGGTTGATGATCTAGATGGGAAGGGTTTGCATATCTACTTGTATCTACATGAATATATTGTATAAAATATTTAATTCCATTTTTTATCAATTGATGAAACTATAAAATATCATCCTTCATAGAAACTATTTCATATTTGTATTTTTCCACCATTAATGTTATAAAAGTATGCCCACAAGAAGCCACTAGAATATCTTTCATACCCTCTGGGGTAGATCACCCTCCTACCATATTTATCACTCCTAGCGGGTGTCCTAAATTTATATATGTAAATGTTATATTGGAATTATGAATTTGAAAAAAAAATTATATTTTAGGAAAATAATAATATATATTTTTATAATATTATTAACTCATTCTTTTGAATAATTAGTAAGAATCATAATTTTTTTGTATCTTTTTCCATTTCCCATGGTAGTGTGTTGAGGGAGAGGGGATTCCAAAATGAACCCCTTTTGAGCAATTATGTGATTTATCTCTTAATACATTTACTTTTTTCAACAACCATTTTCTCTTATATAAAAGCATACACTCTACCTTGTAAAGTATTCTAGTATATATTCTCCATAACATATCTCTAGGAATTATCCTAGATCTCTATTACATAAAAATTTATGAATAAGTAATTAATAAATAATTATACAACATGTAATTTCCACAACCCAGTTCTCCCTCATGTGATCGAGATGAGTATGTGTGTGACCTCAAGCACACCTCCCTATATTCCAAAGGCTATAAAATAGCGGTGTGGGATTTATTCATTCTCTTGTTTTCATTTTTGGCTATTGGATGTGCATTGTGGTTGCGATTTTGGTTCATGGTTTGGATCTAGATTCATGTTTGCAGTTGTTCTGCTTCAGCTTTGTGGTGACAGTGAGGTATCAGTGATGGTTTTAATGTCTTTTGCGGTTTGTGATTCTCACAATGGTGGTGCGCAATGATCAGTTTAGCGAATATTTTTTTTGTTTGGGTGGATGAGATGCAACTTTTTGTGCAGGCTTTCCGTGTGATGTGGTTTTTTGCTTCATTGATTACTGTTTATGGTTATGTTTTCATTTTGGTCTATGGTTTACATTCAAGGTAACTTGCAACTATTTCATCTACAAGTTTGTGGTTCAAGGGAGGTTAAGAGAATAGAGTTTTCACATGGAATTGCTATTCTGATTCAGTTGTTTGAGAGGGTATGACATTTTCATCGGTTCCAGGACTGTGCATTTATGAATGAGACAAATTTCCAAGCAGTGATGTGTAGGTGGAAGCTAGTCTTCATGGTTATGATGCTGGGTAGGAGCTTTGATTTGTTATTTTTAATGATTTGTTTTTTCCTTGAAATGGCTATGAAGAATTGGTTGTTGATTTAGCCATGATGTCATGTTGGGTTCCCTCTCCCCTTAAAGGGGGTTTGTGATAAAAAATTAATTTTCAGTTAGTAATATATATTCCAAACTAAAATTCATGTTGAATTTCATTCAAGTAATGGTCAAAAACAGACTTATACAATGACTCCAAAAAACCATGATCACAATCCCCATTCTTGGTACCATCTCTATGCTTCAATCCCATACAGTAAGCAATCAATCAAGCACACACCCCCTTTACCTTTTCCAGATCTACATCCATCAAATCTAACTGTGTACCAAATGGTTCCTAGATAGGGTTTGAGTACAACTTAGTAGGCTATCAACCACGGTGTCTAAAAAATCTATTATTATTATGTAATACATGACACAATATGATAAATATAGGAATTAAATGATAAAATAACATAGATAATCAATTATCCCACTAACCCTCAGCCTCCAGGTTGACACCTGGGGTTATCCAAACCAACTTCATCTTAATTCCAGATATCACTAAAAGTGGTGAATTATCCTGGCTAGAATGAATCACCCATAATACTGGTGAATTATCCTATACAGGATGAATCAACAATATCATGAATCAAAAAATAGTGTTCTCTTCCACCATAAAATCATGTAATGAAGAATATTTCCCTCAGGCATCAAATATGAAAAATCACCTCTCCTTCATCCATCAAGTAACTGTGGATCTATCCATCATACAATATGTATCCATTAATTTATCCCTAAAAGGGTATGTACCATGTATATATCCTTAATGTGGTATGCGACCATGAATATATCCCACATATGGTATTTTATGATGCATCTTTCCCCCATGAGATTTGTAACTATGATCCAAGCCCTTAGGCAGTATGTAACTATAAAGCTATCCCTCACGAATCAAATATAATTAAGAGTCATAATAAGGAATAAATCCAAGAAATACAATTATCATAAAATTACCAAACATTCCAAACATTTTTTTTTGTATTTCATATCATTAAATTCATTGGTTTATCAATTAATAACCCATTTATTCAATTATGACATGATGCTCATTCAATAATCATTCACACATAATTTTCATTTAACAATTCATGATAAAGTTTCAAAGACAATCCAAAAACCATTTACATGCCAAGTTACCAATTATTATAATAATTATAACATTTCATTACATATATCAATTAAGAAATGTTTCCCATTTATATTGAATTTTATCCACTTTCATTCCAATACTTTTTCAGGCCAAAACAACCACTTCCAAACAATGTGTTACATTCTCAAGTAAATTATCATAGTTTATGAGTTATTCAAATTAAATTTTGTTATAATTCACATGTAATTTTTTTTAAATACTTGTAGGGATATAGGATCACATAGTCTAGGTTTGAAACCTAATTTTAAGGGATAACACACTACTTAGGTGGCTGCAATTCTAGTCTCTATGCCTACGGATCCAACAGGGTCTCTGGGTGGTATAAGAACATGATTTCCTCAATTTTGTTGAGTTATAACTGGGATTGTTCATAAAAATGGTGTTAAAGTGTAATCAAACATATTTTACATACTCTAAAATAAAAATAGAATTTAGGAAGTTTTTTTAAACCACCAACCACCAGACACAAATAGAAATGAAACCAAGATGATGTGATCAATCTATGTGCAACACACCAATCCCCTATTAAAAATAGTTGAAACATCCCATAAAGGATAGAAAAAGAGTATCCAAGAATGAAAGAATAAGAAAAAACCATATCTAAGAAGAACTCATCAATTTCAAGTTTTCTATATTGAAGACTATCTTATGAGATCAAGGGGATGTGATAGACAAGCCACAAGTTCCTTGGAGAGCCTTCAAAAAATGAATGTCCCAAGTTAGGTTCAAATTAAGAGGTAAAAGATGTTTAAAAGAGGTTTTTGTTTGAAATATTATTCTTCCTCTACTTATTCTAATGCATCTTATCACCACTAGGTAGCAGGTGGACCCCACTTAGTAGATGGTATACCCTTCCAGTTAGCCCGTGGTGTCCTCCTGTGAGCCTGCATGACTGGGAACCCAAAAACTAGTTATAGGGTATCACTGAATAGTGTAATGAACATCTATTTCATTATCAATATTTCAAATATCCCAGCAGTAATCCAATGGACTGAACTGACTAGTTGGTAGCTTTGTAGTGTATCCAAAACAATAATCCACCACTAGTCATTGACTAACTCAACATCTTAGAGCCTCGAGCACCTTTAAAACCTCAATTTAAAAAAATAACATGACTTGATTATATTTTAATGTGTATTATAAAAACTTTAACATTAATTGAAATGGGGAATGTAATTCCCTGAAAATCTAAAGTACCAACATTGTATTCGATAACGTGTATGACACGCAACACCAAGCGTGTGAGAGAAAACAATGTCCGGAGTATTTATAATATATTTAATATTATAAAGAAATTAAATATAATTTATAACTTGAAATGCAAGAGATACTGAGTTATCATGCATCACACATAAAAATGACCTTCTTCAATGGCCTACGTTATACTCAATACATCGTTTTACCGAACAATAATATATTATTAAAATATTATTATTTAATATAATAATATAAAACATAGACATTAAATTAGCAGTTATGAATAATATTAACCAAATTATGAAAATATATGGTTTACACAAATATAAAATGAATTAATTGGTTACCAATTAATTATACATGAAAATACAATCCAATTGAATATAAAGGAAATATTATTATTTTTATTCTCATAAAGCTATTTTGTCTTAAAAAATTAAGACAATTTTTTATGTTAAATTATATTAATGAATTGTATTTGTTATATATTCAATAAAATATTTTTTATATTCATCTAATATATTCGATAGATATAAGATAAAAACAACCCCTATTTTACACAAAAAACATATATTTTTATTAAGGTAATTTTGTTTCCTTTTAATGGAAAACCCATTTTAAATCCAATTTTGAACCTTTTATAAATTTAATATGTCAAAATAAACTTATTATTTGATATATTAACACAAAAATTAGTTTATGGATAATTTTTGGTATTTTTCTGTGCAGTTTCATTTTTTAACAAATGGTGAAAAAATACTGAAATTTAATTCAAAACTTCTTTTTCATCTAATTTTTTTATAAGGTAAAATTATAATTTTTTTAAATTTTAATTATATAATATTTTTATCAATTTTTCCTATTTAGGTAATTTTAATCAATTTCACTTTGAAATTGACTATAAAAACACAGAAAACATTAAGAGGTTTTACTTTAAAAACCGACAATGTCATCCTGCTTAGGGGATGAACTTTAATTTAATTTATACCACTTATGTGATTGGAATTTTGGAGAAATGGTTTCCATATTTGGAATTAGTAAAATTTATAATTTTTAATAAGGTCAAATTATATTTTGACCAAAATATTTTTCAAGGAAATTAAAATTAATTATAATGATTAAAGTTAAATTAATCTTAATAAGGAAATAAAACACAACCTTAAGGACTAAAATGACCTAAAAACTTGTCCAAAATCCAATTTATGGACATATTTAGAACCTATAATCCCTTGGATAGAAGTTTTACCATTACTTATCCACTTTAACTAATGAAATGTTGGTGATATTCCTTTCTTTTAAAATATTACAAGAGATTCCACTCCTCCTCTATTACTAAAGGCCCCCTTCACTTCCAATTACTCACACATCTAAATCCACTTAGGTTAAGCCAAAATCTGATAAATTCACTCCCAAAAATTTATAACTTCCTACTTGAAGCCCTCATTTGGGTATAAATCCTTCCAAGGAGGCCTTTTGGTATAAACCAAAAAGAGTTACCCGATTAAGAGGTAACTCCTTTCCTCTGGCATTTTAATTTTATTTCCATTATCCACTCCCACAATGATCTTCATTCCATGATAATATAAAAAAAAGCAGTATCCTCAATATATTACAATTTTTGTCTGTTAATTATTTCACCTTCAATTACACACACTTCCATCTAATAGGTAACGAACACAGTGTTTACGTGTCGATGGACCACTACCTCACTAAACGATGATTGTTAAATTCCCATTTACCACCTCTCATGGTGCCTATTATGATGGAAAATATTTTTATATATTGTATATATAATGTTTATTATGTATTTAATCTTATTTAATTTATTTAAAACACATATATGTATACTTTTCATTTTGTGTCATAATGATAACATCATTTGGGGAAGTATGGACTACCTCCCCCTCAAAGCGATGTGAATCATTCATGCCATACATGGAACATATATATAATTTTTTAATTTAAATTATGTGAAAAAATCTATATATTCTATTCAATACATAATTATATTTTTGGAAATATAATATATTTCATTTTCTTTATTACCCTTTCACACACTTAAAAAGTGATAACGTCATTCGTGGACATGTGGATTACCATCTCCTCGATGTGATGTGATTACTTTTTCATCAAAATAATTCCATATATAAGTATATATGATTATAAAATATGGTATTTATGATATAATTATCATTTTTTAGTATTAAATTATACGTAAATTTTTTCCATAACAATCATTTAAAAATGAGAACATTACTCATGCGTACGTACGACCTACCATCTCTATGATAGTATCGTTGTTTCATTTTTCATAAAAATATTTAATTATTGTTTTTAAATGTGTAATTGAGGTATTAATATGATAAATATGTCATGATTATTATTCTGGATAATTTATAGAATGAACCCATTTACCATAGTTGACCTACGAATGTTGCTTTTGACACATAAACTGAATTTAGTCAAAACACCCAATGTAAAATTAATTGATTAATTAGTTTTACAAAACATGGTAATAAGCGAAATAAAAGTAATTATAAAAAATAAAAAGGTTTTTAATAAAGTATAAAATTAACCTAATTTTATTATACATGAAGTTAAAAGACGTTCACCCGAACAAAACTCAAGGTAAGGGATTTAGTCTCAATTTCATTTCATTGAGGAAAATTGTATTGTTATGCACCTAATTTCTTTTATATGGTGTATATACTTATACTATTACATGTATATAATGAATTTAATTAATCTTATGGTATTAATTTTTTTAATTTATTTTATTATTTCATATATGTCACGATTCAAAAGTCACTCAAATCATAAGGGATTCTTGTCTCATTTTCATTCTGCGAGGCATACTTAATTCTTGTACACCTAATTTTTTATATATGGTGTAAGTACTACCACATTAACTTGTAATATCATGAATAAATATTTCTTCATGGAAATTTTTAATTTCAATTTTTAGTATTTATTTTAAGAGGATTTGTGTTAAAAGTTACTAAGTTGAATAGAATTTCATAACTCAATTTCTTTTCATTGAGTTATATTACTTTCTCATTGTTGGTAATATTCTAGGATTATGTTTACAATTTTTTTACTATCTATTATTATATTTAAACTTACCTTATTTTGATTTAAATATGATACACATAATCTACTAATTCATTGATTTTTATTTCGATGTTATATACTTTTCAAGGTTTTATTTCACAATCTCATTTTATTTGAGATTGGTAGTCCATAAAACTCTATTCAAGGAAATTATTGGATAATTGTGAAAAAAACATTTTTATTTTTATCTCCCCAGGTTATTAATGATCTTTATCAAGTATTATTATTTTTGGTTCGTTCGATTCATATGTAGGGGAATTTCATATCCATTTACATTCCATTGAGACTTATTTGTTATTATGTGCCAATTCATTTTTATTTGGAGTATATACTACCTTTTGACTTGTTATATCTTTAAGCTCCTTAATATCATGATATTACATTTTTTATTCCTTTCTAGGGATTATGATTTAAATGTTTCAAAGTGGCATGGGACACTTTGGAATGTTTAAATATTATTCTCCTCAAGAATGTTCTTAATGATTATCTTTGTAATCTCACTTCCTTTTGTGATTGTTAACTTTATCTCGAAATAATCACTTTATGGTAATCATTTTTAATTGGAAATTTAATTGCATATCCACATTCACATAAAATAGATATTAGTATTTCCTGAATTATATACCATTTTACATACAATGTCTACTTCGATAGATATTTGATTGTTTGGGAAATATTGATAATTACATATTATTTAGTAAATACATATATTTGATAAGGCATATTTTTTATTTTGATTATTCAATATTAGGAAATATTTCGAAAGGCAATGGTGGGAGGAACCCGAAATTTATATAGCTCCTCGATGCATCGACATGTTCTCATGAGATGAATAATTAGCCAAATGGGGTTCTAATCATAGTTTTAAACCGTCTTGTGAGAGGTCTTGACGGTAATAGGTTTTCAAGTTTCTAATTCATTACATCCATTAAGAAATAATTTTCCTCATTTAGTTTCATTTAATATTCATCTAGGATATTTTGAATCTACAGATCTATGGATACATTAAATTTCAGTTCATTGAATAATTGGAATGTGTTACAGTTTCTTACCTTACCATATTGATTTTCATTGTCTAGTTATTTTAAGGGAATTAATGTCTAGTTATTACCTTTCCATATTGTTTATTCATTTACTTCTCATTTTTTTGATTACATGGTATTTTTGTTAAGTTATTTACTGGGGAAAAAATATTACTCTCATTGATTCATTATTTCTTTCACTATATTTTTCCCTTACTGATAATTTGAGCTAACCATTATTGTGTTTATTTCCCCAGGAATCCAAGAAGCGTACCATGAAAGATTTTCATAGATTTACTAGATGGATTAGAGTTATCATCAAAGTTGTTTATTTATATTGAAGAGAAAAAATATATTGTAATTAGTGTATTCATTTTTAATACTAGTCTCATTTATGTATCTAGTTTATCAAGATTAATAAACTGATAGGTCCTTTGGGATTTGATTCCTTGTAATCAAGACAATGTAATTGATAGTAGACACTGGATCTGAAGGACCCCGGGACACCCTGAGAGGGGAGGGGTGAATCTGGGTGACCACTTTTTCTTTTAATGTGTTGGATCTTGTTCCCACGTTGGTAGGAACTTGTTGAACCTGTATGATGATTATGATCAAAATGAAAACATTCACATGCATAGAGAAGACACAGCCATTTTTCCTTGGTTCACCACTAAGGGCTACGTCCAAGGAGCATACGCCGACAGGTTGCCGGTCGTACCTAAATCCACTATGCTTCACTAGCTGCGGATACAAAAGTTCGGGTACAGACACTCTGTCCCAGGCTCACTGCCTTTACAATTGTTCAGGGATAGCTCACTGCGTCCCTCGGGTCACTCCCGTTGACTCCCCCTGGCTCACTGCCGTTGGTGAAGTCCCACTCAGTTTATAGACGTGAAGGTCTCTTATTCATTTTCATAAGAGTGCATCCTTTGTTGTATGTAGATGCTCTATTGAAGTCCGATTCTCACCAGAAGAAGAATATAACTTTTCCTTGAATGTACCGAGTAGTCTCTCGGCTTTCGTGCAGCTCCAAACACGCCGATGGGCTTCAGCAAAACCAGGCGCGCTTCTCCAAGACAGTCGCGCAAGTCCCACTACGGCGCACAAGTCCACACTGGCGCGCAAGTGTCATCGACACAGATGCGCGACTCTTCCTTCCCCAACTACAAACTTGCGCGGTCCACTTCCTTTCTCTTCCAAACCACCTTGGGCGCACAGCCAAACACCGGCGCGCAAGCTCTACTTGCGCGACAAAACAACCACCTGCGCGACTCAACCACCTGCACGACGAGAGCTCGAACAATCTCTCGGCCTTGAACTTCGTTCCAAATGAGGAGGGGTGGTCCAGTATTTATAGACAAACTGGACCCCCTGCGCGTCGGCGCGCAAGTCTTGTCTTCAATAACCTCTGCCGCGCAACTCACTTGCGCGACCCAACCAACACTTGCACGACCTTCTTTCCTTAGCCAAATTTTGATGTTCTGATCCTCAAAAACATATGGCGCGCAAGTATTTTATCCTCCAAGACCACGGCGCGCAAGTACCTTTGCCAAAAACACTTTACTTTATTGGCCTATTTTTAGGCCCAAAAATTTGGCAAACACTGGGAAACAACGCCACCTTCACTACTGTTTTCTGCTTGAACGATATTATCGCTTTGTTGGTGCACACCCTGAACTTCCACTGAGGATTGACAACAAACACAAACCATACACCAAATCATGCTTTGAAGAACCTGGTTCCAACAGAATCTGGGCGATCTGGGGTCAGGTCGCTGTAGTTGGTATCGAAGGAAATTTAGTAACAACCATGAGAACTAGATTTAGAAAAACATAGATTAGATAACATAACCCTAAGATAGAATTTGAGGATAAGTATTGATAAAAAAACTAGAATTGTGGTAATGTATAGATTATGTGGGTCTTCCAAGAAATACATCCTTATATGGATACTATAAGTGGGTATGGTTCTGGCACTAATGTACCTAGGAGTAATAACCCCAACAAGGTGTTTTGGGTCTAACTCAGGGAAACCTGGTACACGACAATAGGCCTAACTCCACACCTGGTTTGACACTCCTAGGGGATATACTTAGGATAATCTATTTTTTCTTTATAAACCATTATGAAAATTTTGAATGGATAATGAAAATGAATAACCTAGGTTATACCTAATGTGTTTTAGATTTAAGATAAGGTGTAAAGATTTATAAATCCAATAGAAGATATTATGGTTAAACCTTAGACTAAGGAAGGACCAATTTAATGAATTATTTTTGGGATTCAATAATAAAACTTAAAAATTATTTTACCGGTGGAATTTTGGCTATAAGAATCATGAAACATTTAAGGACTATGATTGATTTTAGAAGCATATGTTTTAGTGTAAAAATTTTATTTTAGGAACAATGCCTTTACATTTTATAGGAATAAGTTTAAGGATATTGATAACCTTTAGGGTTCATATAATCAGTAATGAAATCATACAAATAGTCATATAAGATTATGATACTTTATAAAAAATGTCTGTATTGAAAATTATAGTTAAGAGGTTATTTAATGATTAAATTTCAAATAATTCCATTAGATTCATTTTTGATGTTATATTAATATGTTTTTAGTAAATTAAAACCTATAAACTGGGTGATAACCAATAAAATCTTGAAAGGCCGTGGGTCTTAAACCCATGACTGCAGGACAATAAGGGTTTTACACCAACAACTGACCTACACAATGTCCTAGTTAATTTTGCATTGTTTTTAGTTAAACAATTTGACAAAAAATGCTAATGATGAACTAGTAGTATCAATTTTGAGAAATTGAGATTAATCTATTAACCATATTGGGTTTATAGAATATTTAGAGAAATATAATTATACTTTTCACTCTTTTATGGGCCTTACGACCTGTTAAATGTTTTAGTGCTTTAGGGATCAATGTTAATTTTTGGATACCCATTTCTTGAGGTAATGGATTAATTAGAATTTGATCGAAGAACAAAAAAATTTAGGATATTTCATATGAATTTGAAACCTATCAAGTAAAAATATTTCATTATATTCTTGGTTAGTAAAATAATTACTCATAGGAAAATGAAAAAAATGTGTTTCCTAATACATTTACGTTGAACCGATGGTCTACTAAATCATCATAGATTTATGGATTTGAGGACCTAGATTTCTATTAATCAATTACTTATCTGTTATTGATGACCTCAATCACTCCCTATAAACATTTACTCTTTTCCTCTAGGTATGTATCTTAATATTCCACTAATGTTCTCCTACCTGGATACCTAGCTACATGGTAGTCCATGTGACCTTTGTACTTTCCATCCTCTCTTTTATATAGGATTTCTTATGAACCCTTCCCATGATGTAGAATTTAAAACATAGGAAATATAAAAAAAACCAAGATTGAGTTTAAATTACTAAGACGTTATTTAATTAAGGTGGGGAGAATGTAACACAAAAAAAAATCTAAAGTACAAACATTATATTTGATAGCGAGTATGAAACACACCACCAAGCATGTGAGGGAAGATAATTTCTCAAGTATTTATAATATATTTAATATTATAAAAAACTAAATATAATTTAGAACTTTAAATGAATGTGATAATGAGTTATCATGCATCACATGCAACAACTACCTTCTTCAATGGCTTGAGTTACATGCAAGACTGCATTTTACCAAATAATAATATATTATTATTTAATATAATAATAGTTAACCTAGCTGTTAAATTATACGTTATTAATAATATTAACTAACTTTTGAAAATATATGGTTTAAAAAATATAAAATGAATTAATTGGTTACCAATTAATTATAAATGAAAATACAAACCAATTGAATATAAAGAAAATATTATTATTTTTATTCTCATAAAGGTGTTTTGTCTTAATAAATTAAGAAAATTATAATTATTAAATAATATTAATGAAATTTATATCTTAAATATTAAATCAAATATTTTTTATAGTCATCCAATACATTCGATCGACATAAGATAAGAAGAAACCCTATTTTACACATAAACACCTATATTTTTATTAAGGCACTTGTACCGCCTTTTAATAGAGAACCCATTTCAAATCCAATTTCGAACCTTTTATAAATTTAATATGTCAATATAAACCTAATATTTGAAAGTGGAACATAAATGTTTCGTTAGAGAGAATTTTTTTTATTTTTCTGTGAAGTATCATTTTTTAAAGAATAGTGAAAAAATACTGAAATTCAATTCAAAACTAATTTTTCATCTAATTTATTTATAAGGTGAAATTATAATTTTAGTTTTATTTAAAGTTTTATTAGATAATATTTTTTATCAATTAACCAAGTTAAGGACATTGGAATCAATTTCACTTAGAAATTGACTATAAAAACATAAAAAACTTTAAGACGTTTTTGTTGGTCAGAGTAGAGTACTTTAGAGGGGGGGGGGGGGTGAATTGAGTATCTATAAAAATTTTTGTTTAAAAAGTTTTCTTAAAAGGTTCCCAAATAAAATAAATATAGCCTAGTTAATCAAGGTAATATGGTTATGAAATTTTAACTGTTCAAATAAATTATCATAATATTGATTAATTCTCAGTAAACTCAATATCAGTTATTGATATTACTTTTAAAGCTATTCTAATAAAGAAAAACAATTATAAATTCTATCCAAGATTAAATATCAAAGTAAATCTAGTGATTTCTGAATTATATATTAAAAAAGAGAAAACTAAATTAAACAACACATTGGATATAAAACAAGTGGTTCAGTATCAAGTCGAGACCTAATCCACTTCACTTGGTGATCACCTCCCACCAAGAAGTTTATATTAATAATCTTAATCCACACCCTGGATCAGGGTAACCAACAGTGCATAGGACTATCCAGGTCACACGACCTCTTCTACAGTTCTTCATGGGTATAAACGACTAGGTCACACATGGACCTCTTCCACACTAATCCATGGGAGTAAACAAGTGTAAAAAGATATGAGAGGAAGGATATCTTATATCCTTCAGTTTAGTGCAGGTGAATGTGTGTTTTTTAATATAGACACACACATTTCTCAAAAGCTAAAAAAATACACAATAGAGAAAATATGATTAGATAAGTTTATAAGTTCTCTGAGTGTTGTTTTATTAAGCTCTGGACTTCTAGGATGAAATAGATGCAAGTATCGAGTCCTTTTGCGAGAAACAGAGTATCAAAAATCTGGTGATCTAGTTTACAGTTAGATCTGGATCGTGTTCTTTGAGGAGTTTGTACTGCAAATATGTTCTTGAATCTAATCTATGGTATCCTATATTTTTGGATTAATGAATTATTCATGTGTTCTTCAGATATATCTTGTTTCATGTGTTGGTCCTTTTTTCCAAGGATTCCCGCACTTCTGTTGCTCTACTACATTTATTTTTTATTCTTGTAGGGAATGTGCTGGAGCTAACAGAATGCATGTATTATGCACATTTTACCTCGTATTTTCAGGTGAAATTTCTACAAAGAAATATTAATTATGTCAGCGCATTTAAAAGACTCAAATAAGACTATTAGAAATTAAATTGAAAACAAAAAAACAGATTAAAGAACGATGTCACAGTCTGTCTTGGAATGGTGTCACTTGGAAATGGTGTCATCACAAAGCAGTGTCTTCTTCTTTGCCTTTGAGTGATGAAACAGTTATGATGCTATAGTTTTATAGAGATCAGGAACCGATAACACATATGTGGTGTTAGTATCACTGTATCTGGTCCTTTTCCAAATTTCAACAGTGTCTTAACAAGGAACCGGTGTCACAGACTTCAACAGATCTAAAACTGGTTATGGTGTCAGATCATGGTGTCTAGGTCAAGGTATCCTGTCACAGTGTCTAGTCACGGTGTCTGGTCATGGTGTCTGGGTCATGGTGTCTGGTCACGGTGTCTTGGTCAGGGTGTCTGGTCACGGTTTCTGGTCATGGTTTCTGGGTCATGGTGTTTGGACAGGGTTTCTCGATCACGGTGTCTAGTCATGGTTTCTGGGTCATGGTGTCTGGGTCAAGGTTTCTCAGAATTATCCAAATATCTATAGATATAATTAAATAGTAATATTCACCAAATAAATTAGACTTAATCATTCATAAAAGAAATTCATTATAAAACAAATTAAATATAGTATATAAGAATCAAATATTATATATAGCAATTAAGATATTGGGTAGTTTACAATAATCAAACATGAGTTGAGACAGATTAGATAGGATTATCAAGATTTACAGGATGATTAACAAGATTTACAGAATGTTTAGGATTTGTGATCTTTAAAACATGATTAAAACATGAGGAAACCAACAATATCCTCATTTTTGATGATCACAAATCATATGAGTGAGATATCTGTTCTTAGTGTACCGTCTCTCCCTTAGTGTACATGTCTATCCCCCTTTTGGGATTATCAAATAGAGTATAAAAGTAAATAAGAGAATAGATAATAAAATATCAGAGTGCATTAGATAGAGAAAGATGTGTCATTAGAAACAGTAGGAATCAAAAATACAAAAATATCCCTATCAAAAGATAGTGTTCACTTTTCTTTAGCACTGTATTTCTTCTCTTTTCCCTTGGAAGTAACATTAGGAGAAGACACAGAAGTAGAGGTAGAAGTTGAAGAAGGGAGTGAACTGACTATCAGAGAAGTAAGATGGATTCCTTCAAAAACAGAAGTGGCCAAGGTAGGTTTAGTGGAAGACTGAAGAAATTGTTGTTCAAGGATAATAGGTTTATCTAACTCAGAGCCTAAGAGATAGACATAGATGTAGAGACAAAGGCAATGGATTAGGAAGAAGGCAAACCAATCCACAAAGGTGTATCTGTAGGAGCCACAATTGCAGTGTTATTCAGATGAAGGTAAGGCCTTAATAACTAGATGAAGTCAGTAATAATCTCACCACCATACTGCATTTATTTCTTAAAGTCAACTTTGATCTCCATGAACTTGTCCAACAGAGGAGTGAAATCTTTTATCTTTTAAATTTGAGTTTTGAAAGCTTGAGTGACAGGAGGGATTTACAGATTCTCTACAAGGTACTTAAAATGGTGTTTCATATCATGCTTAGAGAAAATCCTATTGAAGTATAAATCCACCTTATTAGTAATTTCTTCATGATCATAATTTGCAATCTTGGAATGAATTCTTACGAAATCAAGAACTCTATCACTATTCTTGACAACCGCAGATAGAGACTCATTGTCAAAACCACTTAGCACTAAATGAAGTTCTTTCTTAACAACCATTATGAGTAAATCACTATCAAAGGAGGGTTGAGATGACTGTCCAGAGGTACTAGAAGCTGTAAAAGATAAATTAAGGGACTTTAGTTGATTCAGAACTTTATGTAGACATCCCTTATACCCATCAATCAATTTTTTGAGACCAATAACATGTTCACACATTTATTGAACTATTTGATTGTTTTTTTCATCCACCTTGTCTGCTAAGGATGTCAGATTAGGTTGAATTAGAGAGACAACTTACTGTGGAATCTAACCATGAACATCCTCAATAGGATGAACAAAAAGATCTTTTTTTTGATTTCAAAACTCTCTGCATATCTTCAAAGATATCTATGAGAAACTTCAATTAATCAATTAGTTGTTTGTTCTCAATTATGACCTCTTGAATTTCATGAAGTATTTTTGGCTGAATCTTCCATACGATCTTTTATAACAGAAGGGACATATCTCTTTCACTCATGTTTTTCACAGGAGCAGGTTGTGTGTTCATTAGCTTTTTAACTCCATCCAATAAAGTAGCTCCAAAGAATTTCAAATCATCCTTACTCACTATGGTATGAGGTTCTTGTGAAGGTTTAGGAATAAGAGATTAGACATGATTAGGTTCAATTTAAGAGATAACTTCAAGAGCAGAGACCAGTTTCAATTGAAACATACTTGGAAGATCTATACCTTTAACCGTGGCTTCTTTGGAATCATTCACATCAATGTAGCTAGGGAATTTATAATGTATATCTACAATGCTTTGATCAACTGGATTAGAAATTTCAACACTTTACAGATTATGGTGCTCCTCCTGCTCAATAGGTGAATCTCTCACAGGACTAGTAGATTTAGTTTTTTGATATATTCCAAAAATTTCATCCCCAATAGATTAACCCATTTGTTTTCTAGCCAACTCAATGGCATGCTCCATTCTTTCCCCAGCAGATGGGATAATCTCAGGAACAATTTGTTCCTCTAAGTGTTCCTCCAAAGCATCTTCTTTATCAAGAGAAAGATCTTCTTCTAGATAATTTTCAACAACATCCTTTTCCCTTACATTAACAGCAGACTCATCTTAAGAAGCATGTTCTTCTTCCAAATCAACATTTTTTTCAGGAAAAAGTACTTCCTTCTTAGTTATAACTTGAGGAATAGGTCCACTATTTTCCTTATCCAGGACAGTTTCCTCTATAGGTGTAACAACCTCTTCTTCTTCTTCCTCAATAGGATATTCAACAATTTCATCTGGTTCCAAACTAGGTTCAGAAATGTTCTTAAGTCTTGAAGAATTATCAACCGGGTTGAACTTTTCACAAACCCTGTCATTATCCTCCACCCATGATTTTCTCCATGGATTCTAACTGATTTTCATTATTTTTACTATAACCTTTGAGATAGAAAATTCATAGTCCTTAATGACTTCTTCATCTGGTCCAACTAGCCCTTTAGCATGAAGCATAGTATAGATTAACCTTTATTAGAACAAGGAGGTTGACTTTGAGGTTGTATTTATTATCTCACACATATGTAGTATAACATACTTACATAGATTAATATTGTGTCCATTCTTCATAAGATGTATAAAAAATACATCCTCATAATTGAGTGTAGAAAAATCTCCTTTTCTTGGACTTATCAGATTCTGAAAAAACATAAACAATAATCTGGTTCCACCATCTAGCTCTGCAGCAATAGCTCTTCTCTTTGTTTTATTTCTAGTAAAGCTTCCCAAGGCTTCTTCTAAAAAAAGATATTACTTGGATTAGGAGGACCTCTCTGGTATTCCTCAAAAATTACCTCATGATGAATCCTTAGGAAAAGATCCCATAACCTCAAAGAAAAGGTACATCTTTATCCATTGATCTATCTTCTCACAAAAAAACATATTCTTTATCAAATGAGAATTGAATGAACTGATAAAACTAAGCAAATATCTTTGGGTAAATCGGCCTTGTCTGCTTTGTGAACCAATCCAGTCATCCCTTCTCCTTCAGTACTTTCAACACCAGATACTTTCTTGATATCAACCACTTAGGGAAGATTTACTTTTCTAGCACCACTATTCTGTTAACAAGTTTCCAAACTTTTTTCCTTTCAAACCGACTAAGTTCTTCTTGCATAGCCATCACCCAAGATTCATCATTAATAGTATCATTAATGTTTTTATGTTCAAGTTGTGATAAGAAGGCTTGATGTTAAACCTGATTTCTAAGAAAAGCTCTAGTTTGAGTTTCTTTATCTAAATATCCTACAACATCATCTAAAGGATGGTTCTTAAGGGTTCTAACAGCTCTTGAAAAAGAGGGATGAGTGATTTCAGGTTATTCAATAGGTTTAGGATCATTATTACTTGAATCTAAAGAATTTACAGAACTAGAAGTTTTCATAGATTCCTTAATAAGATGGTTAGAGGATTTATCATTAATGTCCAGATTTGACACATCATCCTTCAGGTTATCTAGAGTGGTCTTAGGCACATGTGGATTTGTCTCATCAAACTTGAGATGGACATATTCTTCCACACATTTAGTTCTTTTGTTTAACACTATATAGGATTTACTAGAGATTTAATATCCTAAAAAGATTCCTTCATCACTCTTGGATGAAAATTTGTCTAGATTGTCCTTTGTATTAAGGATATATACATTGCAACTAAAAACTTTGAAGTATATTACTTTGGGTTTTCTATTTTTCCATAATTCATATAGAGTTCTTTTAAGAATAGGTCTAATTAACACTCTATTAATAATATAGAATACTGTATTTACTAATTCATCCCAGAAATAAATAAGTAAGTCATATTCACTAAGCATGGTTCTAGCAATATCTTCCAAGGTTCTATTTATTCTTTCTATAACTCTATTTTTTTGAGGTGTTATAGGGGCATAGAAATTATGACTATAGCCATTCTGTAAACAAAAGGATTCAAAATCTTTATTTTCAAACTCACGACCATGATAACTTATTAAGGATTTGATTCTAAGTCCACTAAGATCTTCTACAGTTTTAGCATATTTTGTGAAATGAGAGAAGGCTTCACTTTTGTGACCCAAAAAGAAAGTCCAATTATATCTAGAAAAGTAATCTACAAGAAAATAAACATAGTGCTTCCCATTTAAACTAGAAACTCTAGATGATCTAAACAAATCCATGTGAACCAGTTCAAGAGGTTAAGAAGCTGGCACTTATTTCTTTGGTTTGAAGGAAATTTTGTGTTGCTTTCCCTTTTTACAAGGATTGTACACTTTATCATTTTGAAACTCAAGTTTGGGTAGATCTTTGACTAAGCCTTTTATAGTTATCTTTCCAAGGGAGTGAATATTACAGTGTCCTAGTCTCTTATTCCAAAGCCATGACTCTCTGTGAAATACACTTAAACATGAATCATTTTGAGAAAATAAAGACTCTAAGTTAACAGAGTATACATTTTCATTTCTCAATGCCGGAAACACTAATTAATTTTTAGAATTAAAAAAATTTCAAGCATCACTTTCAAATTTAATATGAAATAAATCGTCACATAGTTGTGAAATACTAAGAAGATTATATTTCAATCCATAAAAAAAGTGCTTTTGAAATTAAAACTGATTTAGATTTTTCGATTTGGACAAGGAAAATGATTTTTCCTTTGGAATTGTCACCAAAGGTGACATATCCACCATAAATTTTTGTTAAGTTCTAAAAGCATGAATAGTCTCCTATAATGTGTCTTGAAGATCCACTATCCAAGTACCATAAGATTTTACATGATATTTTTAAACAATTTCCTACAAAATAGTCAAATAGAAATAGACTTTGGTACCCATATTTGTTTGTGTCCAGTAATATTAGTGACTAGTGCTTTATGAACCCACATATTCCTCATAGGTTTCCTATAATAGTTATGTAAATTTCTTGAAAAATAAACTCTTTTGGGTCTAGAAAATCTTGAATCGGTAGAGTGTGTATCATCATTTGAACTAGCTAAATGTTTTCTAGAACTAGGAGTAAAGCTGTATGTCCTAGATTTAGAAACAAAATTGGTTCTTCAAAAATTTCTTTTACTAGGTTGATATCCAATAATATTAGTATATTTATAAGAAATATATTTACCTAGAATTTGTTTCAAAGTGTATTTACCATTATTAAACCTTTCAAGGTACTTTTTCAATTGCTCATTACATAGATTTAGTTCATTGTTTTCTTTGAGTAATTGAACATTTTTCTCTATTTCCATAGTAAGTTTAGATTTAATAGTTGAGGTAAGAACATATTTTTTCTTTAAAGACATGTATTTATCTTTTAGTTCATTACATGTCTCTTGAAGCATATTACAATACAAAAACATTTCTTCTTTTGACATATTTTTAGAATCAATTTCGTCTCCTAAATATTATGAATTATGTATAGGAGATTCCAGTGTTACCTTATATATGTTTTTCAAAAAAAAAATATTTTATTTGTTAGATTATTCATCATGTGAAGATTTTGAGTCACTTGAACTGTCCTCAGAAGCACTCTAAGTTGCTTTCATTGCCTTTTTATACTTTCTATCTTTGTACTCATATTTATTTTTGTACTTGATATTGGGACAATCAGCATTTACATGTCCCTTTCTATTACATTAATAACATACTATCTAATAATACTTGTCACTTATTTTCCAATCTTTATTCCAGCTTCTCTTTTGATCATATCTTCCTTTGAATTTAGGCTTTCTAAAAAATTTCTTCTTTTTGTAAAATATCTTAAACATTCTGGCTAATTGAGACATCTTCTCATCACTATCAGTTGATGATTGTTCACTGCTAGAATTTTCTACAGAGACTTCCAATTTCCCTTTTTATTTGTTTTTAGAGGTGGTGGTATTAAATGAAATAGATTTTCTTTTGGGTTTATCCTCCTCCTCATTGTTGACTTTTATCTCCTCTTCATACATCATTAGTTTCCCAATGAGTTATTTTACAGGTAACTTGCTGATGTCGCATGGCTCTCTTGTAGAGATAGAGGTTCCTCTCCATCTATCTGGTAGACATATGAAAATCCTCATGATTTATTCTTTGGCAGTAACTTCTCTTCTTAGAGAAATCATTGTATTGAAAATTTTGTTGAACCTGAGATACATGTCAGAAATAGGCTCATCAGGTTTCATTTTAAAGTTATCATATTTATTAGTATAAGTATTAAGTCTCATTTCTTTCACACTAGAATTTCCTTCATGTGAAACTCAAAAAGAATCCCAAATTCCATGGGCAATTTTACATGCAGAAATTCTGTTAAATTCCTCATCTCCTAAAGAGAAATATAGAGCATTCGTGGATTTGAAATTTTCATTATAGGCAGTCTTGGATGGGTTATCCAAAGTGATTATATCAGTAGTAGGAATCTTATACTAATATATAATGGAGGAACAAATTTAAAAACCCATAATTTCTAAATGCATTTTCATTTTAGATTTCCATTGGGCATAATAAGTTCCACTAAAGAATGGTGGTCTATTTGTTACAACACCTTCCAGTATATTATCCATAATAAATGAATACTTTTAAAGAGATATAAATTTAGAATTAACATAAATTTATAGATCGTTAAAGTACAACTAAAATCACAGTTGATTAGAGTCTTAATAAACTCCTTTGATACCAAATGTTGGTCAGATTAGAGTACTCAAGAGGGGGGGGGGGTGAATTGAGTATCTATAAAAGTTTATGTTTGACAATTTTTCTTAAAAGGTTCCCTAATAAAATAAATACATCCTAGTTAATCAAGGTAATAAGGTTATGGAATTTTGACTGTTCAAATAACTTCTCATAAGATTGATTAATTCTCAGTAATCTCATTATTGATTATTGATATTACTTTTGAAGCCATTATAATAAGGAAAAACAATTATAAATTATTTCCTAGATTAAATATCAAAGTAAATATAGTGATATCTGAATTATACAATAAAATAGAGAAAACTAAATTAAACAACACAGTGGATATAAAACAAGTGGTTTAGTCTCAAGCCGAGACCTAATCCACCTCAATTGGTGATCACCTTCCACCAAGCAGTTTATATTAATAAACTTTGTCCACACCTTGGGTCAGGGTAATCAATAGTGCACAAGACTATCTAGGTTACACGACCTCTTCCACAGCTCATTGTGGGTACAAAATACCAGGTCACACATGGACCTCTTCCAAAATTATCCATGGGAGGAAACAAGTGTAAAAATATATGAGAGGAAGGATATCTTGTATCCTTTAGGTTAGTGCATGAGACAATATGTGTTTTAATACAGACACACACTCTGTTCGAAATCTAAAAACAATTCACAAAAAAGAAAATATTATGAGATAAGGTTATAAGTGCCCTGAGTGTTGTTCTATGCAGCTCTGGACTTCTTGGATGAAGAAGATGCAAGTATCGAGTCCTCTTGCGAGAAATAGAGTATCGAAAATCTGGTGCTCTGGTATCCAGTTAGATCTGGCTCGTGTTCTTCGAGGAGTTTGTATTGAGAAGATGTTATTGACTATGATATATGTTGTCCCAACTTTTTAGATTTGTGAATTCTTTGTGTGTTCTTCAAATGTATCTTGTTTCATGTGTCAGTCCTTTTTTTTCAAGGATTCTTGCGCTTCTGCTACTCTACTACTTTTATTTTTTATTCTTGTAGTGCATGTGATGGAGCCGACATGATGCATGTATTCTACACATTGTACATTGTACTGTTAGGTGACATGTATAAAAAGAAATATTAGTTATGTCAGTTCATTTAAAAGACTCAAATATTACCGTTAGAAATTAAATTGAAAACTAAAAAACAGATTAAAGAATGGTGTCATAGTCTGTTTGGAAACAGTGTCACTTGGAAATGGTGTCACCACGAAACGATGTCTTCTTCATTGTATTTGAGAGGTGAATTAGTTATGATTGCATAGTTGTATAGAGATTAGGAACTGTTAGCACAGATGCGGTGTTAGTATCATGGTGTCTGGTCCTTTTCCAAACTTCGAATAGTGTCTTAACAAGGAACCAGTGTCACAAACTTCAACAGAAATGAATCTGGTTATGGTGTCTGATCACAGTGACTGTGTCACAGTGTCTTGTCATAGTATCTGGTCATAGTGTCTAGTCACAGTGTCTAGGTCATGGTGTTTGGTCACGGTGTCTAGTTCATTGTTTCTGATCACAGTTTCTGGTCACAGTTCTTGGTCACAGTTTCCGGGTCATAGTGTTTGGTCACTGTATCTGGGTCACAGTGTCAGGTAACGGTTTTTGGGTCCTGATGTTTGGGTCATGGTTTCTCAGACTTAGCCAAACATCTATATATATACTTAAACAATAATCTTCACCAAATGAATTAGACTTAATAATTCATAAAATGAATTCATTATAAAAAAAATTAAATATAGTTTATAATAATAAAACATTATTTATAGCAATTAAGATCTTGGGTAGGTTATAATAATCAAACATGGGTTGAGATAGATCAGATAGGACTGACAAGATTTATAGGATGATTAACAAGATTTACATAATTCTAAGGATTTGTGATCATTAAAACATGATTAAAACAGTAGGAATCCAACTGTTTTTTACTTTATAAACTTGTACTATCGTCCTGCTTGCGGGATGAATTTTAATTTAATTTATACCACTTATGAGATTGGAATTTGGAAAAATGGATTTCATATTTGGAATCATCATAATTTATAATGTCTAATAAGGTCAAATTAGTTTTTGACCTAAAATATTAGTGAAGCTAATTAAAATTAATTTCCAGGTTTAAGGTTAAATTAAGCTTAATAAGGAACTAAACCATAACCTTAAGGCCTAAAATAACCTATAAACTTGTCCAAAATCAATTTTATGGACACATTTAGATCCTATACTCCCTTTTCTAGAATTTGGACAATTATTGATCCACATTAAATAAATAAATGTTGGTGAGATGATTTTATTTTAAAATATTACTAGATATTTCACTCCTCCTCCATTATAAAATGCCTCCTTCACTTCCACACTCTCACACCTCTAAAGCCCCTTAGGTTCAAACAAATTCTGCCAAATTCTCTCCCCAACATTCCTACCTTCCTCTGTGAAGCCTTTTATAATGACTAAGATTTTTTCAGTTTTTTTAGAAAATTTCTTTTAAAATTCCAAGACCAAGAGCTGAGATGGCGTGCAATTTCAAGGCTTGGCATGCCGGAAATGGTCCATCAAAAAATGTTAAGTTTTTAAATAGTGCATGTGAGTAGTTTTCTAGAAGAAGTGGAATAAATCTTAAATGGGTGACTGGATTAGAAATCTGAGGGCACTATTTCATTCAGGATGGCGAGTTTACTCTAGGAACGACTTAACATTAATCGGTGTGGGCCTCCAGTGAGAAAACCCAAAAGGGGCATAACCGTAAATAAAATAATTAAATTATTTTATTTTATTTTTCACGTACTTATAACTCATGA
Organism: Viscum album; assembly: GCA_963277665.1. Lineage (NCBI taxonomy): Eukaryota > Viridiplantae > Streptophyta > Magnoliopsida > Santalales > Viscaceae > Viscum > Viscum album. The sequence goes on along the minus strand of OY728167.1, from coordinate 16,859,464 downwards.
ACGGTGACTTTTATTGGAAATCTAATAGTACCATTGAGCTTTTGAGGGCGTGCTTTCCTTAGGCGGAGCCTAACGTTGGCCGGTGCGGGCCAACTGTGGAAAGTAGTTTATGGGACATGATCGTAAATAAAATAATTAAATAAATATTATTTTATTTTCAAATCCTATAACTCATAAATGGTAGATCATATTGGAAATATGAGAGTACTATTGATCTCGTGAGGGTGTGATTTCCTTTGGTGGGGCCTAACCTCGACCGACACTGGTCGAGGGTAAAAGTAAATTTTTGGGCTTTTTAAAGAAAAATAAAATAAACTTATGAAAGTTTATTTTATTCAAAATTTTTTCCCTCCAATGAAACATCAAACCATCTATTTCATTTCATAAATGAAATAGCGTAACAACGTGGCGACTCAGTGTAACAGAAATGATGAAACACGTTTCCTACATTAAGTTGATTTACATAGGTATGTTATCAGGGGGGATCGTGGATCTTGCTCCGAAGCCTTGGAGGAAATTAATTGGCAATTGAAGAGTGGCGAAGAATGAAGATAGATCAAAGAATAGATTCAGATCAGACATCGACGGATTGACGAATGACGAACACATGATTCACCCTTAATTTTTGATTGATCCAAACCTAGGTAGGGGTTTATTTATTAGTGTTTACCTTTCCCCTGTTCTTCCTTTCTAAATGAATAATGTGGGACTATTCACTAACAAATTGGCCCACAAATATTTTTTCCTTGCGGGAATGGGATTTTGACATGCGGGGATTAAAGAGGGGATTATATTGTTGAAATTATTTTAGAATATCTCCTTTATTTTTCTAATGCAATGAATGAAGTCCAAACAAACAAGGCCGATGTCCATTGCCTTGGGTGTTCATAGTGATCTATCTCCCTCCTCGTGTTCTTGGCTGACAGACCACCGTGGTCATGTCAGATTATTTTCGAGAGGTTCCGAATGTGGTCAGACCCCCAGATTGATGGAAAGATGGTTTGGATCATACAGCAGTGGAGGCAACAACCCTAGGATCATAGCGGAACTTGCAGATCAGAAAACGAACCACCAGAGCGAGTTTGGTGGCCTTCAGAAGCACCCACGGGGGTGCGCTTCGGCGGCGAAGGAGGCCCTCAGCATCCGCCATTGGTGGTGATCATAGTACATTGACAAGAATCCAATGATATTGTGGGCGGATGGAGCAGCCGATCCGCGTCATGCGGCTGGGGGGCCATGGTCCAGCTAGATCGTGGTGGCATACCCTATAGAGACCGCCACGTCTTGGGGAGAAAAGACCGACCCACTCCAGTGGTCCAGGTTGAACAGGATGAGCAGCCTTGGGTCGGGCCATTCTAGCAAGCTGGGCTGGCACAACGAACCAGTTCGGGTCGGATCGGTCCACCCAGGTTGGACCAGACCTAGACCCAACCGACACAATTTTACTAAAAGTCTTATAACTTTCAAATCACACGCCCGATTGACGATCCGTATGAGGTGTTGGGACCCTTACGATGAGGTGGTAATTTTGAAATACTATAAGTATGTTTTCATGTAAGTTGAGATATTATTGATGGCTTGAGGAGTAGATTCTCACAAAATCAAGTGCACTATGAGTGGGAATCAGGCGGTGGGCTATGAAGAGAAGACTGTGACGAGCAGGTCTAGGTGCCCTATTAGGCCTAAGTGACTCATCAGGGATGAGTGTCTCAATAGTACAAGGTGTTCGGTTTCAATGATTAATATTCATGCTTTTCATACTTTATATTTATACATGTGTGAGCAGACTCTAGTGACTCTCTTGACTATACTTATTAGAGGAAACACTTCGTGTACCTATTTGGTTGTCTCCTTTTTTGTATTGTTTTGTGGTATACCTTTGTGGTTTGGGGTACCTACTGAGTATTGTTTCACTCACCCCTACATGGGATTCACCTCCATGTATTGTGACTTTTGTAGACTATCAACATTTTAATGGAGTCCTTGGTGGAATGTTACCAAGTGGTTCTTAGAGTGACCTGAAAGACGAGATGTGCTTCTACAGCTTCAGACAACTGTTTATGTACCTACCATTTATGTAGGGTTTTCTACAGAGGAGTTCTAGATACTTTTAATATTTCTTTTCTATTTCAGTTGGGCTTGTATTCTAGCCATGTTTACCTTCAGTTTTCTAATATTGTACCTTGTGTTTGTCTACATAGTGTATTCACCTTCCAGCATCTGTGGCTTAGTGTTGTGTGTGTGTGTACAGGTACTTAGGAAAATGCTTCCCATTTATTTGCGATATGCCTTCTCAGTTATAGTCACCATCCCCTGTCCTATGAGAGGTGGGATTGGGGTAGTCATGTCATGGGCCCCAAGGGACGGGTCATAATAGGTGGTATTAAAGGAGTTCAGTTCTACCTTAAGAACCCAATGTCTCTGATTTTGGTTTGGGGAAAAAGTATTAAGTGTTTTGAGTTTGGCTTTTAGGCCTGAGAATCCAGTGTTGGTGCGGTGACCGATATATCCATACACCAGGACCCTGAATTTTTCTTTTCGACTCAGTAAATGAAAACACTAGTTGAAGGTAAAAATGATGTTACATGAATAATATAGGAATGGGTTGAGTTCTCCATGTCCTTATTGGGTCATCTCACCATGTATACTCTATTGATCGTGGTACATCTTGTTTTGTTTCAAGATTATTCCACGTAGACAGCCGTCCAAGATTCCACCGCGTGATCATGAGGATGATCCGCGGGGTGACGAGATGAGTACATGGGTTCAAATCAGATATAGAACCATCGAGTGGTGTACCAAATTACCACAACCTGTAGAGTAGCACATGGTTCTCTCAGTACCTATGGATGAGATGCGCGAGATGAGCACACTTCACGAGTTTCAGCGACAGAGACCACTGAGGTTCTAAGGCGAGCCTGACTCACAAGCGATTATGGGATGGATTGAGGTGGTGAATGAGTTTTCCATCTAGTCAGGACACCATTAGATCATATGGAAATCCATGCGGTGATCCTTCTACGTGGCTCAACAGGGTGATGAATGGGTTTAGATTACCCAATCTTACAATGAGGTAACTCTTCCATGGACAGAGTTTGAGAACCTTTGTTAGAGAAGGGGCTCTCACCATGAAATCTCAATTCTATGCATGACCAAGTGATTCTACAGCTTTAGAAGGATGACATGTCAATAGTTGAGTATTCATGGAGGCATTCTGACCTTTCCAGGTACTCAATTAATATGACATGACTAGTGATTCAGGGCTCGGACTTCCGAGCGAGGTGCGTTTTGGGACATCTGAGCCAGCGCTATTACTCTATGCACGCCTACTTATTCTAGGGTGCTAGAGAAGACCTTTTTTTGTTGAAAGTATTTTAGATGAGTAGATACAACTAGTAGATGTCAGCTCTGGGAAAGTCGGAAGCCGATGTTAGTCTTAGAGACTTGGACTTGTGAGACATTCTGAGAAGAGGTCCCGAGACAGGGTATCTACAGATCAGGGATTATAGAGTGACTCTAGTTGGACTAGAAAGAGGTAATGCTTTTCAAAAGATGACAGGGGACATATCTCTAGAGATAGTCCATCCCATCATGTTGATAGTGAAATGGTGGATGGGCTATTAGGGCAGAGATAGTGACATGAACAATTGAATTTGTAGGGAGAAAGACGTAGAAGAGGATCTGGGAGAGCAATGGGAGGTGGTATATATTTCGACATGTTACCACCCCTAACCCCATGTGGTCCACACCAGGCACAGGGAGCTGGAAGATAGGAGAAGTCATATATGCATGTGGTCAAGGCATATGACCCAAGGGATAAAGAAATGATTTGACGTACGGTCTGTGTCTATTCTTAGCTACCATATTAATAGACATAGGTGTTGATCATTATTCCTTATCATGAATCTTTTTTGAGACCTAGAGTTTCTGGTTAAATCGTTGACTAAACCCTTACATATGGAGATACATATGGGAGGAGACTCGATAATCACACTTATAACGATAGTGTAATATGACCCTTGAGGTGAGAGTTTGGTTTAGAACCTCTTGGTGATAGCATTGATTCCTTACGATGTCACTCTTAGTATGTATTAGTTGTCAATAGTCCATGCCCAGATTGACTATTTTAGGAAAAAGGGTGCAGTATATCCACAACAATAGAATTGGGTTTTCCTTTTTCAGTGAGAAAGGGAACCCATGTATCACGAGATAGACTCATGCATAGGAGGGTGAAACCAATCGCTCTTCAGTGGTCTAGTATGACCCTCAGTGTAGTGGATGAGATGAATCCTTAATTTCCTGCAGTGGTGGATGAGTATGAGGATATCTTTTGAGAAGATATTCTAGGACTACCACATCATAGGGAGGTAGACCTCTACATTGAATTGTACATGAGGATAACACCAATATCTAGACTAGAATATTAGATGGATCTTATAGAGATTCATGAATTGAGGGTACAGTTGGAGGAATTGCAGAGTAAGGGCTTTGTGAAACCCTGTGTTTCACCATGGGAAGCCCTATAATTGTTTTCCAAGAAGGTAGATGAATGATTGAGGTTATATGTGGGCTTTTGGAACCTGAATCAAGTGAGCGTGAAGAATAAGTATCCACTACCGAGGATTCATGATCTCTTAGATCAGTTGAAGGGAGCGAGATGGTTCTTGGCAGTTGAGACTACATGAGAAAAACTATGTGACCCATGACCTTGAGTTGGAAACAGTTGTCTTCGAATTGAAGTTGTGGTGACACCACCTTATAAGAGAATGATTTATCATCTACTCTAAACATAAGAGTCTCAAGTATATATTATCTTAGAATAATTTGAAATTGAGATTGAGAAGATGGTCAGAGTTCCTCCAAGACTATGACTTCGAAATAGTCTATACTCACGGTGAGTGAAATGTGGTTGTAGATTCTCTCAGTAAGAGATCTAGTTTGTAGTTTCTGAGTGAGGAAATCGAGTAGTTAGCCTCATTACAGTTATCCTTCAAGGATAGGGATGATGCGACTTACCTCCAATTGGTGGTTTTTACCCCTCCACTCTTAATGTGAGTCATAGAGGCACAAATCAATGATATCTATTGTGAGTCTTTGAGATCTCAGTTGTCCACAGGGAATACCCCTAATGGATATTTAAAAGGTGGAGTAAATTTTGTTCCTGTAAGAGGATGAAAAGTAGTAGTAGTGGATTCCTAGAGTGATGTGATTAATCAGGATATGCATGTGGGTGTCAAGGCAGACACTAGGGATGGTAGAATATGTTGAAGTTGGGCTTACCTATTGATATAAAATATTAATGCTTGTTTAATCATTTTCTTTGTTTGTCCACAAACCATGTTGAGCCCCTATGCTTGGAAGGGGTTTCTCTTTTCTTCCTTGGGGTTCCAAGAAGGGTGTGAGAAAGTATATCAATAGAATATGTGACAGTTTTCATACATATTCCCTTGGGATACAGTACCAATTAGATGATCATTGACCAAATTACCAAGTCAGTAACTTCTTAGACATTTGGGAACATAGTTCTGTTGAGAGCTTGGGATGCCTTTATGTGTAGGAGATAGTTCAACTTCACAGATTCCCATCGACGATAGTCTAGAATCAAGATGAACTCTTTACATCCCAGCTATGGAAAGGATTACATGAGGTTTTTGGGACTCAACTGTGATTGAGCACAACTTTACCTCCACAGACAGATAGCCAGATAGAGCAGACTATTCAGGTCATAAAGGACATGCTACATTCTTGCATCCTCAATTTTGTCCATAGTTTGGAGGATAACATACCTCTGATAGAGTTTTCATAAAAAAATAGCTACCACTCCATTATCGGTATGGAACCGTTCTAGGACTTGAATGGGAGACCCTGATGGTCGCCAATCTGCTGGAATGACCCCATAGAGTCATCGCTCATGGGCCTGAAGTTGTTGCAAGCTACTACAGAGAAGGTGCAGGTCATCTAGGAGCGGATGAAGACTACACCGAGCCGTCAGAAGTCATATGCTAATAGGCAACAGAGACCGTTGGAGTTCGAGGAGGGAGACCATGTGTTTCTTCAGGTCTCTCCTCGATGTGGGGTACAAATATTTGGTAGGGGCGGAAAGTAATCTCCAAGGTTCATTGGAACTTTTCTATTGTATCGCAAAGTTGGTGAGGTGGCATACCACTTGGATCTACCTCCATAGTTAGAACGGGTGCATGAAGTCTTCCACATATCCCATTTGAAAAGATATGTACATGAACCATCACACATCATTGACTAGGGAGATATGGACGTTGACGACCTGGAAACTTTTGCAGAGTTTTTGGTGGAGATTTAGGATCGATAGGATAAGGCCTTCCATGGGTGACAGATTACTCTAGTGTGTTTTCGGTGCCATCACATGAATCTATAAGGGAGCATGTGGGAGTGGGAGGATCAGGTACATGCTCATACCCTTATCTGTTTGGGAATCCCTTGGTTTGGATTTTGGGGACGTAAAGCCTTTAGGTGGGGACAATATAATGACTTATATTTCCTGGTTTTAATTTTAGAAATTTTTTGGGAAAATTCCAAGACCAAAACATGAGACAACGTGTGATTTTGAGGCCCGGTGTGCTCTAAACGGTCCGTCAAAAAATGTTAAGTTTTTAAATAGTGCGTTTGAGAAGTTTTCCTAAAGAATTGGAATAAATACTAAATTGGTTCCTAGATTAGAAATATGATGGTACCGTTGCTTTCAAGATGGTGGGATTACCCTAGGGATGACTTAACTTTAGTTGGTGCAGGCCTCCAGTGAGAAAACTCAAAAGTGGAATGACTGTTAATAAAATAATTAAATTAAATTATTTTATTTTTCAAGTTATTATAAATCATGAATGGTGAATCAGATTAAAAATAAGATAGAACCATTGAGATCATGAGAGCAAGATTTCCTTAGGTGGAGAAGAAAATAGGCCGATGTGGGCCAGCTGTGGAAAGTAGTTTTTGGGATGTGACCCCAAATAAAGTAATTAAATAACTATTATTTTATTTTCAAATCCTATAACTGATAAATGATAACTCGAATTTGAAATCTAAGAGTACCATTGAGATCGTGATGGTGTGATTTCCCTAGGTGGGGCCTAACGTTGATCAGTACGGGTCAAGGGTAAAAGTTAATTTTTGGGCATTTTAAAGAAAAATAAAATAAACTTAAGAAAGTTTTTTTATTCAAAAATGCTTCGCTGCAACGCAATGTTGATCCATCTGTTTCATTTTATAAATTAAACAGTGCAACGATATGGTTTATCAGCGTTATAGAAAATCTGAAATGCATTTCCTCTATTAACTTGATTAATAGAGATACAGGATCATGGGAGTATGCTGAATTTTTCTCCAAAGAATTGGAGGAAATTCATTGGTGAACGATGAGAAACGATGAATGATAAAAGAAGATAGATCAAAGAACAGATTCAGATCAAATTTTAGAAGATTGATGAATGAAGAATGCAGGATTCACCCATCATCAACAATTGATCCAAACCCAGTTAGGGGTTTATTTATATGTGTTTACCTTTCCCCCGTTCTTCTGTTCTAAATGAATAATGTGGGTCAATTCACTAAAAAATTGACCCGTAGATCGTTCGTCCTTGTGGGAATGAGATTTTGACATATGGGGGATTAAAGGGGGGATTATATTGTGGAAATTAGTTGAATGATGCTCCTTTATTTTTCTAATGCAACGAATGAAGGCCAACCGAACAAGGCCGGCGTTCGTTGCCTTGGGTGTTCATTGTGATCTCTCTCCCTCCTCACATTCTTCACCAACATACCCTTGTGGCCATGTTGTATTCTTACATGGAGGTTACAAACCTATTCAGAACCCCAGATTGATGACAAGATGATTTGGAGCACATGGTAGTGGATGAAGAGACTTGAGGATCACAACGAGACTTGCAGATCAGAAAGTGGACCACCAGAGCGAGTCCAGCGGCCCGTGGAAACACCCACCAGCATGTCGCGGTGGCACACTATAGTAGAGAAGGAGGCCTGTGGAATCTATTATGGGCGGTGACCAGAGGCCGCTTGTAGGCAGCCGAAGATGGTGTGGGTGGACACAGTAGCCATGCTGCATTACGTGGATGGAGGTCTGAAGTCTAGCTAGACCATGGAAGTGGACCCTATGATGTGTCTTGGAGACACGGTGCCTGCCATGTATCAGGAGGAAAAGACCGTCCCGCTCTAGTGGCCTGGGTCAGATAGGTGGGCCGACGTAGCAGAGCAGACTGGTCCAAGCTGGTCTGGGTTGGACTGAACCCAGACCCAACCATCCCCTTTTTACAAAAGGCCTATAAATTCCAAAATTCACATTCGATTGACGAGATGTTTTCAACGTTGGGACCCTCACAAAAGGCAATCCTTTTGATATAATCTAAGTGGGTTTTCATGGAAGTTGAGATAATATTGGTGGATTGAGGATTTGATTCTCCTAAAATCAAGCACACTATGTGCGAGAATCCCGTGGTTAGCTGTGAAGAGAAGGCTGCGACGAGAGGGTTTAGGTGCCCCATCGGGCCTAAGTGAAGAGTGGGTCTGGGTTCCCTAACAGGACTAAGTGATGAATTGGTCTAGGTGCCCTGGAAGGCCTAAGTGATGAGTAAGTCTAGGTGCCCTAGTAGTCCTAAGTGACGAGTTGGTCTATGTTCCCAGCAGGCGTAAGTGACGAGTGAGTCTAGGTGCCCCATCAGGCCTAAGTGACTCATCGGGGATGAGTGTCTCAAAAATAAAAAGGTGATCAAGGTTTACGAATGATAGTCTTAATTTTCATACTTTAAATTTATACCTATGTAATCTGACTATAATGACTCTCTTGACTATATTTCTTAGAGGATACATTTAATGTACGTCTTTAGTAGTCTGCTTTGTGTATTTCTTTGTGGTATACCTTTATGGTTTGGTGTCCCTAATGAGTATTGTTTTACTCCCCCCTGCGCAGAATTTTCCCACACATGTTGTGTCTTGTAAAGACAATCAATGCTTCTATAGAGTCCTTGGTGGAGTGGGGCCATGTGTTACTTAGAGTGACCCGACAGATGAGATGTGCTTATGTGGCTTCAAACAGCTGTTTCTGTACCTACCCTTCAGGTAGGGTTTTTTTCAGAGGAGTTCCAATGATTTGTACTTTTACTTTTCTTTTTCAATTTGTCTTATAGTTTGTCCCCATTCAAATTCATTATTATACTTTCATACCTTGTATTTGTCAACATATTTTATTCACCTTCTAACATTTATGGCTTGGAGTTGTGTGCGTGTGTACAGGTACATAGGCAATTACCTCCCATTTGTTTGGGATATGCCTACTCGACACTAGTCTCTAGCCCCTGAACTATGGGAGGTAAGCTTGGGGTAGTCATGGCATGAGCCCTGAGGGATGGGTTGTGACACCTCTCTTTGGGAATAAATCCTTTCAATGAATTCTTTTGGTATAAACCAAAAGAAGTTACCCTATTAAGAGGTAACATCATTTCTCAAGACTATTAATTTTATTTCCATTCTCCAATCTATTAGTGATACTTATTACATGATAATATAATAACACTAGTATCCTAAATATATATAATAGTATGTTTTTATGTTACGTATTTGACCTGAACTTACAAACACTTCCATCTAATGGGTAACAAACATACTGTTTACATGTAGGCGGACCACCACCTCGCTAAACGATGATTGTTCAATTCTCATTTACCGCCTCTCATGGTGGCCATTATTATGGAAACTATATTTATATATTTTATATACCATATTTATTTTGTCTTTAATATTGTGTAAATATTTTAAAAAACATATCTTTATAATTTTAATTTTATGTATAAATGATAACATCATTTGGGGAAGTGTGGACTACAGCCTCTCAAAGCGACATGACTCATTCATGCCATACATGGAAGATATAAAGAATGGTTTAAATTAAAATTATGTGACATAAAAAACATATATATTATATTTAAGTCATAATTATTTTATTGGAAGTATAATATATATCATTTTATTTATTACCCTTTCACACACTAAAAAAAAGTGATAGCGTCATTCGTGGACGTGTGGACTACTCCCTCCTTGATGTGATGTGATTCCTTTTTCATCACAATAATTCCATATATAAGTATATATGACTAAAAAATCTGGTGTTTATGATATATGGATAATTATGGAAAGATTTAATTATACCTAATTTCTTTCTATAATGATCATTGAGAAATGAAAATGTTACTCATGTGTACGTACAACCTACCGTCTCCATGATAGAAAAATTGTTTCATTTTTCATAAAAATATTTAATGATTATTTTTAAATTATAAAGGATGTATAAATATGATAATTATTGCATGATTATTATTCAGTATAAGTTATAAAATGACCCCATTGACCATAGTTGAGTTACGAATGTTGTTTTTGACACATAAACCGAATTTGGTCAAAACACCCGACATAAGCTCAATTAACTAAGTAGTTGTACACAACATGGTAATAAGTGAAATAAAAGTAACTATACACATGAAAAAGGTTCTTAAGAAAGTATAAAATTAACATAATTTTATTATACAAGAAGTTAAAATACCTTCACTTGAAAGGAAACTCAAGGTAAGGGATTTAGTCTCAATTTTATTTCGTTAACGCATATTGTATTTTTATGCACCTAGTTTATTTTATATGGTGTAAATAATGATCCTATGACATATATATAATTAATTTCAATTATATCATGTTATTAAATGTTTTAATTTAATTTATTCTTTCATAGATCTCACGATTCAAAAATCACTCAAGTCATAAGGAATTCTTGTCAAATTTTCATTCTGTGAGCCATACTTAAATATTGTGCACCTAATTTATTATATATAGTCTATATACTGCCACATTGACATGTAATATCATGAATAAATATTTCTTCGTGTTATTTGTTAGTTTCAATTTGAATTATTTATTTTAATTTTATTTGAGTTAAAAGTTACCAAGTTGAATAGAATTTCATAACTCAATATCTTTTCATTGAGTTCTATTACTTCCTCATTGTCATTAATATTATATGATTGTTTGTGTAACCTCTATTTACTGGATATTATTGTTTTAACACTTCCATTATGTGTATTTACATTTGATACACATAATATAATGATTAATTTATTTTTTATTTTGACATTATATCCTTTTCAAGGATTTATTTCAGTCTCATTTTATTTGAGATTGTTAGTCTATGAATTTTCATTTGAGTAAATTACTAGATAATTATTCAATAAAACTTTTAATTTTGATTTCCTATATTTATTAATGACCTATATTAAGAATTATTATTATTTTTCTTTTGATTCATATGTAGGGAAATTTTGTCTCAATTTAAATTATATTGAGACTTATTTTTTTATTATGCACCAATTCAATTTTATTTGGTGTATGTTATGCCTTTTAACTTATTATATCATGAATATCCTAAATTTAATGATATTATAATTTTTATTCCTTCATGTGGATTATGATTTAAATATTTCAAATTGGCATGGGACACTTTGGAATGTTTACAGATTATTCTATTCAAGAATTTTCTTAATGATTATCTTTGAAATCTCACTTCCTTTTTTGGTTGTTAACTTTACCTAAAAAAATAACTTTATCATAACCATTTTTCATTGGAAATTTAATTGAATATCCATATTCTCATACAATAGATATTATTATTTCCTAAAACATATACCATTTTACTTACAGTGTCTACTTTCATAGTTATTTGATTATTTGAGAAATATTGATAATTCCATATTATTTATTGAATATAGATATTTGATAAGGCATATTATTTATTTTGATTATTAATTATGAAGAAATATTTGGATAAGTAATGATGAGAGGATCCCAGACTTTATATAAATCCTCGATGCATCGACATGTTCTCATGAGATGAATAATTGAGAAAATGGGTTTCTACCCATAGTTTTAAACCATCTTGTGAAAGGTCTTGGTGGTAATAGGTCTTCATGTCCCTGAGAGATGACATCCATTAATAAATAATTTTCCTCATTTAGTTTCAGTTATTATTCATTCATGAGATTTTTCATTGACATATATATCGATACATTTTATTTCAATTCATTGATTAAATGGGATGTGTTTCAGTTTCTTACATTTTCATGTTGATTTTAACTTATTTAGTTATTTGAATGGAATTTATTTTTAGTTATTACCTTTCTATATTGTTTATTTAGTTCCTTCTATATTTTGTGATTACATGGTATATGTGTTCATTTATTTACCAGGCCAAAATTATTACTCTCACTTATTCATTATTACTTCCACTATAATTTTCCCTTACTAAGCACATTAGCTCACCCTTATTATGTTTCCTTCCCTAGGAATACAAGAAGAGTACCATGAATTATTTTTAGGGATTTACTAGATGGTTTAGAGTTATCCTTGAAGTTTTTTATTTAGATAGAAGAGAAAAAATATGTTATAATTAGTGTATTCATTTGTAATACACGTCTCATTTATGTATCTAGTTTATCACGACTACTGAACTGATCAGTCCTTCTAGATTTGATTCATTGCAGTCATTACAATGTAATTAATAGAAGACATTGGATCCAGGCTATCTAAGGTTAGGTCTCTATAGGGAAATATGAGATCATAAAATCTCCCCAACATATAAGAGCTCATCCGGAAGCCGTGCTTCTAAATAACATTATGAAGAATTGATAAAAAAGTTGGCCCCATATGACCAAATATTAGACTCCCACTCCCATGCCTCCTTATGAACACACCCATATTTCCATTTTACGCACATAAAAGGAAACAATCATTCCTCAGAGGTTATTCTCACTATGGAATATGATACATATTAGATGCACCTGAAATGATGAACCAACATCAAACTCAACATCATAAACATCTATCACATGAGAAGGGTTAGGGTGATATATATAAAGATTACAAATTTGAAACACATAAATCATGAAACTGAAGTTATGTGGAAGTTAAAACTAGCATGTCACTAGGACATCCCTCTCAGATATCTTGAACAGACTGAAAAATATTTTCACTAGCTTTCCCTGCTTCTAGATACGATATCACGCCATCATAGGTGACACCTGAAGAAAAACCATTTGACCAAAAAAGAACTCCAAAGGTCATGTTTGATGATCAATGTATGATTTATGCCTAATTTTCAGGGCCACCAACCAATTTTTGATCTATTTATACTAATCATATGCCTCATTCTTGTGACTAGGTCAAATGAGTATTTACTCACCTACCTCTATCCAGAATAGAGGTGAACGACACTTAATTTTATTTAATTTTTTGAATGGATACATTTGAATTTATACCTATAAGGTGTTATCATAAGATAACTCCATGATTTATATTTGAACATTCTATAATCCAATGAAGACCGAAACATAGGATCGTAACATTTCTTCCAGAATCTGAATCAACCTTTCAATTTTTTTTCATTCTAAGGATGTTAGGATTTACTTATAAGGACTTGTGATCCCGATTCCTTCTAAAGGTCATAATAGAACCATGATATGAAATGGGGATATTTATTAGAAACAATACACTTTAGGACACCATTAAAATAAAAAATATCTGATATATATATATAGACTACCCATGTTTTCCAATATAAAGGTATCCCTAATCAAATTGAAGTTGGATACCTTCACATGTTGACCAATTATCACCCATAATACCTCATTTTTATGAGGTTTTGTGGGTAATCTGGTTATGAATTCTATGGTGAAATCATCTAACTTCTATTTTGTAATGGGAAAATGTTATAGTAACTCAACTGGACTCTAGTGTTTAGCCTTCGCATACTAACAAGTGAAACATCACACCAGAAAGCTGGGTATCAAATTATTAATCCTTGGACACCAGAAATGCCCATGGATACCATAATACATCATTTTCAGACCAGGATGTACCACCCATTTAAAACCAATAAACTCTCTCATTAACTCCTCATACAAGCTCATAAGAACCCAGATATGTCCATGGAAAAGAATAAAATTTCCTATACCACATGACTAACCTGATTGTGACCCCCTATGTATACATTATTCCTTAGAGATAATCCCTCCAAAAAATATAAATATTCACTCTTGATCTAGTCTAAAATCATAGAAATAATGAATATAGATGTTAGAGTCGATCACCCCCAAGGCTTTTAAATATCAATATTTATGTCTAAAGAGAGAACCATAAACCACCCTTCATCACAAGACTCCCACACCACCTCTAACTTTTTATGACTACTTGAAGAATTGAAAAATACATTTCCATTTCATGGATTTTATTCTATCTAGATGCTGACAGACAATAGCTACTCGGCACACCTCCTCTACCAAAGTGTTAGTTCCCAATTTGAAAAATGTACTTGTGGTTCCTATGATCTATTTACACCAAAAATACCTTAACCAAAAGATAATTCTTCTAGAATCTATGGGAGAGTACCACCACAAGTAACTACAAATCATTAGTAGGGTAATTCGTCTCATTATGACTCATCTTTTGTGGATCCATAAGCATCCAATCAATCCTCTTAAATTAGAACTAATATCAGAAAGTTTCTAGATGCATTATAATACAAGGTGTTATCCTTACCCGGATCAGGTAAGGTTAGGATTAGTGCTAAGGTCAACCAGATCTTTAATTCTTAGAAATCACTCTCATAATAATCGGACCAAAATAACTTCTCCCCTTTCTTGTTCATCCCATAAATTCCATCCTCTGAGATAACTTGACGTAAAAAGTTCACTTTTTCAACAAAAAAAGATACATTTAGATTACTTGGTGTAAAACTGATTCTCTCTCGGGTAACTAGGAACAATTAATAGATGTTGGGAATTATCCTATCCATAATTGAACTAAAATAAGATGTAATTGATCAAATCCACTAAAAACATATTTAGAAAGAGTAGGATGATGTTGTTTATCACATACAAGAATATAGCTTGTGCATTTTTCAAACCAAAAGGCATCAGCACAAAAGTTTACAAGCCAGAATTTCTCCTAAAAGTTTCTCATGGAATGTCACATGGCCTCACCCTCAACTGATGGTACCCATAAACCCATCTCAATATTGGAAAAAAATTTGGGAACCTCTCAACTGATTGAAGATATTGGGAATGCATGGAATGAGATACTGTTTCTTGACTATAATTTTGTTGAGTATCTGGTAAGCTACACATAAAAAAAATTCATGTTTGCCTTCTTGATAAAAATATTATGATAACACCATGGTGAAGTACTAGGTCATATGAATCCACTATCTTATATATCTTCAAAATACATTTTCAACACATGATGCTATATTGGTGGCATCTATAAACGTGTGATAAAATCTGGTTCAGCTGCTAGCACCAACTCAATGGTAAATTGTATCTCTTGGTCAGGTGGTGAGAAGGAGAAATCATCTATAAATAAGTCCTGAAAATGGTCCACTATTATAGGAAATGTACTTTACCACATCCCACACCATCCAAAATATTCTTTCTAATTGGTTCATGAGACAATAATATTTACATTGAATTAGTTTTCCATGACCAACAATAATATACCATTCACCCTAGTGAATATAGATACCCCTTCTAGAGATAGAAAAGTAACTCCTCTATCATAATAGTCGATATGATACCAATACAAAAATAGAAAATCTATACCTAGAATAAAATCTAATCCTATCATTTCTAGCAATAACTACTCCTAAAATAAATATTATCCATCGATTTCAAGAAAACACTCCTTATAGTGTATGATAACATCTGATCTCACCCCTATCGGTGTTTCAATGGTCATAACACTATCTGTGATCCTTATAAACAAAACCAATCCATTTTAAAATTTGGAATATATAAAGGAATGTGATTCCTTTGTATAAAAAAACATAGTCAAGGGTAGATGATACAAAAATTGAATCTCTAATGATGGATGTTCCTGTATCCCGACTAGTATGTGTAGAAAATATGGCGTGTATTTGGATTTACCCTCTACCCTAATATCTAGTCTGAATCCCATAAGATAATACCTTTTATTGATAATACAACTCATGATTTGTGGAGCCACACCCTCTACCCATATCCTAAGACTCTGATAAAATTCATGATACCTTGCCACTATGGGGTAGTTAAGTGAATCCCATACTCTAGTGCCTACTCTGATCCTATTCAATGAATCAATTGTTGAGTTATTAGAAAAAATTTCTATAGATGGCCCAACATAGTGAAATATCAGCACTCTATTATAGAGCATGGACATAATTAGGGCTTGTGGACAACCCTTACACACTCAATCATTACACCTTCCATGATCCTGATATGGTTTCTCATAACCATTGATTCTCTTTCTACCACCTCCTTAGAGGTAACTGACATATCATCTCTTCTTATCACCTGAAGAAAAGATCCTAGATCATCCTACTAATACTTTCATACAACCACTCAAAGACTCCCCTAGTTCCCTTCTATTATGACAACATGATTCAATATTTCATTAATGTTTCTCATGCAAAATACATTCACCTATGAATTAATCTTAGAAAAAATCTCATCTCTAGATTTATGTGACTTAAGAACATCACCTCAAAGTCCTTCTAGTTCCGTGCCTCTTACAATCTGAATTTCTCTAGGATTTCCCATCAACGTATGGATAGTCCTCATCATATGTAAGTTACAAGATTAAACCTCTTATTCATGGGTGTATCTAGACACTTGAATTTCCTCTAGATTGACTCAAACCATAACTCAGTATTTGGGCTATTCCCTCACCAATGAATATGGATAGACACTATATCTAAAACTCTACTTCCATAGCAGACACTAAAGGTTCAACATGAGTGGTATCTCTCTCCCTATATTTCATGAACCTTATGAAACAATCACAAAACCAATCATATAGCATGTTCCCTAGAGAGACATGACATTGTGGATTAATTTTTTAAGGTGTGTGTTGGTTAGCAGCCTCCTGATAGTCAAACCATATTTGAAGAGGAAACATTTTATCTTTGAAGTTCAAAAAAATACTCATATCATATTATTCGCAACAAGATCAAACATAGAAGGAAAATACAACAACAAAGTTCCACTTACACAAGGTTACTCCAGAACTTGGTATACAAATTGAATCAGCATTTCAAAACCATTCCATTCATTTCTTTTTAATATATATATCATGGAATTTATTTTCTAATTTTATATAGGTAGATATTTCACATGCGTTAAATATGTCCCTATCAAAGATAATGCATGCCAATATATTTTCCAACATTCTTACCATGATGCATGTACAATCACATCTTATTATACTATCCCATGTGTAAAATCTAATAAAATAATAACACCAAACAATAAGTGAATCAACCAAGGTGAAATAACATCACAACTATGAAAAAAAATCAAGAACAACAATATCATCCTGAGGTACTTCATAATTACCTCATAATTAGGTTAGGGTATCCCTTTAATGAGTTCATTACCAACCCCCAACACATTAAAAACTCATAAAAAACTTCCCCAAGTAGTAAAATATTATAAAACTCTTGAACTATAATACAACTTTGTAACATCGATAACCTAGTTCTCCCCCACATGACAGGAATGGGTTGTTACATGAAATCTAATTTGACTCCTTGTATACCTAATACTACTGACTAGTAGTGACTATGAATGTATTATAATTTTGATATTATACCCTCTAGAATATAGTAGAAAACACAATATAAATAAGAAATAAACCATGATATACTAATCAAGAAGATGAATGATAGATACAAAATAATAAAAATAATAATAATAATCCATGTCATATGATAATGAGTTCCAAACTAAAATTCATGGAGAATTTATTACAAGTAAGCTTATAGAACACTCATTAAAATACTCCAAAACCCTCATCCTAAACCAAATTCTTTTTCCTATCTCAATACTTCAATCCCATCCAGTAAGAAAATATTCAAGCATAGGTACCCTTTCCATTATCCAAACCTGTATTTATGAAATCTATCAGGGTACCAAACATCACCCAAATTGGGGTTGAGTACAACTTAGTAGGCTGACACCAACTATAAGTCCCCATAAATAAATATTACACACTCTTTAGTTTTAGTCATGGAATTACTTTCTTTCACTTTGAGGATCTTTTCAGGTTTAGAGTTTTACAGAGTTAATCCATAACTCATACATAAAAAATACATAAAATATAATGTAGACACTTCTTATTAGTATCCATTTTACTATAATATAAATTTTTTAAAATAAATCATGATCTCTTTTCATGAAAACTCTTCATGGCATTCAAATTGACCACTTCCTTTACTTACCCATCCGTCAACCCTATAATTTTTTTAAAAGACATGGGATATGCACAAAATCTCAGAAAAGGGTATAAAAAGAAAGGAATCCATTGTATTAGTAAAAACATGAAAAATCATAAAAACAATTTTCCTGGAAACATAACATTTCACTAATAATGGTAAAATCATTTATTTAAAAATATCATTTATTTTAATTTTTAAAAAGAAATGAATTACATGAAAACTCATTAGCAAGAAAAGAATGTTCATATAGGAACTTTGGAAAATCATCTCATAGAACCCTTACTGAACCATTATAAAACCCTTACAAATTGGAATAAATGTATAACAAACTTCTAAAATAATTATTTTGAAAATATAATCACTACCCAATGCACTGGAGTGATGTCTGGTTGCACCCATGGTCTAAGAAATAATCAGATCACCCTATTCTATTTGGTAAATCCCATATTATATAATTTCCTAGAACCAAAACATGAAATAAAACATTTCATCATTTGATAATTTCTTTTAAACATGTATGTAAATCATATTCAGATATGAAAATACTTTTTTCTCTTAAAAGTACATTTTCAATACGAAATAGACCTTCAATTTGAAAACCCATTTTCAATTCCCAAAAACCAAAAAGAGGGTTTTTCCATTTAATAAAATATGTATTCCTGAAAAGGAATCTAGAAATCAAATAAAAGTAACAATGAAATGAAAGTACATTGTCACCGTAATTTAAAAAAAAGTACATTTCATTTGCCATTTTTAAAAATGTTCCACTTAAAAGACATAAAAATATTCCTTTTCAAAACCATTGAAATAATGTAAAATAGACAAATAATGAACATTATAAATCTTTTATGTCCAAATAAACATTTTAAAAATAATTTTAAAACATGGACATGGAAGAGAAATAATGTTTTAAGGAAAACACTAAAAGATGATTTTTCTTCAAAGAAAATCCCTTTATCACTTGATAAACACTAGAATATTAAACCACATTAAATAATGGTATGAAACAAAAAACTAAATATCATGATATTAGATATATTTTTTGGTCTAATTGAGTAACTCTAGCTAGGGTCAATTGAGTTCCTAATAAAAATTTATGTTAAAAATTAAGTTAAAATAAAATCCCCATAAAAAGTTAACTGGGTAGTTAATAAAAATAGAAGATCGATATAATATATGTCATTTTAAAATATTTCTCAAAGAGTGTTTTTATCTCAATTAAAATAATTTTAGAAATATCTTCACCTTTGAAATCAATTTACTTAGACAAAAAATATATATAAACACTAGTTAAGATTAACTATCAATGTAATAATATTGTTTAGATTAAAAAAAATATGCTAAGATAAAAAAACAAAATAACATAGTGGAATAAACAATTGGTTCGGTCTCAAGGTGGGTCCTAATACCATCCTATTGGAAATTAACTACTTCCAAGAAGATTATAATAAAAATCAAATAGATCCACAACCTGGATCTGGTAAACAAAAAATGGTAGCAGGCTATCTAGGCTAAAAATCCTCTTCCATAGTTATACATGGGAAGTAAAAATGTACGATCCACATAAGGACCTATTCCAAAAAAACCATGGGTAAACATATAAAAATGAATAAGGGAATAAAAAATATTCTTTAGTTAGGTGTAGAAGATAGTATGTGTTTGAAAAACAAAGTAAAAACACTCTATTAGAAAAAAAGAAAGAGAAATCAAAAGAATATGAGGAGAATAGTGATGCGCATTTTAGTATGCTTAGAATGTTCAAAGTCCTCAGATCAACTTTGGAGAGTAGTTTTATATTACTTATTAAAGGTTGAAGTAAAATAGAGGATCGTAAGAATTTTAAGGAATGTTCCAGTTCATCTCTGTTAGTGTCTCAATAAATCTCTATAATGAATTATTTTATTATATGTCATTTATCTTCACAATAGATGAATTGGTATATTTTTATAGATATACAGATTCAATTACCGGAATTTATCATCATACCACACACCATAGAGAGATATGGTCCTTCACATAGATATAGTATCATTGGTTGAAGGAGATCCACAATCCTTGGATAGGCTTTGACTATGTCATTATGACTTGGTCAATTTATCCTTAAATAGAAATATCCCTTGATCCATTCACATAAAAATCCTCATAAAATAACAGTAGCATGAAGCTCGTGGTGACTCAGTGTCTAACGGTATCTCAAACCGGTGGTACCTCAGACTGGCGGTGACTTAGAGTCCAATAGTGACTCAGAGTCTAATGGTGATAGGTCTTGATAGTATCTCCTTGGCGGTATCTCCTATAGAGGTATCAATCCTATTAGTAACTCCTTTGGCAGTGACAAGGCTGGCGGTAGCTCATCCTCAGTAGTGACTCATGCCTGGTGGTATCTCGTCTCAGCGGTAGCTCCTAGATGATGGAGACTCACCTCAATTCTTATTCAAATTATAATAAAAAATGTCTTACCATATAAAATGTTGTCACACAACCTGTAAATAATTAGTACTAAAATAATCATGGGTTTTTATCATTAAAATAAGGATGTGATAAAAAATCCCCTCAAAAGGGGGTGCCAACATTCTCTCCCTTTTTTATGACCACAAAACATGGAATTTTATAGGACGTGTACTAAATAAGTAAACATAGATAATCAGAGATGTATTTAAGTTAAAACATTCTGATTAATATTTTAGAAGATATATGAGTGATATGACTATGATATCAAAGAAATGTAAGATCTAAAAATATTTAACATTATTTAATTAAATATTATTAAGAGCTTTAAATTGATAAAATATATAAATAACATAAATATAGACTAATATTTCACAGAATATTTATAATTTTTAGGTTCTCCCATGTAATCAATAAATTGCCATTATATCTCCCCTTTTAGATTATCAAAAAGAGAACAAAGAATAAAATAAAAGTACCATTAAATGAGAAGAACATTATTATTTTATATTGAATGGCAATAAAAAAGTGTTGAGTACACCAATAAAAAGAGAAAGGGAACATGAAAAAGATCCTTATCAAATACTGCATCTAATCAGATCACCGTTGGAGGTAAATTGAGGACTGTCTGTGATATTTCCATTACCTTTGGTTGTGTCCTTGTCTTTTTCCTAAGGGGGTGAAGTAGTAATAGTGGTTGTTGAAACATAGGTTGTGATGGAAGGGATTGTTGTTGTGGGAAGAAGTGGCTCATGAATAAGAACATTTATAAGGTGATGAATAAATTCAACATGTGATAAACTCATAGGTTGATAAGGTGGAGGTAGAAGACTACCTAACTGAGCAATCATTATAGGTCTGTATCTTACTGGCTCTGAAGTTGTTGATGAAATAATAGTTGTCACTAGAATAGCCAATCTAGAAATAACAGTCATACTATGAACATAGAGAAATGGTTTCATGAGGTTGAAAAATTAATTAATAATATTACCACCCTCTCCATAGGACTGAAAGAAATATATTTTCTATTCTATAAATCCTTGTGACATTGGTGTGAGAACCTTTAGTTGACTCACCTGTTCTTTCAAATTTCTTTTGACTGGTCAAATTTTCAAGTTCTCTTCTAGAAATTTAATGTTATCATACATCTATTGTTTTTTTAAATTACAGAAAAATAATACATTATATCTTTATTTATGGTTTCATTATCTACCCTGAGTTCAATGGCATACTCCCTTATTGTCTCATAGATGTACTCTCTATGATGATGTATTTTCCTTAATTTCTCTTCATGTGTTGACACATAACCAAAATAAGTATTCAGATCTTCCCAAACAATCTATCTGAGTAGCTCTTTATTAATAGGTACTAGAGTAGGAGGAGGTGTAGTTGATATAGAGGAAATAATAGAAATGATTTCTAATTTCTAAAAGATGGAATTAAAACTCTTTGAGAAGGAGGATGTCATTACCTATACTAAGGATATCAGACTTTCCACTTCTTTTGACAATATTATATTCTCCACTTTTATTGATGGAATGTGAAATCTAACTTTTGGCTGTAAATGAGATATAAAAATATCAACAGAATATCTAGTACATTCTTCACTGAGTCTTGAGACATTATATGGTTGAGAGATTATTACCTTTTTAAGGTCTGAAAACAAATTTCCTCTCAACAATTCCATATTAAAATTCACATTTCATTGAAAATACTCTAAATAACCTTCTTCATCAACATCAGATGGAATAATTATTAGAGAAGGAGGATGGAATCTATTTTTTAGTGGAACAATAGCTTCATCCTAGCTATCTGTCTCTATTGGAGTAAAAGGTTACAACTCACCAGCTTGATTAATATGATCCAATAAAGATCCTTCTCCTCTGACAGGACTGTAACTTGCTTCAATATATGACTCACTGAAACAAATTACAAGTCTAAAATATCTAGGAAATTTATTTCACTCATTTAAAGAACTTACGTTAGTTGTATTATATGGAAGAATATATTTTCTCTGGAAACTTGAGAAGTTTCACCAGTTTCAGCTAAAGTGTAGGTTGGTTCGATATTAACTGTTGGAGTTAGATATATTGGCTCTGAGTGATTAGTAGGTTTTGGAGACTTCTCCCCCTCACCTGTAGCTTTCTTATCATCTGTAGGAACAGGTGGTATAATATCCATTTCATCATCTTTAGATTTATCCTCAACCCTAATAGAACTAGATACCACTGGTGATGAAAGGTATGAATGGACCATCTCAGGATCAAGATCGTCACGATCATCTCCATCATTATGCCCATATCCATGATCATCTCTATGATCATCATCATTTCCCCAATCTTGATCATATCCATGATCATTGTCATCTTTTTCTCTATCATGATCCTCATCATTATCATCTTCCTGAGAGGCATTATCAGCACTTCCACTTCCATTTCTAGAAATATTAATCCAGTATTTTGATGATTTTGAAGAATATATCATGAAATGTACCTCATTAGATAGTTTTGTTTCCTCATCATTATTTTCATCTAAAATAGATTCCTTGGTTGGTAGATAACCAATATGAATGAAAGACCAAAAAAGAAACATTATGAGGAGATGTAGGGATATTTGGTTCAATCCCCACATTAACTAACAATTCTTATTCTTAATCCATAACATTCTCAACTTTATCACTCTCATAATCAACATAATATTCAACTAACTCATCAGTCTCATGACTCGGATCCACCATGTTTTTAGTTCTGGATGGCTGATCAATAGGGATTAATTCATCATATAATATTTAATTGTCTCTTACCCAACACTATTTCCATGGATTCCAACTTACTTTAAACTTTTTTCATATTGTCTTTGAAAACCAACACCACCCTAATTATAATTATCTTATTCACCTTCTTTGAATAATACCTTATCATCCAAGATAGAAGATATCATCTTATGGTATTTCAAAGAGTTATACATTGAACTTTTCTTGTACATTTCATACATATGAATCATCAGAAATATAAAAATATTGATCCATTTTCATTGTTTCATTATAAACAGGTAGTAAAAATCATGTTATCTAATAGTGTTGAAATCCCCCTTTCTAGGAAACAATATATTCTATAAAAAACTGAATAATAGTTTACACTCACCATCGAGTTCAACATTTGTAGGTCTCTATAGTGTACCATCACCCATTAACTGTATGAGAGCTTCTTCATAATTAAAAATCCCACTTTTAGTGGGATTGATTCCTTGAAAATCCTCATATAACCCTTTATGGGGTACTCTTAGGCACCTTTACTATTCCCTTGAAGAGATAGAGAACCATTCTCCATCGATGTGAATTTTAATGAACTCTTCTTTATCTTTGAAAAAAAACTCAACATTCTGATAGAAATTATATACCAACCTCAGATAATACAAATGATTGTTTATTTAAAACTAGTTCATCCACTTTCGATCCTTCATAACTTTAATAATGAGCGTATTTCTTGATGGAAGCCATTGTGTATCTATTTCCTTTTCAACTTCGATAACCTGTTTTTAAAGATGTGGGTTTCATGAAACAATAACCAAACTACTGGAATAAACATTTCATTTCATGGATTTCTTTATCTCTTCTGGATTCGAATTTTCCAACTACTTCACATGAGCTATTCTGATCAGTTGATGGCATAGATGGAACATGAGAATAAGGAAAGATTATCCATCATATAAGAAGAGAAGGTTTCGAGAGTTCAAAGGATTAAGGGTTCAATGAATCTATTTTGAATTATTCCATAAATCATATCATTTAGTGATTCAAAATAATAAAATATAAAACAATAGAAAATTTAATTGGGAAAATAATAGAAATGGTAAAAAAAGAGAAATGGAAACAAAAGGAATTGAGACTCGATCAAAAGTGACTCCTTAATGGTTACTTATTCAATGGTGACTTATCAAAAGTGACTTATCAATGGTGACTCATCAATAGCGACTCATCAATGGTAACTCATCAATAAAGACTCATCAATAAAGACTCATCAATGGGGAATCATCAACAGTGACTTATCATACAAAACTTGTCATTAATAATTCATGTTTAATATAGATTAATCAATCAGAATTGAAAATTTTTGTGAAGATATCAGCAAGATGATGCTTAGTTTCAATAAATTATAAAATTATATCACCTTCTT
Source organism: Viscum album (assembly GCA_963277665.1). Lineage (NCBI taxonomy): Eukaryota > Viridiplantae > Streptophyta > Magnoliopsida > Santalales > Viscaceae > Viscum > Viscum album. The sequence goes on along the minus strand of OY728167.1, from coordinate 16,834,513 downwards.
GGTAATGATATCTCAAAAGTGACATATTACATCAATGTTTTTTGTTATAGAGTGCGATACTTGGTTTTTGGAAATTTTTATTGCACTTATGTTAACATAATTAATAGAAACATATTTAATTGTTACCCAAAGTCTAGTAAAGTATGTTTCATACAAATAATTTGTGCAGAAAAACTACCTGAAGATATGTATGCATCTTCAGTAGTAGACAATGCAACATTTTTTTTCTTACTACACCATGATGCTAGAGATTTTCCTAAAAGATGACATGTTCCTGATGTTATTTTTCTATCTACCATACAACCACAAAAACCAGCATCTGAATAACTTACTAATTCAAATTATTATTCTATTTGATAGAATAATCATAAATTAGATGTATATCTAAGGTATTTGAAAATTATTTTAACAACTATTAAGTGTGACTCTATAGGATTTTCTTGAAAGAGATCACAAATACACACACTAAACATAATATCCGGAAGACTAGAATCCAAATATAGAAGACTTCCAATCATACCTCTATAAATAGTTTTATATACTGACTTCCTAGTTTCATCAATATCTAGTTTACAGGTGGTACTCATGGGAGTATCACTACTTGTAGAGATGTCTAATCCAAAATGTTTTAAAATATATTTAGTATATTTAATTTGATTTAAAATATCTTCTATATTTTGAAAGATCTAAGAACCAAGAAATTATTTAAGTTCCCCAATAAAACCCATTTCAAATTCATTTTTCATTAGTTTTGAAAAATTAGTACATAGGGAATCTTTAGTAGATCCAGAATTAATTTCATCCACGTATATTTGTACTATTAAGACATATTTTGAAATTATTTTCATAAAAAGAGTTTGATCAGCTATACATTTTGAAAAAAATTTTGAAATAATAAAAGAGGTAAGCCTATCATACCAAGATTTAAGAGATTGTTTTAAACTGTATAATGTTTTTTTTAATTTAAAAACACGATTTAGAAAATGTGTATTTTTGAAATCAAAGATGTTATTCAAAAAAATATCCTTAGTTATATACCAATTTAAGAATTCACTTTTAGCATCCATTTAATATTGGATTCATGTCTGGATATAGGTGAAAAAGTTTCTTTATAATCAATACCTTATTCTTGATTATAACCTTGAGCAATTAATCTATCCTTATTTTGTACTATAATTCATGAATCATAAACTTTGTTTCTAAAAACCCACTTAGTTATAATATTTAATATATATTTAGGTCCATAAAAAAGTTTTTGGACATTATTCCTTTCAAATTGATATATTTATTCTTACATATCTATTACCCAGAATTCCTCATTGATAGCTTCATTGATATTCTTTGTCTCAAGCTATGACAAGAAAGATTGGTGTTCAATTTTATTCCTAAGGGAGGATCTATTTTGAGTACCTATAGCTAGGTTTCTTATTAATTCATCTAACATATGGTTTCTATGATTCCTAATAGCACTTTGAAAAGAGGGTTTGGATGTCCCAAGATATTTTTCTAGTTCAAGTTATGGAACTTCAATGGATCAACTTTCTGCTTGTTTAACAAAACATTCATATGGTTTTGAATTAATGTTCACATTTGACAGATCATCCTTAAGGTTTTATGAGATAACATTAGGTTCATTAGTATTGGTTTCATCAAGTTTAATGTGAACAAACTCTTCCATTGTTTTGGTTCTTGTATTAAACACTCTATAAGAGTTAATGGAATTTGAGTATCCAAGAAAAATTCCTTCACCACTCTTGGTATAAATTTTTTCTAGATTATCCTTTTCTTTTGTAATAAATAATTTAAAAACAAAAAATATAAAGTAATTAAACTTTGATTTTATATTATTACATTACTCATAAGGTGTTATTTTTAAGAAAGTTCTAATTAATACACTATTTATTGTATAACAAGATTTATTAATAGACTATTCCCAAAAGTAGACAGTTAAGTCATACACATTTAGCATAGTCTTGGATATCTCTTGAAGAGTTATATTTCCTATTTATACAACACCATTTTTTGTGGTGTACTAGGTACAAAAATGTTGTGATTAAAATCATTTTGAGAACAAAATGATTCAATGTCTTGATTTTCAAATTCTAAGCCATGACCACTTCTTAAGGTCTTAATCCTAAGTCTACTTAGATTTCTTTATAGATTTTCCATATTTAATAAAATAAGAATAATATTCACTTTTATAATATAAAAATAATACCCAAGTATATCTAGAAAAGTCAACTAAAAGGACATAAAAAAATGTTTTCCATTTAAACTAGAAAATCTGGAAATTCTAATGAGTATATATGAACTAACTCTAGATGCTGAAAGTTTGAGACTTATTTCAAACATTTAAAGGAAATTTTATTAAGTTTCCCTTTTTTATAGGGATCAAAAAATTTATAAATTTATTATTCAAGTTATGGTTGTTCTATAACTAATCCTTTCCATGTTAGATTTATATGTGAATTAATATTGCAATGTTGTAGTCTCCAATGTGAAAGCCAAGATTCTTTATGAAAGTCACATAAATAAGAAATATTTTTAGAAGACAAAGAATATAAATCAATAGAATAAATTTTATCATTTCTTAAAGTAGTAAAAATAAAAATATGTTTATCATTAAAAACTTGACAAGAATTGTTTTCAAATTTTACATAAAAACCATCATCACATAATTTAGAAGTGAAAAAAATATTATATTTTATAACTTCAACATAAAATAATTTAGAAATTAATATTAAATTAGAATTAATAATTTGGACAAGGCCGATGATTTTCAATTTATCATTATCACCAAAAGTTACATGTCCACCATCAACTTTGATTAAATTTTTGAAATTAGAATACTCACCAGTCGTATGTCTGGAACAACCAACGTCCAGATACTATAAGATTTTTCTAGAATATTTCAAAATGGTTTCCTACAAAACAAAGATTATGCCAAAAATGATTTTGGTAGACAAATATTCTTGGGTCCAATTATGTTAGTAAAAAGTAATTTTGGAACCCATAATTACCTAGTGGGTTTATAAACAGTTCATGAGATTATTGAAATAAGCTTTATTAGGTCATGTTGAGTAGGTATTGGATGTATATAAATTTTCAGAACTCATACTAGATGTAAATCTAGTTTTTTCAATTTTTCTCTATCTGGGTTGATAACCTATGATAGTAATATACTTGGGAGAAACTTGTCTTCCATGTATTGGAGTTAAAGTTTTCTTACCATTGGTAAAATTTTCTATATTTTTTTTAATTGTTCATTTGAAAATTGTAATTCATTATTTCCTTTTATTAAATGATGATTTTTATCTTTTTCAACATTAAAGTTAGTTTCAATATTTAATATCAAATCATTCCATTTATTAATATATTTGTATTTATATTTCAATTCATGAATGGTATCTTACATCATGTCATAGTATTCATACAAGTATTTATTATTCATTCTTTATTCATTACATTAATTTTTCAGAAATATTTGTAATATTAGTTGGTGTATAAGGAAGAATATTTTGTACCTCTCATGTGATCTCTACAAAGCACATATTTTCCATTCCGGACTTATCTTCATTATTAGTATCTAAATCACTGGAACTATCTTTAGAGGCACTCAAAGTTGATTTCATGGATTTATTGAATCTTCTATCCTTATCATCATATCTCTTTTTATATTTCAATTTTTGACATTATCTTTAATGTGTCCTTTTCACTTACATTGGTATAATATGATTTCATTTGGAATATTTTCATTTTTTCCATCCTTGTTCAACTTTCCCTTGTTGTCATAATTTCTTTTGAAATTTTATTTTTGGAAGAAATTATTTTTTCCTATAGAATTTCTTAAATCCTTTGGAAATGTTTTCCACTTCATCATCACCATCATCAGGAGATTCCTCTTCACATGTAATTTCACCTTGTACCATTTCTCTTTGTTTGGAGGTAGTAGTATCGAAGGCTATTGATTTTATTTTTGGTTCATCTTTATGAATATAATTATTTAATTTATGCTCTTCTTCATACATCATCATCTTTCCTATCAATTACATGATATGAAGTTTACATACATCCAAATATTTTCTAATTGACATAGATGTTTTTCTCCATATTTTTGGTAAACATATAATAAATCACATCACTTAATCTTTTTATTTCACTTGTTTTCTGAGTGAGTGAAGTGTATTTAAAACATCATTGAACCTGTGAAACATATTAGAAATAGGTTCATCATATTTTGTATTAAAAGATTCATAATTGATTGTATTTGTATTTAGTCTCATTTATTTAACATTAGATGTCCCTTCATTAGAGAGAGACAATGTATCCCATATTTAAAAATCATATTTTAAAGTATATATTTTATTAAATACATCATCACCCAAGGCACACAAAAAATCATTCATAGATTTACAATTATTATTGTATGTATTTTTTTGTAGCATCACACCAAGTAACTCTAGAATTTTGTGGTATTTCATAATGATATTTTATTAGAGTCCAAATTTCAAAACCTATACTTTCTAAATGAATTTTAATTTTTTTTCCATTGAACATAATTTGTACCATTAAAATAAGAAGGTCTGTTTATAGCAGATCCTTCTTCTCTATTATCCATAAATAACTAAAATTTAGAATTTATAGATGTTTGAGATCTTTATAATAAAACTAAAATGACAGTAAAAAAGTTAATTCAAAAAACCTTTGATACCAAATATTGGTCAATGTGAGTAACTCAAGAGGGGGGGGGGGGGGGGTGAATTGAGTTCCCAATTAAAAGTTATGTAAAAAATAAAGTTAATATAAAATCCCCTTAATAAAATAAATTTTCTAGTTAATCAAAATAACATATTGATATAAGATCTATCCTTTTAAAATATTTCTAAAAGAATGATTATATCTGACTAAAAATAATGTTAGAATTATCTTGACCTTGTAAATAAATATACTAAGAAATAAATAAATATAAACACCAGTTACGATTAACTATCAAAGTAATAGTCTTGTTTATATTAAAAACAATTTAGGTTAAGGTAATAAAAAAACACAGTAGAATAAACAAGTGGTTTAGTATCAAGGTGAGAGTTAATCCCCTCCATTGGGAAATAACCTTCTACTAAGAAGATTATAATAACAATTAAATAAGTCTACAACCTGGATTAGGTAAACAAACAAACAACAACAATATTTCTAGGATAAAAAGCCTCTTATATAATTATATGTAGGATGTAAAACAATAAAGACCACATAAGGACCTATTCCATAAACACTATGAGTAAACAAATATAAAGGAAAGAGGGAATAACAAGTATTCTCTAGTTAGGTTCATGAGACAGTATGTGTTATAAAAATAAAGAAACAACACACTGATCGAAAATTATAAAGAGAAATGAAAATAATATGAATAGAATAGTGATGCTCAGTCTAGTATACTCAGAATGTTTAAAGTCCTCAGATCAGCTTTGGTGTGTAGTTCAAGTTCCCTTCATAAAGGTTGCAGAAAAACAGAGGATTGTGGGAATTTGAAAGAATGTTCCAATTCATCTCTATTAGAGTCTCCATTAATCTCTGTAATGAATTTTGTGATTTTGTTTCATTTATCTTCAAAGAATATTATTCAATAAACTTGTAAAGATTTACAGATTCAATCATAGGCATTTATCATCATACCATAGGCCACACAAAGAGAGAGAGAAAGAGAGATAGTCCTTTGCATAGATATAACAATATTGGTTGAAGGATATCCACAATACATGGACAAGATTTTACTGTGTCATTAACACTTTGTCAATTTATCCTTGAATAGAAATAGTCTTTAAGCCATTATTTTCAAATTCATCAGACAACAACGGTAGCATGAAGATGGTGGTGACTCAGCATATGAAGATATCTCAAACTAGCGGTACCTTAGGCTAGTGGTGATTCAGATTCCAATGATGAATCAAAGACTAACAGTGATAGGTCTTGATGGTATCTCCTTAGCAGTATCTCCTTTGGCGATAACAAGACGGGTGGTAATTCCTTAGGCGATGACAAGGTTTGGTGGTAACTTTGCTGCTGGTGAAAAGGCTGGTTGTAGCTCATCCTTAGCAGTGACTCCTACCTGGCGGTAACTCACCTCAGCGGTAGCTCATAGATGACGGTGAATCACCTCAATACTTATCCTAATTATCATAAAAATTGTCTTACCATTTAAAATTCTATCATATAACTTGTAAAACATTAGTACTAAAAGAATCATGGTTTGTGATCATTAAAATAAAGAAGTACGAAACACTATCCTCATATGGAGGTGCCAATAATATTATTAATATTGAATGTCATAGGGTCTCTATATACACCTTATAAAATAATAATGTTTCATAATATTTATAATTTCCCCAATGAGAATAAAATGAGAAGAAACCCCTTACCTTGAGTCCATATATTCATGTGTGTCAATATATTCCAAAATAATAAACTTTTGTTAATTATTTAAATTCTTGGGAACCAATTTCAAGTTTATTATTACTTTTATATCACATATTAACAAGTTATATAAAATTACTTAGTCAATTATTTTTAAGTTGGGTGTTTTGACCGTATTCGGCTTCTGTGTCAAAACTGACTTTGGTAGGTCGACCAAGGTTAGTGAGGAAAGTATTTAAACATATATAGAATAATAATAATTAAATAGTAATCATATTTATACACAAATTATTATTTTATTTCCATTCATGGATGATGTTTTATAAAAATCAACCGACATTACAATCATGGACATGATAGACTATATGTACGTATGAGCAACGTTCCTATTTTTTCAATCATTATTATAGAAAAATGTAAGTAACATTTATCTTAACAGAATGATAATGATACAATAATTACCATATTAGTTAATTATATATACTTATATATATATATATATATCATTTTTTTAAAGTTTTTTTGAAAAATAAGAATCACATCACTTCAAAGAGGCGGTAGTCCACATGTCCACGAATGAGGTTGTCACTTTTTCACTGTGTGAAATGGTAGGAAGAAAATGATATATTATATTTACAATAAGATAATTATTTCATGAACATCATAATTATGTAATTTATAACATTATAGTAACCCTTACTACCTTACATGTAACAAGTTAGTGAAAAATGATTCACATCACTTCGTCACGTGGTAGTCCGTCGCACAGACGAGCGATATATCGTATCCCCTACATTACGAAATGTAAAAAATGGTGTATATGATATAATTAACCCATAGGTTAAATAAGGTTATAAATATCATTAATATTATAAATAAATTATATTTTCATCATTATTCACAACCATGAAAGGTGTTAATGAAAAAACAAACAACATCATTACGCGAGGCGGTAGTCCGTTGTACAGACAAATGATGATTTAGTAACCCATTTGATGGAAGTGTGTGTGGGTGTAGGACATAAACATAACATAAAAATATCTAAGTATATTTAGGATACTTAGTATTTTATATAATCATGGAATAAGAATATTTTATTGGGGTGTTGAAAGAAATAAAACAAAAACGCATGTTGATGAATGTTATCTCTATTTCAGGTAACTCCTTTTTGTTCGCACCTAAGAACTTCCTTGGTTGAATTTATATGAAATTTAAATCTTTTTTTAAGAGAGGATGAAATTATATATGTTATTTTTTATTGATTTTACATGAAAAAGTGATTGATCGGTGTGAATAGAGGATGAGAGGGGGAGGCCTTTTATAAGGCAGGCGAGTGGAAAACTTATAAATTTTTGAAAGAGGTAATTTTAAACAAGTTTTTTCCATGTCATGTGGCTCTAATAATTCAAAAACTAGATAACATAGGGTATAAGGAATAAATATTTCCATCCCATGAGTTATTCATAATGTTCATGGTCATTTTCCCCTTAAAATTAATGTTTAGTGACTTGGTAATTCTCATTTTACGCTTTATCACTATGATTATTTTAATTGTTTTCACTAACCACTTTGGTAAAAAATTATGTTGAGATTATTGGAAATTATAAATATTACATATTATGAATATAGAATCGATTTTTACAAATTAAATTCATATAAGTGGTATAAAATATTTAAATTTTAACCCTGCAGACGTGACAAGAGAGTTGATTTTTACAAAGAATATTTATTTAGTAAAAGATGATTCTATATTAACTCTCTCACTAATAATAATTATTGTATGAATCTCAATTAACTTTTATTTATATATAGAATATATGTTTAATTTGAAACATTCAAAATTTTGGGTTATTTTAATTAATTAAAAATGTGAATCATTATTCATTTTAAAATAGTTTTTAGAAAAACTCGTCTTTAAATGCAAAAAAACATATATTAAAAACATTATAAAGTTGGTAAAAAATAATTAATTGGATTAAGTTTAAATAAATAATACATATGTGAATTTAATACATATTGAAAACATATTTTTACTCTTAAATTTCTTAATTTATCAATAGAATTTATTTTTTACAAAAATCAATATTTTCATAATTCACTTAAAAATCAATATTTTCCATAAAAAACCAAAATTTCAACCAAATAATTTTTTTATTATGATTTCAAAATTTATATTAATTTTTTCAAATAATAAGTCTAAAATTTAGAAATTAAACTTTTAAATAAATCTATTTAAGGAAGGTGTCTAATTAAAATAATTTCCCTTTTGATTAAAAATTACATAATATTTTTATAACTAATATAACTACATAATTCATATTAATAAATATGAAAATGATTTATTCTATCATTAATGGAGTTGTTACATCCTTACACCTTTTATAAATTTCATCCTCTCAATTTTATTCACTTATTCAATAAGTGCGAATAACTTTCTCTCATAGCATTGTCGAATTCCCATGTTGCCTATTCAACCACATGATTTTTCCATTAAACCATAACCCGGAGAATCACCATATTCTCCAAAATCTTATAACTATGTAGAAGAACCTGAACAAGTTTTTCCTACTGAGAAATATTCTCTTCCAACAGAACTACATTAGGGATTAAAACATGATATGAATCTGGTACATATTTCATTAAAATCGAAACATGGAATATATTATGTACCTGAGATAAACTCGAGGGTAAGGCCACCCAATAGGAAACTAATCCAACTTTATTTAGGATTTCATATGGTCCAATGAAACATTGACTCAACTTCCCCTTCTTATAAAAACACATCACATTCTTCCATAGAGAAACATTGAGAAAGACATGATCACCTACCTTGAATGAAATACATTTCCTCCGGTTATCTTCATTAGTTTTCTGCCTACTATGAGTTTTCCTCATGTGTCACTGAATCACATATATCTTCTTATCCATTTACTCTACCATATTTAGTCCCGTAAAATTTCTTTTTCATACTTCCACCAACAAATTTGGTGTCTGACACCACTTTTCATATAATACCTTAAATGGTGTCATCTGTATACTGGAATGAAAATTGTTTTTATAAGAAAACTAAAATAAATAAATGTTTAGATCAGAATAACCTTGGTAATACATTGAAAAATAATTAATAATATATTCCAAGGTATGAATCATCTACTTAGACTTTCCATTAGATTGTGGATGAAAATCCATACTGAAATTTGATTCATTACCCAATGAATCCTAAAGCCCTTTCTAAAAAATAGATGTGGACATGAGATCATGATAAAATACAATAGAGACAGGTGCTCCATGTAGCCAGATAATATCCTTTAGATATAGTTGAGAATTATTATTTAAAGACAGTGTATCTCAAATGGGAAGGAAATGTATAGATTTTTTATTCGACAAAAAATAACCCAAATCACATTGTAACCACCTGATGTACATAGAAATCCCACAAAAAAATCCGTTGATATATTCATGGATTTCTTCTTTGACATAGACAATGCATCAAGATTCTCCTTTGGTAAATTTTATTACAATTTAATATTCTAACAAGTCAATCACTTCACAGTAAATTCATTAATATATCATTTCATCCTATCCCACAATTAATACTCTCAAATGTCTTTGTACATATTAGTGCTTCCTAGATGAATAGAAAACGAGGAACTATGACCATTAGTCAACAAATAATTCTTCAAATGGGAATCACAAGGCACACATAATCATTTTACAAATTTTAAAACACCTTATTCATCAATATTACAATTAGGTAACTTACCATTCTTAACAGATTAATCCTTTTCCTACAAAGATTGATCATCTTTCTAGGATCTTGTAATTCTTTATAACAAAGTAAAATACACTAAAACATAAAACAAAACCGAGTATATCCCTACAAACAAAACATATAATTTTTTTATCAACTAATTAACCAAAGGGTCATGTTCCAAAAGTAATATGGTTAATTTAGCATTACATTTTTGACTCAAATCATCATCCACTTTGTTTTCTTTTCCCAGATGGTAATGAATCATGAAATCACAATCCTTAATTAATTATTTCCATATTCTCTATCCCATGTTTAATTATTTATGGATTAATATATACTTAAAACCTTTATGATTGGTATATTTTTCACACTTTAAACAAAACAAATTATTACCACAATTTTTTAATGAAAAAACAACATTAGATAATTCCAGATCATGTGTAGGGTAATTTAACAAATGAAGATTCAAATGATGTAAAGCATAATTAATTACCTTATTCATTATAAATTAGGACACAACCATATCCTTTCAATGAATCATCACTATATATGATAAATTCACCATTTCTGAAGGTACTTCCAAAACTAAAGCATTCACAAACATTATTTTTAGTTCATAAAAATAATCATCTCATTATTTTGTCCAGATGAAATTAACTCCTTTTTGAGTTAACTTAGTTACTAAGCTAGAAAACTGAGAAAATATTTCAATAAACTGCTGATAGTAACCTAATGAACTAATAAAACCATGAATCTTTGTGATGAACTATGTAACCTGACTGATAGTAGGGTGAACAATTATTCCATCTTTAGAAAAATATAACCATGGAATGAAATTTTTTGCAACCAAAATTCACACATGAAAAGTTTCCTATATAGTTTTTTATGTTTAAAAAACTACCCTTACATTAATTTAATGTTCCTCTTGATTTTTTGAATGTAAAAAAATGAAATAAAAAACAATAAAATTTTCCTAGAACTCATGATTTTTTTTTATTTTTATGGTCCATAAATATAGTAGGTGAGCTAGATAAACCAATCGTAATAACAAAAAATTCATAGTTCACATATCTAGTTGGAAACATAGTATTTCAACTTTATTATTCCTTAAATTTCAACTAATGGTACCCCAAAATTCTTTCAATGTTCAAATAATAATGTGCTCTAAGGAGCTGGTCAAACAAAAAATCTATATGAGGAAAGGGATACTTGTTAAAAACAGTGATGTTATTCAAGGATAAATAATCAATGAAAAGTCTACTTGAAATTTATTTAATTTTAACAAAAAAAGAATTAGTACACCATGGTAAAGTTTATGGTCAAATGAAATATTTATTTAATAACTCCTGCAGTTTATTTTTCAATTATAAAAATTCTTCTTGATTAATTTGACAAGGGTGTTTTGAAATAGGCTTAGAATCAGGTACTATGTTAATAGTAAACTAAAAATCTTGGTTAGGAATAAAACAAGGAAAATCATTAGGAAGAAATAAATTTATTCATTTAATACTAACACACAACTAATTTGAATAGTTTCATTATTTTCAACAATATAAAGTTAGAAACCTTCCTTTCCATCTCGAATCGATTTCTTAGCTTCTTGGGAAGTTATCAAAGGAATGACATCATTGAAAACAACTTTTTTAGCACTACATTATGAAAGAGAATCCATGATAAGAATGATATAAAAATCTACTAAGGTTAGTTCAATAATAATTTCAGGAAAGACTATTACACAAATAAAAATAGGAATATTCCTATAGATTTTGGATACTTTAATACTTATAATCTATGTTTTCACTAAAAGTCCTATATTACATTAATTAGATGATTTAACCAATTTAATTTCAAATTTATTAGAAATTAAAGAATGCGATGATCCAGATTCAAATAAGGTATTAATATAATCTTAATACACAAGTAAATTTAATATACCAACATCAACTACAGTACTAGAAAATGACCTCGCTACACCTTTCAATTTCTGATCGTGAATAAATCTGTAATATGAAACTAGCTTCGGACATGAATTAGAATAATGTACCAAATCATTAGAACTAAAACATCTCAATGTAGGATGACTATAAATTACCTCATTATTTGATTCCCTAAGATTTATTTCCTTGAAATAACATTCCTTATTGCCGAACATTACACATTTATAACACTTCTTTGACCTCATAAGATATTCTCTAGTGGTTTTTACCACAATTACCATAAGATAAGAAAATATATATCATACCTCTAGATATCTTTTATCTATGTTTCCCCATTTCCATCCATCTCGACCGCTTATTAGTTTTATCATCATGAGGAATATAAGAATTATAAAACTTCATATCAACCCTTTAAGAACAATGAACTAATTTCTCATATATTTTAAATACTTTAGTGGAAAAAGTTATTCATAGTCTTTGTTTTAATCTAAAGTAAAACCTATTAAACTTTATATCTATGTCTCAAATATAATTCTTCACTTACCTGACCAATCTTGTGAAGTATTCCTCATATTCTGCAATAGAATATTCAACTTTCCGCCTCAATTATATTAATTAGTTCTCTATCCAGAGTTGAAAAACATTAGGGAAATACTTATCAAGGAATATATACTTGACTATTTCACATTCCATGGAATCAAGATCATCTTTATCTAGGGTATTCTTACTCAAATACCACTATAGATCATCTTCACCTTCAAAATAATAAATTAAAAGGGTTACCATTTGACATTCCAAACATCCCATGACATCAAATATCTTTTCCAGATCATATATTTATCCTTCAACTACCACAAGGTGAGGTGATCCACTGAATGATGGAGGCTGTTGTCTCATGAAATGATAAAAAAGATAAAAATTCATTTGTGGTAGATCAGTTTCCCTCCTAGAATGGATTCAACCACCAGTTATCATTTGATTCAAATGATCCATCACTACAAAAAACTATTCTATTCAGATTCCAACCATCTCCAGATGCTGATTTGGAAGGATATATTTTTCTCGATTCTTTCCAACTACAGATTCCTTATCCACTCTTTTAAAAACCATTCTGTATAGACACAATTTAGATGAAACAATATGGTAATCTTCAAATGATACAACATTTTAGCTTGACCATCAGGTAAAATATTCCAAGGGAATTAAATTATCATTATCCTAACTAATAAATTTATCTAAAACAACCTTTGATACCAACTATAAGAAAATGGTCTTAAAAATTACATAATCTTGAGTTCTAGTAAATAGATTACATTATTTCACTTTGGGGATATTTTAATGTTATGAGTTTTAGTCAATTAGTACATAAATAATACACAACAAAAACCAAAAATAAAAAGTGTGAACATTCAATTTGTATCCATTTTTCCCATAATATGATTTTTTTCTTATAAATCACGATTTATTTTCATGAAAACTATTCAAAGATTTCAACATAACCTCTTCCTTTCCTAACCCATCCTTAAAAACTGTAAAAACATTTTAAAAACTTACGATGACCAAATAAGCTCATTAAAGGATATAAAAATGAAGGAAACTGTTTGTTGAGTAAAAAATGAAAACCCATTAGAAACACTTTTCCTGAAAACAAAACATTTTATCCAAAACTGTAAATAAAATTTATTAAATAATATAATTTATTTTACCTTTTGATAAAAATTATTTCCATAAAAATTAATTAGAGAGAATATAAAATTCATGTAGGTAACTCGAAACATCGTCTCATAAAACCATTAAAAACCCTTAAAGAACCATTAAAAAATTTAATAACCATATTATTAACTTCTAATATAATTATATAGATAATATAATCATTACCCAATGCATTGGAGTGATATCTGGGTGTAACCATCATTTAATATATTACGTGCTAACCCAACACTTTATGGACATACCCATATTGTATAATGTCCCAGAACCACAAAATGAAATAGAAAATTTATTCATTTAAAAAACTATATTAAAATAATTTTAAAATCAATTTCATATAATAAAAAACTATTTTCTATTAAATTACCATTTTCAATAAGAAATACACCTTTATTTTGAAAACCCATTTTCAATACTGAAATAACCAAAAATGGGAAAGATGGTTTTTCATATATGAAAACATGTAATCTTGAAACAAAGGCTTGACAAAAAATAAAATTCACGATGAAATGAATGGTTATTTCTGTTGTACTTTATAAATGGGAAATTTCATTTGTTGTTTGTCAAAACGTTTCATTTAAAACCTATAAAAATATTAATTTTGAAAACCTTTGAAATAAAGTAAAAGGGACATAAAATTATCATAATAAATCTTTGATGTAAATATAAAAACATAAAAATACATTTTAAAACATGGAAAAGTAAGAGAAATAGAGTTTAAATTAATACATTAAAAGAGGATTTTTTAATGAAATTCCCCTTATCACTTGAGAAACATTTGAATAATATAACTAATTAAGTAATTACATTCGAAATAACAAATATCATGATAACTGATAAATTATTGATATATAATGTCAAAGGGTCTGCAAATACACCTTAAAAAAATAATTCTTCATTACTGAAAGAATTGCCTCAATAAAAGGAAATTGAGATGAAGTCCGTTACTTGGAGTACGACTTAACACGTGTGTCTTTTTCTTCCCGATTAATAAAATTATGTTGATTATTTTCTTTCTTAAGAATTTTTTCAAGTATATTATTACTTTTAATTAACCTATTAACAAGTTATATACAATTACTTAATAAATTGTGTTTATGTTATGTGTTTTGATCATATTCGGATTATGTTTCAAAACTGACATTGGTACGTCGACTAAGGTCAATGAGGTTATTATTTAAAAATATGTAGAATACTAATCATGATATTATCATAATATTTATACATAAATTATTATTTTTTGAAACCAATCATGGATTATGGTTATGAAAAATGAGCCAACTTTATAATCATGGCGACGGTAGGTCATACACGCGCATGTGTAATGTTCCTATTTTTTCAATGATCAATATGGAAAGAAGTTAAGTAAGATTTATATTTCAAGAATAATAATTATATCATAAATAAGATATTATTAAATTATATATACTTATATATATCATTTATTGTGATTTTGTTGTGAAAAAATAATAATTGCATCACTTCGAGGAGGCGGTAGTCTACAAGTACATAGACAATGTTATCACTTTTTCAGTGTGTGAAATGGTAAGAAAAAATGATATATTATATTTAAAGAAATATAATTACGTAATTAATATCATAATTTTGTCATTTATATCATTATAGTCACCATTGTTACCTACCATGTAATACGTTAGTGAAAAAATATTCACATCGCTTCGCGAGGCGGTAGACAGTCATACACACGAGCGATGTTATCATATCCCCAGTGGTATGAATTTTAAATAAGTTTTTATATGATATAATTAATATAGAGGTATTATTATGTTATAAATATAATAAACTAGTACTCGCCCGTGCTATTGCACGACACATTCAATTAAAAGTTTTTTGTATAATAAGATATTAGTATTTATAAAAGTTGAGAAGAAACAATAATGTTGAAAAAAGTATAATTATATTTTAATAGTGAATGATAATAGAATAGAAGTGGATAAAATATGGAGAGACCATTTAAATAGTTGGAAAAAGAAATGGCAAATTTAATGTAAAGGAATTTCTAATTTTTGAGGATCGTGATTTGAATTCAAATTCAACGGCATTCAAGAAAACATTAATGCATGCTGTGAATTCTGTAATACAACTGATGAATAGTAGCGCTGGGGAAACCTTAATGCAAAAACATTGTACTGATAACAAATGATACATCATACCAATTGTCAGAGAAGAAAATACAGTTCATTACCACTATGGTGTAGAGGGTTGTGTGCATGATCTCAACATGACCAGTGTGGCTGTGGTTTTTTCACAATTCAATCATCACATATTTGATCTGATGTATGCGAAGAGGGTTTTTTTGCACCAATAGACTTCCAATTATCACATCTTGCAATCTCTACATGGTTAATCATGAAAATCATGAATGGAATTAGATAATAGGAAATATTATGGACAAAATTAAAAAAAACAAAAATAATTTAAAATAATGTAAACAGAATGTACCTAAGAGGTCCCTAGATCATTGTAGAGGTGATTGAGAATGCTAGAGTAGCGGAGGAAGGATGGTGTTGACATGATCATCTGCCTCATAATAAGTTTTCTGATCTTTCGGTTTGTAGAAAAGTAGTGATGAGGGAGATGATGAATGTTATGGAAACTATCCCATTCTCCAAGTATTTGTCCTGTGTCAGATTGCATTAGTTTTGAAGCCACTTGGATTCTTTTAGGTATCTCATGCACAACATTCCCCACTGAATAGAAATGGTAATAGAAAATATAATTAATTATATTATCACCATGTATATGAAAAATCATAATTAATCACAAAGAATAATGTTATTTGTCATGAAATTGTTAGGTACAAAGGGCGGAGAGAGACTAACTGCTTTTGATAGGTTTGGTATGTCCCTAAGGCCATGATCTGTAAAGAGGTCATTGCCGATTTGGTTGGTGGCGTTGAATTCAGCAAGAAGAGCCAAACTGATGTTTTTGGATATTTTTTGAACAGTGTTGATGTCCCACCTGAATCATTTGATTGAGAATAACAACCAATCCAAAATCCATTATTAACACTATTGTTGAAACATAATAAATTATGAGTTCAGTGATTATTCAAATAATTTACCTGTCAATAGCATCTTGAATGATCTCCTATTCCACCAAGGTACCATAAAAATCATATATATCGTAGTAAATTATTGAAGTCATTCCTTCTCTTCCAAGTGATTGGCTACTCAAACTCAGAGAAGGCACGAATGTAGATATTGAAGTCATTCCTGGACTAATCCGGGCTTACACCTTCCCAGTCATGCTCTTCTACTTCAGTACACTTCCATGTTCTCATGGTCGACCACTTTAAGGCCTATACTGCTTGCATCCAAGGGTTATATAAGTATCATTAAATGATATTTTTATAGATGAAAATACCTGTGGAAGTAAAATGTGTAGAATAAACCATAAGAACTGTCTAATTAAAACACATGCACATATAAATATTTTAACCTATTGCATTTACACAAGTAAACAAATGGGATGCATCAATTTATACTCCTAATTAACCCAAAAAATAAAAACTCAATGAAAAACTCACAAATCAAAACCCTAAAAGCAACATACATACCCCAAGCATCTGGAATGGATCTTCATTAAAAGGTTGCTGAGACTCAGTAGACCGATGAATGCTCTATAGGTCCAAATCAATTTTTGAACCCATTCCTGGTCTTGCAAGTGATTGGATACTCAAATTCAGAGAAGGAAGGACTCTAGATCTTAAAGTCAACCCTGGACAGATCGAGGCTCATATCTTCCCAGTCATAATCTTCTTTTTCAATACACTTCCATGTTCTCATGGCCGACCACTTTAGAGCCTATACTGCTTGCATCCAAGGGTTCTATATGTAACATAAAATGATATTTGTATAGATGAAAACATGTTAAGAAGTAAATGTGTGGAATAACCCATAAAAACATACTGCTAAAAATTTCTATAGTTTCTTGTAAATCAATTGTGCCAAAGAGTTATAATTGAGTATAAATCTGTAATGGTAGTTCTTGAAAAAAGAGATAATCGAATAGAAAGTAAGACATACTTTAGTACCATTTCAAAGAGGTATTATTATACATAATGATATTTTTCAAGAATTACATACCACATAAGTTAAAAAAGGAAAAATTATTAGTGATGTAAACTGAATTAATATATCCCAAAACAATCAGCAAAGTTAAAAATAAATAACTACTAATAAAGAGGGCATATTTTGTTGTCATTCATGCATGTATAAGGGGTAAACATACATGTGACATCTATTTGTAACCTTCCTCATTGTACATATAACATATATTCTAAAAAAATCTGTCATGTTTCGTTCCATACAACCTATGCAATGAATAACAACAACATATGAGAAAACAACATGAGCAACATATGATAAAAAACATGTGCGACGATTCTAGTGTTTCCCAAACAGATGCTTCTTTTATAGCTTCAGTAAACTCAATTTCACCTTAAAGTAATCCTAAGTAATGACATGCTTCTCTAAATGAACATAATCCACATAAATAACAGAACAGTCAAAATAACATAAGACATGGGTGTTCCATCCTATCATCTATTACATTTTATGATGCTTTAATGTTATACATTCAGGGCTTGGAAAGGAAGTTTCAAAGAGGGAAGATGATGCGAAACACGTACGCATAGAAAAGAAAAGATATTCATTGGCTCCAGTAACTTTGTACATACTCATGACAGTAATCATCAACATAATCTACATACCTTTATGGAATAAAATATGGACCTGTTTGAAAAAAACATTACCATTAAATTTGAAAAAAATATGAACATATTAACCCTCTTATAATAAAAATAAATACATAATAAAATAGTGAAATAACTTAAGCCGAGGGTTTTACATGTTCAGTCACCTGTCGATAAAAGTTTTAGTACCAACTCCATAGATTTATATTTTAACATAATGGATATTGAAACATATATTTTGTTAAAACAGTATAAAAAACAGTGAATTTAAAACACCCTGCATGTAAAAGGATCATATCATAAAAGAAACAGTTTGTACGGAAACACTGACCTAAAGCTCCCTAATGCACCTTCGAAACAAAATGGTTTGAAGATAAATTAAGAACATTACCAGCACCTGAAAAAAACACTTTGTATGGAAACCAAACATTTAAAATCATCACATATTCTTCCATTATGTGGGAGATTAATTCAAAAAGATGTAAATATATAGATAAAAATTTCAAAGTGATAAATTCAATATCAATACATGGGGCCTCTCATTGATTCCCTTTTCCAGCTATCCGCAGTAATGATCTACATTCAGGGCATGGAAAAGAACTGTCAAAAAGGTAAAATGATGCAAAACACATACATACAGAAAATAAAAAATCTTCATTGACTCCATTCCATCTATACATACTCATAACAGTGGGAAATAGTCCAATAATCATGAATAGAATCTGCGTACCTCTATAGAATAAATGTTGGACTTGCTTGAAAAAATAAAGAACAAATGAAAGAAAAAAAATATGTACTTGTTAACCCTATTATAATAAAAAAATACATAATAAAACAGTGAAATAACTTAAACCAGGGTTGTTACAACCTCTCATTGATTCCATTTTCTAGCCAGCCACATTAATCTCTAACATTCATTGCTTGGAAAGGAAGTTTCAAAGAGGGGAAATGATGTAAAACATGTAAGCATAGAAAAGATGAAATTTTTATTGAATCCAGTAACTTCATACATACTCATCAAAGCGAGAACTAAGA
This sequence comes from Viscum album, assembly GCA_963277665.1. Taxonomy (NCBI): domain Eukaryota; kingdom Viridiplantae; phylum Streptophyta; class Magnoliopsida; order Santalales; family Viscaceae; genus Viscum; species Viscum album. Next base: position 16,814,952 of record OY728167.1, on the reverse strand, counting down.
CAGTAATCATAAATAAAATCTACATACCTGTATGGAATATAAGATGGACCTATTTGAAAAAAAAAATGAACAAATTAGAAGAAAAAATATGAACCTGTTAACATTATTATAATAAAAAAATAGACAATAAAACAGTGAAATTCCTTAAGCGAGGGGTGTTACAGCCTCAATCACCTATCGATGAAATATTTAGTACCAACTCCTTATATTCATACTTTAACATAATGGATATTGAAACATATATTTTGTTAAAATAGTACAAAACACACAGAATTTAAAACACAATGAATGTAAAAAACTCATATCATAAAAGAAATATTTTGTATGGAAACACTAACCGATAACTCCCTCACACACCTTAGAAACAAACTACTTTGGAGATAAATTAAAACCATTACCCCCACCTGAAAAAGAAATAGTTTGTATGGAAACCAAACATTTAATGTCATAAAATATTCAATATTAATATTAATATGAATATTATTGTTAGAAAACATTTAAATATATTTAATATTAATATGAATATTTATGTTTGTAAAAAGGATATAACCCTGAAAAAGAAAGAAAATTTTATTTAATGAAATTGGAAATGAAATAAGAAGCCCTATTAATGTGAGAAAACATTGTTGAAAATAACAATAGTGATAACAAAAAATAGTTGAAACAAATTGAGAGAGTGACATGTGGATAAGGATAAATCCAGGATTAGTAGAGATAGTATATGCGAACACCAAAAGAATTTGAATCAAAACTGGATAGCTTTGGAGTGGCCTGCAATAGCACTAAATCAGAAGCATGTTAGGTTATAAATATTTGGATACTTGACTGGAAGCATTATATCCATAACTGCACAATTCAAACACCACCACTGTTGAAGACAAATGAAACATTCAGCTAACAGAAGTCGAAGAACTATAATTTTAATCCCATTGAAATTCATTTATAAAGAAAGGGAACCAGAAATCAAATGGAAATATATAATATGCGAACACCAAAAGAATTTGATCAAAACTGGATAGCTGTTTTCATACCTGGTGCAGAGTTAGGATTCTTCTACCATGTGTGAATGGCTGTGACCCAATTTTAGAGATGGATGAAAAGTCGCAGATATGAAGACCTGGATGATGAGGTTTTGGTAGACGCAACTTCCCACAGCCACGACAGGCTAGTTGGCGTAGGAGCAGCAGGGATGCAGATGCACCGGGATGGACAAGCGCACTGGGAACAGCTAATCGAAAACCAAAAATCCCTGGATTAGTCAAATGTACTAACCTACGTTGGGGGGTTTGAAGCAGTGGAAAAAAATCATAAGGATACCTCAACCCAGCGATGAAATGGATGTTAGCCAATTTGCGAGCCGATTAAACCCTCACGGAGGTGATGTCTGGGATGATGAAGGTTGCAGGGTCGCCAATAGTTGCATCGAGCGTGAGCATGTCATATTAAAAGTACACAGGGATGTAGAGACACTGGTAAAAGGTTGCGGCCGTCGGCGGAGGTTTACCGGTAACCCTAGAAAGTGGTTAGATGTTACGCGAAATAGAATCAAACCCGATGAAGGTAGGAAATGTCACTACAAGATAGGAGAATGTACCTATTTGAGAAAAAGGTTGACTGATTTTAGCGAGGAAGGGCGGATCAGCACGGCGGCGGGGAGGGTTTGCTGGTTTCGAAGAATGGGGGGAGATAAAACCCGAGCAGGAGAAGCTTTGAGAGGTAGAGAAAAGAAATTAGGAGGCAGCCTTCAGTGGCATGGAGACTCGGAGCTTGGGGTTTGCGAGGAGCAATGGTAGTGACGAGGAGATAGTCGAGCGAGGAGTGGAGGTCGTAGTGCGCAGAAACACGAGGGTTCTCCGGTTTCGGAAAATGGGAGGAGATGAAACCCGAGCGTGAGATACTTGGATAGGGAGAGAAAATAAATTCTGAGGCAAGCTTCCGTGGCGTGGAGGCTTGGTTATTTGACACGTAAGTTTGTGATTACGTGGAGAGTTTCTAAATTGAGACGTGGCTTGGAAGAAAGCCAGGATTAGTATATATAGTAGATATAATAAATATAATAAATATAATAAATAAATATTATTTCCATCACTATACCCAACCATGATAGGTGGTAATGGAAAAACAAATGACATCGTTTCACGATGTGGTAGTATGTTGTGAATGTGAATGATGATTTCATAACCCATTTGATGGTATTATGTGTGGCTATAGTTTATAACCTTAACATAGAACCATATTTATGTATTTATTATATTGAGGTTATTATATAATCACAGAATAATAAGAATTGAAGGTGGTGGAGAAAAAATAATACAAAAACACATGTTGATAAAGGTCAAATCTTCTTCGGGTAACTACTCTTGGTTTAAAACAAAGGAAATAATAGATTGGATTTCTTCCCAATGTAAGGATTATAGTATGATCATAGTTAAGTGTAAATATATTTGGGGTGGGCTTTATTGAGAAATAGGTCTTGAGAGGTGTGAAGAGATGAGCAGAGGGGGAATCCTTTTATAAGGGAATTCCACCCATGTTTTTTACTTGAAAAGTGGCCCTAATAATGAAAAAAAATCAAGAATATAAGTTATATAGTTGAAATATGTCCATAAAATGGGTTCTTGACAAGTTTAAAGGTCATTTAGGTATTTAAGATTAATGTTTAGTCACATAGTAATTCACAATTTTACCTTAATCACTGTGATTAATTTTAATTGTCTTCACTAATAACATTTTTAAAAATATAATATAACCATATTAGAAATTATATATTATTATGACTCAAAATATGGAATGAATTTTTCTATATTCATTTCATAGTAGTTGCAGACATTATTTTAATATTAATCCTGAAGACAAGACGATCTAATGAGTTTTTAATAAGTGTATTTTTTTAAATATGATACTATATTAACTCTATGATTAATATTAATCACTGTATTAAAATAAATTAATATTTAATGATATGTGGTCTATAATTTTTTTTAAAACATTTTCCATTTTAAAATTTTTTTTAGAAAAATCCATCTTTATACCCAAAAAGGAAACATATTTTAAAAACCAATATAAAGTTAATTCAAAAGTAAGTAATTTGATTAAATATAACTAAATAAAATAAAGGTTACTTTATAACACATTAAAAAAATTGGGGCTCTTAAACTACTTAATTTATTAAAAGGAATAACTTTTTTTACTAAAATCATTATTTTTACTATTCCCTAAAAAATCATTATTTTTTTGAAATATCCAAAAATTTCACCCAAAGTAAATGTTTATATGATGATTTAAAATTTTATATTAATTTTATCAAATTAAAACTATAAAATTTATAAATTATTCTTTTAAATAAAATCTTATAAGAAATGTGTTTAATTTAAATAGTTTTCTTTTTGATTAAAAACCACTTAATATTTTCATAACTAATATGACTATCTAATTCATATAAATAAACATGAAAATTATTTATTATACCATTATATTGGTCATTAGACCCACAATGTATAAATAATATAGTATAAATACATAATGCATTTTCTGGTATGTTAAACAGTGGTGTTAATCCCTAAATTATTATTGAGCAATAAATAACTCGCCAACCCTTGAGCATTGGGTATACACCTGGGGTCATCCAAACTTGTTTTGGTAAAATGTATGATATCTTTTTCATCTATTTGATTCTCCTACATAGGAAAAAAACAAAACTAATTCTATATTATCCATTCTTAGATGAATCTAGAATAACATAAATTAAGAAATGGTGTGTGTTGTCCTCAAGAAATCAAGTATCCTGACATATCTCCCTTAGGCATCAAATATGAACATAAACACTTCGATTATGAATAATCTAACCATTAATCTAGCCCTCAGCAGGTATGTACCCATTAATGTATCCCTCAAGTGGTTTGCACCATACAAATATCCATCAGGCTGTATAAAATCATGTATCTAGATCTCAGAGAGTATATTAAAATGCGTCTATCATTCAAAAGATATGTAATTATGCACCTATCCTTTAAGAGGTATGTAACCATGAACCTAGAACTCAGACATCAGTAATAATTATGTTTTATAGAAAGATATAAATCAATGAAATCCAATTATTTTACCAACCACCAAACATGCCAAAAATGTTTTCAAATGTCATATTTTTCAATTCATCAATTTATATATTAAAAACTAATTTATTTCATTATAGAAATTTCCTCATTAAAAAATCCTTCATTCGATGTTCCCATTTACAATTTCATTTTTAAGTGTGAAATACAATCCAAAAACCATTTATGTTTCTTGTGAAAGATTTTCACAGTAACTGTGTCATTTAATAACACATATCAAGTAAACCCAGTTTTCTATTTTTATTCCATTATATCCACTTTCTAATTTTTCAGAATGTTATGCCATTTTTTTTCCAAAATAACCACTTTCAATCTAAGTGTTACATTATCCGGATAATTATCACAATTACCAAGTTAAGAAAATTTCATGTGAAGCTAATTCACACATTAATAATTTCAAAATCCCTATAAGGCTCTAGGTTCATTCAATAAAAGTCCCAACCTAACATCAAGGGACAACACACTAGTCTAGTTGCTGTAAGTTTGGAAATAATTACAATGGGGCCTTTTAAAGCTCCAAAAACATTAAATATTCTATTTATGTGAGATAATAATTAAGATAGTCCACTCAAATTGTGTTCTAGTGGAATCAGACTTAATTCACATACTATAAAATCACAATAAACTTTAGGTAGTTGTTTTAGAAAACCCATATAATGAAATGAAGAGGAAGGAAACCAAGATTAAACATCATATCTACATAAAACATAATGATGTCATAAGAAAAATGGGGGTTCAAAACCCATTGCGCGTAGGTTACTGTAGCAGTACTGTAGCGGGTACTGTAGCAGCGGCGGTACTGTTGATCGGCGGGTACTGTAGCGGTGGTAGGGCACTGTAGTGGAGGCGGTACTGTTGCGAGTACTATAGCAGCCGGATTACTATTCACAGAATAGGAATTTGGCCAAAAATTTGGGCCTACGGGCTATGTAATGGGCTACAAGCCCACTGGGCCTTCGGGCTATGTAATGGGTCTCCCTCTACACAGTTAAAAGAAGTCTTTTCTTTGCTTTATTAATAAAAATGAGGCTTCATAACCTTTAAAAAAACATAATGATACCATATGAACGACAATTAAAACATATAATAAAGGATGAAAAGTGGAGGATCAAAGGAGTAAACTAGAGGAAAATACAAAATCATAGAGAAACTCACCGATTTAAACCCATTCAGATCGATGAAAGACTCAAGAGATCAAGAAGAGGTGTGGGATAATACACATACACAGTGGGGAGCCCTTACAAAATGAAAATATGGAATTATTGTTTAATTTAGGGTTAATAGGTATTTAAAAGATTTTTTGGGGTGTGAGTTTTTTTGATTCTATAGATACTTATTCTATCCCAATCTATCACCTCCAAGTAGCTAGTGGGAAGCACCAACTAGCTGACAGTGTTCTCCAGTGATCCTGTACAACTAGAACCCCATCGATTAGTTAGTGTGTTCTTACCGGTTTACTGGGGGTTACTACAAGGTGGGAATTAAGTCTCCAATAGGATACCCAATCTTTGTATTTCTAACCGTTTGGAATGTTGATATCACCAGCTTACTAGTGAGACATTAGTATCCCTTCCAGGCTACAAGGAATCCACCCGTCTAGCTGGTAGACTACATCAGTTAGCTGATGGTTCTATAGTGTCTCCAAAACCATATGTCACCTCTATCTTTTTGCTAACTCGACTTCTTAGATCACCAAAAATCATCTGAAACATATCTTTAATCCAAGAAAGATGCTCCATTATAAAATTAAAGTATCTCAACAAAACTTATAATAGAACACACCTAGGAAATGTTTCTATATTACAAAACATGATTTTATAAACCAAAATTATGATATAATAAATTATTCCCCTTATTTTACAGTGATAATTTTCTTCAATATCTCATCATCTCATAACCCATATTTGAGTTAAGGATTTTAATTTTTTACTCCCTGAAAATATATGATAAAGTACACTTTTATTTGAAATCCATTCATCTAATTACCCAAAATTTAATCCACATCATCAAAAAAAATTCATATCAATAATGTTTAATATCATTTGTAATTTTATAGATACAATTTTGTTCATTTGAAACATATAATATTTGAAAAATTTGAAAAATAATCGATTGACATATTTTAACATCATAAATTCTAAAAACTGATCTCTACTCACCTAGATAAAAATCCTCCAATAATAATCGAATATGATAATATTATATTAACACTATATATCTATGATAATTTTAGAATAAATCATATTGGGCATACTAGGGTTTTTCTATCATCGAATTCAATTGGTGACATATACACCTATCAACAAGAAACTGGTAAACATGTAATCCCACATCAACTAATTTTTTTGTATCGTATTTTCTATACTAGAAGAATAATAATTAATAATAGGTTTAATGATTTTACTATAAATAATTTTTACAGACATAATTTTAATTTTCATAAAAAATTTAATTACTATATATATTTTTATAAAGAGATGTATGCATATATTAGTGGTTATTCCTCTTCCACTATGTAATTTATTTAAATAGACACATGATAAGTTAGAAAAATCATTTAACTATATTTAAATATAATTAAATGAGTATTATAACTAAATATTAGATTACTAAAGGTAGAATGATAAATATAATTATTATTCTAACTAATATAACCTGATAAATGTATATAACTAAAATTAATTATTACAAAAAAATAGTTACATAAAAACAATGATGTCATGTATATCTAACCAAAAACTATGTAACAAAAATTGTCAAATTTGGAAATTAATTTAAAAATTATTCAAATAATCACTATGTAAATATTTAATTTATCATGTTAAAATAATAATTATTTTTATGTATATATTTCAAAAAAAATATATTTATTTTCCTAAATTATTAGGAGAGTAAAAAATTATTTTCCTTATATCCCTTATATTTGATCATTTCATATAGAATGGACCACGTCTATATCATCGTCATTGGTATCCTTAGGTTATCATGTAATAGATAATGAAATCTTACATATGTTCACAATATCATCAGTATCCTTATCCCCAAAATGATTTTTTTCCTTTAAAAATGATTTTCTATATTTCATTCAATTATTCAATAAGAAAAAAATATTTAATTATCATGTGTTAACATGGAAAATGGATCCTATTTACAACAAAACCATTTCAAATCAACATTTTTAAATTCATAATCATAATGTTTCACACCACTATTACAATCCACTAAATGGAAATTTAATACTTAACCTTGAAATATATTTTAATCCATAATCCCAAGTCCAAAAGATTATTTTCTTTGAAGATGTTTATGAAGGTTTAAAATGCCATACTTGAGAGAAAAATCACTTTTTTCTCATATTGTTCAAGAATTTCATTAAATTACCATCTTAATAACAAATAGAAAAATACTAGTTCTAATTAATGTAGAGATTAAAATATATTTTCTTATCCTTTTTTCTTAATTTTTATAAATTAATGTAAATTAAATAGGGTTATTGGGGAGGTTATCATTGAAAGTCATGTACTAGGAACATTAATTGAAAATTTACACTGATAATTTTCTTATTTGGAAGATACATATGTATTAATTGATAGGGATATTATTTATATTGTGACTTATATTTATCTTTCCCAAAAAGTATTGGATGATATTTTCACTGTGCATGGGTTCTAGTATATTTATTATGGAAAACCTATAATTCCTACATTAATAATTAATATATTAAATTTTTTAGGGGACCATATACACCTTACATTCCATATGATGATTTAATCCATAAATATATAAAAATTATGGACACAGATATCTCATTATCCAACCTCCATGAAGATGATATAAATTCTTAATTTATATTTTTAGCTTTGATCCTATTGGTCATACCACTAGATACATGGAATTTAAAAGATTCCTTTTTATGCATTTTAGTCTTTGAGGTAGGGATAGTTGGTAAGAGGTCATACCTATTTTCTAGGGAACTAAATTAACTTTAATATACTAATTTTTAATAAATTAATGGTAGGAGGAACCAATACTAAAAAAATAATTAAAATAATAGTGGAAGACACTTCATGTTGGATTTTATTACACTAGATTCTAGATATCACTATTTAGATGATTAGGGGAGGATAACATCCTTTTTTGGGTATTGAGTGTAAAATATATTGATTAAAAGGTTGAAAAAAAGATCATAATAATTTATAGAGGACTCCAAGAAATATTCCACCCCTTCAAATGTCTTCATTGGTGGTGAAACATCTAGTAAAATGCTAGTTTCATGATTAATCTCTTAGGAGGAAGTGTACGAGTATGGGTAATGTAAATAAAATATATTAAATACACATAAGGAACCCATAATGTGGGTAATGTAGGCCATATTAAATAATCACGTAGAGCTCAAAACCAATAGAATTAGGAAAGGGAACTTGAAATCACTATGATAAATAGTTATCAAATATGGAGGGGATTGATTCCATCTAAAAACATGTTAGTATGAACTTGGTGGTGGAAATTTATGAAGTGAAACATCCATTTTTACAAGATGAGACACTTCTATAGTGAGAAATTGGTTCGAGTTTTATGGTCAATATGGAAAGGAAGAGGATATGATGGATCAATCTTGATAAAAATGTGTGTGACCATTGTGTTTTACATAGTTTGTGTACCCTAATCCATGCATAAGAAATGAACAACAGAATAAAATACAACCGCTAGGATCATATGGTTATATAATGATAGATTTAGGTTATTAAGGTAGAACAAAACCACAATTTAAGTAGAGTATCATTCCTTAAGAATAGCTAAAGGCCACATATAAAGATGAAAATATCAGGAGTCAAATATCTCCTTTTTACTCGACTAATATATAATTAAGTTAACATATGATAATAGATAGATAATTTGGTATTTATATTACATAATTGAGATATTTATTGGTTTTAAGAGGTTCCATGAATAGATGCAACATTAAAAATAAGGGATAAATGAATAATCTATCCAAAAATACATGATCAATGTCCATTTGTGGTACTCAGCAGCCATGTCAGGTTCATCATCATATGGGTATAAGATAATGTCAACATATAACACCTAAATTAGGAGAAATATAAAATAAAAATGTATAATATAAGGATTAAGTATAGTTTGAGTCTTATTATATCCATAAACTAGAGATTCCATGAAAGAGGAATGCGAGGGAGAAGAAGGAGACATACCAAGGCCCTTGATGTCCAAAGTGGGAGAAGACATCATCTTTGAGTTATATTCTAATGATATAGGATGTAGTACAATGGTAAAAATATATAAAATAGAATGAAGTTCTTGTTTCACCTTCAAAATCATCATTACATTCATTCTTAAATGTGTGCAATTTTGATTATAATCTCTAAATTAATAAGACATTCCTTGAAATCATATATGCTCAAAAAATAAAATTATTGAAAGTCATTTCTAAAAATAAATTATGTTTAATGTTTTATAAAATACCTTCTTGAATGATATATAATTTTCATTTAAATACCAAAATGGGTTCTTTTCTAGTCATTAAATTAGTTTCCTATGTTTTTAATTTATATTATTTGGAAAAACTCTCAATCCAATCAAACTGTATATAGGGGAAAATATTAACTATATTTGAAGAAGTAAATGATTAAATTGGATGTATAATGTAATTATATTCCACAATGTTTTGGTATATACTGAATATGATGATTCTTAAATTCATAATTTAATTCATTGGGAATGAGTCAAATAAAATATAGATTTCCAAATTCTCTTGTCACTTGTAAATATATCAAATATGGTGAAACATTCTTATTATGAGCTAAGGTATTTGAAAACTATATAAACAAAATATCTTATTATATCCTCACTACATTAATCACTCCAATTTCATTTGTTCTTCTAACTAATATTTTGTGAAAATATATTTGAATATTAGGTAACGGTGTAAGAAAATCAACCCTCAATTCTCTAATTTTACACATAAACCTATAAATCCATTATTTGTGTTAATAATTGATATTTAATAATAAATATATGATTTTTTTGTGAATAATAAATATAATACTAATTTTCTCTTTTAAACCTGAAAAAAATATTTAATAATAATTTTTCTTTGTAGAATCCCTGCCCCAGATCACCTGAAAGAAACCTAATTGGGTGAGCCAATAGAAATTTAGCATGCCTCCCCATACACCTGAGGATGATGTATAGCCTAAAGGGTCTATAATTTCAAAGTGGAGAGACTATACCATCTATATATTAATAATTATAACAAATCCTATATGAACATCAATAATGGTGACTGCAAATTGTAACACTAAACAATTATCCACATTTTCATATGAGTTATAAAATAGTAATCTATATTTCCTATAGGACGATCATATACAATGAATATTAAATATAAAAAACATCCTCATCTAGATATAAATTAACCACCCACTCCAAATACGAAAAAATCACCAATATGACCATGCATCTATAGCTCCACATTAAACTTTTCTTCATAGGATTTCCCCTTACCCTTTCCAATATGATGAATTATAAAGTCTAAATGCACCCTTAAGGGGTCCTGTAAGGTGTGATTATGAACTCAATAGACCATGGAATTTTTTTTCACTTTATTATATCTATAAATATTCAATTTTATTCAAGGTCGAATGTATGTAATCTAACACAAACGAAACTACACCATATTTAATCCTCTATAGTTGATCACTTTGTATTCATTAAGAAAATCTTGAATGGGATGATATAACTACAATTATTTAGCTTAAAGAATAATTTTACTTATAATAATTCAATACCACATGATGATACATTCCAACTAGTAACCTACACAGCTATTCTGGACCATAATAAATGACACACCAAAGGCATTCCCACTTATAGTACCAAAATATCCATGGTTGAAAAATTCCAATTCCAATTTCTAACTTAAAAACCTGATGAAAACCAAGAATAAAAATCACACAATCCCATATAATAAACTAAATCACCACCTGTATACCATGTTCATCCCTATGGTGTATATACCCATAACACTAATGATCCTTATATTCACCCTATTATACTCATCAATAAAGGACACTACTTCATAAATTATTGTAAACAACACAACTTGGGACGTATATTTTTTGAACACTACCACATAAACCTAAAATTTAAGATGATTGGAATGACCATAATCATATAAACAAAAATGAATAAACTTCCTTCACCCCTATTAGTGAATGAGATATCACCATCATAATGACTACCCAACTATATCACCCAAAAGCCACATCGGTTATACAAATCATAATTCCAAGGAAACACATCAAGCATCACATACTAAGGATCATCACTTTATAATAGGTAGAATTATACTAAATAATAAAAAAGAATATATATTATAGAAATATAATTCCAAATATGACTTTATCTACAATTACACACACAAAACACCCAAAAAATATCACATGAAAAATATAAATTAGAATTGGTTCTGTTCGTAGTCATACGGTAAGACCTACCAACACACATAAATCACAAAATTCATAATTTCACTTATAATAAATGAAAAGATCTTATAATAACTAATTGTGAGTTATTATGAACCAACTCATGAATTATCATAATTTTATTCAATTATAATTTAAAAAATTAAAAAACATGGAAAACTCAAAAATTAGGGTATATACAATAAGGAATTAAGAAATGTGAAAAAATCCATGAAATAGACACACAAGGGTACCTATCCTTTCCCACTATAGCTCCTCATGATCGAGGACATAAATAACTCCCCATATTTGATGAATATCTAAATTTAGGAAGATACTAAAACATGAAAAGAGAATAAGAAATATCCCCATTGATAGAAGGAAAATGAGGATAAATCCAAAAAATTATCAATTAAGTAAACTAGTTATATAAATAATAAATCCATACCTAAAGGATATATGTGGTGTATCTCCTTTGGCTCAATCGACAACACCATAATATAGGTGAAAACCAAAAACCTGATGTTCCTACCTATGATAATTTTGATATGTGACACTACTCTTCACTTTGTAGTGTCATGCGTGGCAATAACTTCATGAAACAAACCTTCTAACTATGGTGCGATCCACTAAATGTGAATAAAAATTATTCTTACACCAGAATATTTTAATCTCACACAACCACAAACTAAGATTTAATTCCCTTATCTACAGAATAATGAACCACCGACCCTAAAAAACTACTTGTTTCCATCTTCTTGCCATATTGTAATTCAGTTGGATATGTTAGTGTCTTCATCTTGAAATAAAATATCATCCCCAAGCTTGGTATAACATCTGAAAAGTTATATATAATAATATTATGATAACCATTAATCCTGAAGCACACCAAAAACCACATATTTAAACATCTCTTAGATTCAAATATACACATGTGTATACTCGAGCTGTTATAACCTCACCACCATATGAAAACTCACCTATGAAATATCCCATTCCATAACATTGAAAAACCTCATAAAAAATATATTATTATGAATTAAAATAGGGAATAAATTTTTCCATATTCTATTCATAGTGATGGTATACATTATTTTATTATTAATCTCATAGACACAGTGAGGCAAAGAGTTTTTAATAAGAGTATTTTTTTAGAAAAATATGATTGTATATTAACTCTATGAATAATAATAATAAATGTATGAAACTAAATTAACATTTAATGATATATAGTCTATAAATTTATTTTAAAACATTATCCATAGGGGATTATTTTAATTAATTAAAAAGGTGAAACATTGTGCATTTTAAAACAGTTTTTAGAAAACCCCGTCTTTAAACACAAAAACAAAGATATTTTAGAAACCAATATAAATTTGATTAAAAAGTAATTAATTTGACTAAATATAAATAAATATTACATATGTTACATTAAAAGAAAAGTAAAAATTTTTGGGACTCTAAAATTACATAATTTATTAAAGGGAATTACTTTTTTACTAAAATAAGTATTTTCACTATTCATTGAAAAAGAATTATTCTTTGAAAAATCCCGAAATTTTACCAAATGTGAATGTTGATATGATGATTTCAAAAAGTAGATTAATTTTATCATATTAAAACTATATAATTTATAAATTAATATTTTAAATAAAATCTTATAAGAAAAGTGTTTAATTAAAACACTTTCCTTTTTTTTATTAAAAATCACTTAATATTTTAATAACTAATATAATTATCTAATTCATATTAAAAAATATGAATATGATTTATTCTATCATTACTTGGGTTTTTACACCTATTTTTGTGTAAATAATTAAATATACATATATAGTCCATTCCCCAATATGTTAAATAATGACATTAATCCCAAAATTATTGCAGAACATCAAATAACTCACTAACCCTCGAGCATCGAGTAGACACTTAGGGTCATCCAAACCAGCATTGGTGCAATGTTGATATCTATATCAACTATTTTATTCTCCTAACTAGGAATATAACCAAACTAATTCTGTATTACCCTTTCTAGGATGAATCCAAAATAACATAAATCAAGAAATAGTGTGTCATGTCTTCAGGAAATCAAATATCCAGACATATCTCCCTTAGGCATAAAATACGAACATACACCTTTCCATTAGGAATCATCTTACCATGAATCTATACCTTAGTAGGTATCTACCCATTAATACCCCTCAAGTGGTATATAGAAAACATATAACCATCATGTAGTATATAATCATGCATCTTACTCTCATGCAATATGTTACCATGCATCTATCATTAAAACATTGTGTAATTACACACCTATACCATAAGAGGTATGTAACCATGAACCTTGACCTAAGGAATCAATGATAATTGATTATTATGAAAATACATAAATCTAATAAATCTAATTATTTTATAAACAAAAAAAATGCCAAAAATGTTTTCAAATGTCATATTGGTCAATTCATCAATTTACATATAAAAAACTCATTTATTTCATTATAGAAATTTTCTCATTTAAAATCCTTCATTACAAGTTTCCATTTATAATTTCATGCTTATGTGTAAAATAAAATCCAAAAAATAGTTATGTTTTAGGTTAAAAATTTTCATAGTAAGTGTAATATTTCATAACACATATCAAGTAAGCCATGTTTTCTGTTTTTATTCCGTTATATACAATTTCTATCCTGTCAGCACGCTATGCCATTTTCATGCCAAAATTATAACTTACAATTCAATTGTTACATTTTCAAGATAATTATCACAACAACCAAGTTAATAAAATTACATTTTATGCTATTTCACACATTAACAATTTCCAAATCCACATAGGGATCTAGGTTCATTCAATAAAAGTACCAACCTAACTTCAAGGGCCAAAACAACACTCTGGTTGCTGTAGTTCTGGTAACAATTCCAATGGGGTCTGTGGTAGGTCCAAACTCGTTATATCATCTATCTATTTCATATAAAAATTAATACAGTCCACTGAAATGGTGTTTTAGTGTGATCACACTAAATGAACATACTAGAAAATCACAACAGACTTTAGGGAGTTTTTTTTGACTACCCACCTAAAGAAACAAAGAGGAAAGAAACCAAGATTAAAAAATAGATATGCATGAAACATAATTACACCATATGTAAAATAATTAAAAATAATAATAAAGGATTAAAAGAGATGATCCAAGGAGTAAACTAGAGGGAAATACAAAATCTAAGAGAAACTCACCAATTTCAACACATTCAGATCAATGAAAGCCTCAAGAGATAAAGTAGATGTATGGGATAATGCACAACCACCATGGAGATCCATTAAAAAATGAAAATATAAAATTATTAGTGAATTTTTGGTTAGGATGTATTTAAAAGATATTTTTTGGGGTTTGAGGGTTTTTTATTCTACAACAACTTTTTCTAAAACAAGCCAACACCACCAAGTAACTGGTGGGAAGCACCGACTAGACGATAGTGTTATCCAATGATCCTATATAGCTAGAACCCCACCAGTTGTTCAGTGTATTCCTACCAATTTACAAGGGGTTCTTATAAACTGGAAAGTAGGTCAACTATAGGATACCCACACTTCATATTTCTAACCGTCTGACATGTTTATATAACCAAAATACTTGTGAGACATCTATAGCCTTTCTAGGCTACTAGGAATCCCACCGGCTAGCTAGTATACTACATCAGTTATCTGATGGCTCTATAGTGTCTCCAAAACTGTAATCCACCTCTATACCTTCACTAACTCAACTTCTTCGATCCCCAAAACACCTCTAAAACATCTCTTTAATCAAAGAATGATCCTAAATTATAGAATTAAAGTGGACCAACAAACTATATAATAGAACAGACCTGATAAATGTTGTTATATTACAAAACAGGATTTTATAAAAACATTAGGATATAATAAATTCTTTCCCTAATTTTATGGTGATAAATTTCTTCAATATCTCATCATCTCAAAACCCGTATTTGAGGAAGGGATTTTAATTTTATACTACCTGAAAATAAATGCTAAAATCCACATTTATTTGAAATCCATTCATATACCCAAAATTTCATCCACATCTTCATAAAAACTTTTATATCAACAACGTAGAATATCATATATAAATGTATAGATACAATGTTGGTCATTTGAAAAATATAATATTTTAAAAATTGGAAAAATAATCGATTGAAATATTTTAAGGTTAGAAATTATAAAAACTAGTCTCTACTCAGCTAGAAAACACTCTAATTAATATTTAATACGATAATATTATATTACCACTATATATTCATGATACTTTGAAACAACATCATATTAGGCATACTAGATTTTTGTTATCATTGAATTCAATTGGTTACATATACACATATCAACAAGAAACTGGTAAACATGTAATCTCACATATACTAAATTTTTGCATTGAATTTTATATAGTATAACATTAATCACCAATAATAGGTTCAATGATAGTATTATAAATAATTTTTACATGAATAATTTAAATTTTCTTACAAAAATTATTAATATATATATTTTTTGTAAAAAGATGTACGCATATATAAATTGATATTCCTCTTCCACAATGTGATTTATTTAAATATATTCATGATAAGTTAACAAAATTACATTTAACTATATTTCAATATAATTAAATGATTATTAGAAGTAAATATTGGATTACTAAAAGTAGAATGATAAACGTAATTATTATTTAATTTAATATAACTAGATAAATGTATATAACTAAAAGTAATTAATATAAAAAAGTAGTGGCATAAAAACAATGATGTGATGCATGTTTAAAATTTGTTACAAAAATTGTTGAATTTTATAATTAATATAAAAATTATAGAAATGATCAATATGTAAATATTTAATTTATCGTGTCAAAATAATAAATTTTTTTATGTGTATGTTAAAAAAAAGATAAAATATTTTTATATTCATAAATTATCAGGATTGTAAAAACGTATTTTCCTATATCCCTTATATATGATCATTTCTTATTGAATAGACCATGTCTATGTTATAGTCATCAGTATCCTTAGGTAATCAGGTAATAGATAACAAAATCATATATAATTACACAATATCATCAGGTTCCTTATCACCCAAATGAAAGTTTCCCCTAAAAACGATGTTCTACATTTCATGAAATTGTTCAATACGAAAAAATATTTAATTCTAATGAATTAACATGGAAAATGGCACCTATTTGCTACAAAATCATTTCAAATCAGCATTTTTAAATTCATAATCACAATGTTTCACACCACTGTTACAATCTTCTAAATGGAACTTAAATACTTAAACATGAAATATAGTTTAATCCATAATCCTAGGTCCAAAAGATTATTATCTTCGATTATGTGTTTGAATTTGAACAAGGCCTTCCAAGAGAAAAAACTCACTTTCTTATTATATTGATCAAGAATTGTATTAAATTAACCTCTTAAGAACCAAGAGAAAAATCCTAGATTAAATGAATGGAGATATTCCAAAATCTTTTGTAATCCCTTTCTTCTAATTTTTTATAAATAAATGTAAATTAAATTTGATGATTGGGTGGGTTAAAATTGAATTTCATGTATTGGGAATATGAATTGAAAATTTACACTCACAAATTTCTTATTTAGAAGAATGACATGTATTAATTGATAGGGATATCATTTAAATCACAAATTATATGTAACTTTTCCAAAAATTATTGGATTATATTTTCACTGAGTGTGGGTTCCAGTATAGACATTATGGAAAACCTATAATTCCTACATTCAAAAAGTATATGTTCAAAATTTTAGGGGACCAAATCCTCCTTAAATTTCATGTGAATATTTAATCCATAAATATATATAAATTATGCACACAGAGATATCATTATCCAACCTCCATGAAGATGATATAAATCCTTGATTTATATTTTTAGCTTTGATCATAATGGTTATACCACTATATAAATTGGATTTAAAAAGAATCCCTTTTAAGACTTTTAGTATTAGAGGTAGGAATAGTTGGTAAGAGATAATACACCTCTTCCAGGGAATTGAATGAATTTTAATATAGTAATTAGTAAGGAATTAATGTTAGGAGGAACCAATACTAGCAAAATAGCTAAGGTAATATCATAAGACACTTAATGTTGGATTTTATGACACCTGTTGCTAACTATAACCATGTGGATGATTAGGGTGAGTGATCATCCACATTAGGTGTTGATAATAAAACATATTTACAAAATGGTTGGAACAAAAATCTCATAACAATTTAGAGAGGACTCTAAACCATATTCTTCCCCTTTAAATGTTTTCATTGGTGGTGTAAACTCTAGTAGATTGATATTATCCTGATGAATCTCTAGGAGGGAAGTGTATAAGGATGGAGATTGGGAAGAAGACATATTAAAGGCACATAATGAAACCTTAGTGGGGGAGAATGGATTCCATATTCAATAATTAATTAGATATCTAAACCTAAATCATCTAGGAAGGGAACTTGCAAACATGTTGAGAAATAGTTATCAAAGCTATAGGGGATTGATTCATTCTAAAAACATGTTACATATGACCTTGGAGATAGAAATTTGAGAAGTGAATAATCCATTTTTACAAGATGAGACACTGCTAGAGTGATATATAGATTCTAGTTTGATGTTAAATATAACAAAGAAAAGGATAGGATAGATAAATCTCGATAAAAATGTGTGTGACCATTGTATTTTACATAGTATGAGTTCCCTAATCCATTCATATGAAATGAAAAAAATAATTAACTATATCCCATAGAATCATAGGGTTATATATTAAGAGAGTTAGGTCATTTAGGTAGAACCAAACCACAATTTAGGGTGAATCTCATCCCTTAAAGATAACTAATGTCCATATATAGATATGAAAATATTAGGAATCAAATATATCCATTTCACTTAACCAATCTATAATGAAGGTATAATATGAGAATACTTTGTTAATGTGGGCTTTATAGTCCATAATGGATATATTTCTTAGTGTTCAGAGGTTCCAAAAAGATATTTAACACTATAAATAGGGGATAAATGACTAATATATAAAAAAACATGATCAATGTCCATTTGTAGTACACAGTAGACACATCATATTCATAATCAGATAGGTAAGAAAAAAAGGTCAACATCTAACACAAAAATTAAGATACATAGAACAAAAATAGGTATAATAGAAGGAATAAGTATATTTGGGGTCTTATTATATCTATAATCTAGAGATTATATGAAAGAGGAATGTGAGGGAGGGGAATGAGACATACCAAGGCACTTAATGTCTAAATTGGGTGATGACGTCACCATCGAGTGAGTAGCTAATGATCTAGGATGTAGTCCAATGGAGAAAATATATAAAATAGAATGTAGTTCTTGTTTCAACTTCAAAATCATCATTCCATTCATTTTTAAATGTGTACATTTATGATTATAATCTCTAAATCATTGAAAAAATCCTTTAAATTATCTATGCTCTATCAATACAATTATTGAAAGTCATTTCAAAAAATAAATTATGTTTAATGTTTCATAAAATCCCTTCATGAAAACATTATAATTTTAATTTAAATATCCAAATGGTTTTTTTCTAGTCATTTAATTTAGTTCCTATATTTTTCAATTATATTATTGGGAAAACTCTCATCCATAATTCATCCACTCAGACTGTAAATAAGAGAAAATATTAACCATATTTGAAGAAGTATATAATGAAAGTGGGTGTATAATCTAATTACATTGCACTATGTGTTGGTATGTACTAAACATGATGGTGCTTAAATTCATAATCTCATTCATTGGGAATGATTCTCCTAAAATATAGATTTTCAAACTCCTTTATGATATGTAAATGTGTCAAATATGGTGACACATGATTATTATGAGATATGGTATTTGAAAACTGTATAACTCCAATATCTTATTATATCCCCACTTCATTAATCACTCCAATTTCATTTTTTATTATAAATAATATTTTGTGAAAATATCTTGGAATATTAGGTAATGGTGTAAGAAAATATAACCTCAATGCTCTAATTTTACACATAAACTTATAAAGCCATTGTTTGTGTTATTAGTTAAAATTTAATAATGAATATAAGAAATTTTTATTTCAGTATAGTAAATATAATACTAATTTTTTTCTTTTAAATATGAAAAAATTGTTTAATAATAAATTGTATTTGTAGAATCTCCACCCCAAAACACCAAAAAACATCTATGTGGGTGATCCAACAGACATTTGGCATGCCTTCCCATACCCTAAAGGATGATGAATATTCATAAGGGTTTATAATTCCATAGTGTAGAGACTATATTGTATATATATAAATAATTATAACCTATCCTATATGAAAATAAATAATGGTGAATAAAAACTGTATTGGTATAAGAAAAAAATTACAACACTGACAAACAACCCACATTTTCATACGAGTTATAAAATAGTAAAATAGATTTCCTAAAGGATGATCATATATAAATAACATTAAATATCAAAAACACCCTCATTTAAAAATAAAGGAACCACCTACTCCAAATCCCAAAAAAATCACCAATATTCCCATGCATCTAAAGCCCCACAAGAAACTATGATTCAAAGGATACCCCCTTCAGCTTTCCAATATTATGAATCATAAAGTCTAAATTCATCCTTAAGGGGTCGTGTAAGGTGTCAATATGAACTCACTAGACCATGGAAATTTTTTTATCTTGATTATATCTATACATATATAATTTTATTCAAGGTTCAATGTATGAAATCCAATACAACCTATACTACACCATACTCAGTTGTCTATAGTTGAGAACTATATATTCATCAAGAAAATATAGACTGAGGGGATATACATATAGTTTTTTTAGCATGAAGCATCCTTTTAATTATAACAATTCAATACCACATGATGATAAATTTAAATTAGTAACTTACACTGCTACTCTGGACCATTATAAATGACGCACCAAAGGCTTGACCACTTACAGTACCAAAATATTCATGGTTGAAAAATTCCAATTCCAATTTCTAGCTTAAATACCCATCGAAACCCAAGCATATGAATCACATAATACCATATGGTGAACTCAATCACCACCCTTATACTATGTTCATCCATATGATGAATACCTACAACACACAAATAATCCTTATAGTCTCCCTATTATACTCATCTATGAAGAATACTACTTCATAAATTATGGTAAACACCACCAATTGGGCCTCGTATTATTTGAACACTACCACATTAACATCAAATTTAAGTTGAGTGGAATAATCATCATATATATATATATATATATATTAAAACTCCTTCACCCCATTAGTAAATGAGATATCACCATCACAAAGAAAATCCAACTATATCACCCTCAAGCCACATCAGTATATAAATCATAATTACAAGGAACCACATCAAGCATCACATACTAAGTATCATAACTTTATAATGTGTGGAATTATACTAACAAATCTATAAGAATATAGATTATATAAAGATAATTACATATATGACCATATCCACCATTACCCACACAAAACACACTAAACCTATCACATAAAAAATAGAAAGTTGAATTGGTTCCATTCCCAGTAATACAGAAGGACCTACCCACACCCATAAATCACAAAATTCCTAAACACACTTATTAAAAATGAAAATATATAGGAATAAACTATTGGGAGTTAGTTTTACTTCACTCATGAATTATCATAATTGGATTCAATTATAATTAAAAAAAATCATGGAAAAATCATAAATAAGGATATAAATTATGAGTAATTAAGAAATAGGAAAAAATCCATTTAATATATCCACAAGGATACCTACACTTTCCCACAATATCTCTTTATTATAGATGAAATAAATAATTCTCCATATATGATGAATATATAAATTCAGAAAGATACTGGACATGATAAGAGAATAAGAAATATCACCATTGATAGGAGGGAAATGAGGCTAAATCCACTAATTTATCAATTTAGTAAACCAATTATATAAATAATAAATATATACCCAAAGGATCAATGTGGTGTGTCCCCTTTGGATCAAGATGCAACACCATAAACTATGTGAAAATAAAATACCTATTTTTCCTACCTATGGTAATTTTGATGTGTGAAACTAGTCTTCACATTGTAGTGTCATAGGAGGAAATAACTTCCTGAAACAAGCCTTCTCACTGTGGTGTGATCCACTAAAAGTGAATAATTTTTTTTCTTAAAACAGAATATGTTAATCTCACACAATCAAAACACATGATTCAATTCCCTCATCTATAGAATGAAGAACCACCAACCCTAAAAATCTACTCGTTTCTATCCTCTCACCATATTTCAATTGAATTGGATATGGCAGCGTCTTCATATTGCTATAAAATTTCATCCCCAAGCCTGGTCTAACCTCTAAAAACTGATCTGTCATCCTAAAATGATAACCATGCATACTAAAACAAACCAAAACCACATATTTAAACATATATTAGATTTAAATATACTCACCTGTATACTAGAGCTATTATAAACTATCCAATTACATAACATTGAAAAAACTCATACAAAAATTGGGAAAACTACTCACTGCATTATGGAAACACCAAGTGATATTGAATATGTATTTCTTGTCCCAATAAACATAACCAACCGACACATTGAAACTTTTTCAAACCATGAACACTCACCACTATAGGAGTCACCTTTCCCATAACATCAAAATAAAGTTACATAACTATCTGATGTTACCATACCCGAACATCATCCCAAATTTCACACCATCAGCTATCAACTCATTTCCTATAGTCATTAAAATACTGTCACCCTACATCATACCCGATTCATGTTCTTCAACCATTAAATGTTTTATTCACTTAATTGTTTACAAATAGTGAACTAATACCAATCATCTAAAATATAATAACCAACTGAGTAATGTCATACCTATGACCATCAACTACTCTTCATCCTACTTAGAGTACATCATCTTAATCATGTGAAACTACCATGATCGTTGACCAATAGATCCCTAACTGTATTTTGGATTCACATTCTTCAGTAGCCACTACCACAACATATAATACCATGTCCTTTCCCATGACCTGTGAACATATAATAACACAAGCTAATGATTTACTAAATATTTAAAAATCATACCTTGGATGCATGAGTTCTACATGACCCATGACATCTAAATAATTATGAAACCATTTTGGAAAATACCTCATCACAACCCATAAAGCCACATTTATGGATTTCATCTATTAAATAATAAAAATGGGAAAGAACATGGATCCACTTTTAATATTGGTATCATCTAGAGGATGACCCACACCATTTTGGAAAATAAGATCCCATTCTCTAATAACCCTACTAGGTCCCTTTATGTCCCCACTTCTGGAATCCATTAGCCTCAGTAAAATTTTCACCTTATACTAAAGTCTAACTATGTATACTATCAATGGTAAAATTTAACTCCATTATTAATACATGATTCACTGTCTTAGAAAATTACACCAATCTAAATATATTCACACATACCCTGATGGTGTGTTGAATACCATCCTCAAATTATCCCATATTTGCGATCTCAAACATTCCAATGCTATCGTAATGTGAAACAAGTATGTGAACCTCACAACATTATTCATAACCGATGTGTCCCCCCTATATGACATTCATTAACCCATAGGCTTGATCTTCCCTCAACATCTCATGAAAGAAGTTATCAATTAACCTTTTATCTATGTACTTACAATTCATCCCCTCATTCCAACCATCATGTACCTATATATCCCAATAGTGAACTGTTTCCATTGAGGATATATATTTCTAACTTCACCCTACACTTAGAGGAATACCAACATTATCAAAAAAATTCTAAACATAATAGATAATTTTCTTCTCTTTATAGGGTTTCACCTACTTCTAAAACATATAAGTTTTATTAAACAAGAACTCGATAATAAAATATTCTATGGAAGGATCTACACCTTGAGTTTCCAAATCAAATCCCTGAATAAATCATACTATACATACCATGATCTGTTCATAAAACAACATCCCCGACTTCTCCATCCATTGTAGATGACATACATACCTCAACTACTCCACCTATGACCCATGATCATCTCTACCCGTAGGGGACTCATCTTTTTCATGATTCGGTGGCACCACATCACCTCCCACCTAATTCTCCCATAGAGGCCTTTAAGGTTTCATGTCTGTTAGAAATGAATACCAATATAAATATATATATAACAATGAATATTTCTCAAGTAAGGAATACTATAAATGGTATAACCTTCCACTATCCAAAAAAATTACCTACTCATACCCAATAATTCAGCCTCATGTCCTTGCATACACCTTCCTTTGGAAAGTTATCACAAACATGACACACAGACAAGATCTACATAATCGATAACACTATGAATAAATTTTCATATTTAGATAATTAGGATTACCTTATGAACCAATATGAGAAAAAACCATATAGGATTTCATTGGAACATTAAATATAAAAACCCCTTATCCCTAAAAAATAATCAGACACCCATAGTAATGTAAATTCAATGTGAGTTCTACATTCTTGAACTAATAAATGAGCACATGTCCTCTCACCTCTATAGTCAAAGATTCACAAAATAAATAAATAAAATAAATAAAATAAATAAAATAAATAAAATCATGTTATCCATTCCATATAATCCAAATTTATCCATGAAATAAAAATAGAAACCACATTTCCCTAGTGACTCTGTATTTTTCTTGCACATGTGTTGGCTAGGCACACAATTAAATGTTTTTTCCATGTCTTGACACATCAATAAATTACTATCTACCATAAACCAAATTTAAACCTAAAACCTACTTTGTACCATTTATTACAATAAACTCTAATTTGACTTTGCATCATTCCTAACTTGGATCATTGAAATAACATATGAGTTGGCGTGCCACTAGACATCAGGCATGAATCCCAATATACACAATAATTTTATATTGGATTGAGGTTCTACTAGGTGATAGTGGGGATATTATACCCCCTATATATAATTATAAAAAAATGAATTAAAATTAAAATAAATAAACAAAAATGATTTATAAATAAGGAAAATAGAAGTAATGAATAATGAACACACATAATGTCATGCAAGTCATATAAAAGTAAAAAAATTAGTTTAAAATCATTCAAAAACATAATAAAAAATACTATAAATTACCCTATAATGGAATAATGGATCCCCCTAGTCTAACATCAAAAATATATTTCCATCCAACTGATGCATATACCACACCACTAACTATTATAGTATAGTTACAAGACCGCTTATCTTTACTAGGATAAAAATCATAAATCCTTCACATTTCGTAGAGGTCCCTTATAGGGTTTGAGTAAAGATAATTAGGTCTCTATTAATGATGTAACTATTTTACATTTATAAATATATAAGAGTGTATAAAATATAATCAGTATGGCAAAAAAATAGTTAACACATCCTACTCCATGTTAGGATTGGCCAAATATGTGTATGAACTTTATATGCATTTTCCAAACTGAGGTGGGATGATATACCCAAATTTTATAACTTAGTAAGTATCATTGTTTATCTAACTAATTCCATACCACTTGATGTTACACATTCATTTGGATCTCACATAACTGTTCTAATCCATAAATAATAAAAACCGAAAAATAATACCATATATTATACAACAATTTCCATAGTCAAATAGTTATCATTCCAACCACCAACTCAATAGCTCGATGAGAACCTAGGCATATAAAAATGTCTAAATCACCACCCATATATTGTGTTCATCAATATAATGTATTCATACATATTAAAAATTATCATTTTCATCACCTTAGTTTTCTTGTCTATAGAAGATGCTTCATGAAATAATATGGTCAACACTATATCTTAGGCCATGTACTATGTGAACTAGACCCCAACGACCTTAACCCACAGTGACTAAAATCTCCATAATCTTATGAAGTTAAACCTATGAACCACTTTCACCCCATTATAATGTGATATATCAACATCAAACATAATAACTAGCCACATCAACTCACATGAATTGTATAAACTAATGTTCCCATAGAACCACAATAATCATCACATCCCTAGGATCATTTCATTAAATTACACAAAAAATAGGACCTATTGGAACACAATAATGAAATTGAAATAAATACCCATCCAAAACCATAATTACTCACATGAGACATATATAAATAATCTCATATGAAAAAAATGGAAACCACAAGTGGGTTTTTTTCTGTCTCACACATGACCATAACCATTTCAAAAAATCACAAGAAACATAATGGCATGCATAAAAATGAAAAATATAGTGACCACATACCTAGAGTTAGTTAGAATCTAGTTTGTAATTATCTCTAGATGATTTGAATCTGATGGGAAAAAATTAAAAATCCATGAATAACTCTTATGGAAAATTGATCAAGAATAGATATTTGATAATAAATAATGAAAACAATTTCACAAAGAAATTTATCACTACACATGAAGACTCCCAAAACAAGTTGACATGATGATCCATAAGGAAATGATGAAGATCACACTTTGAGGAGATATGGTAACAAGAGATGAGAATATGAGAGATCACCTTTTTCGGGAGGATGATAAATCCAAATACCTCATTTTTAATTTAATTTATCTATTTTTTTAAATGATAAAACAAACAAAAATTTATATTATGGTGCATCCCATTTGGTTCATGGTACAATTACTTACTCTAGGTATAAACCTAGAAACCTAACCCACCACCCATGGCCACATTTCTTCATGACCCTGATCTTCATGGTGAACTAACTTACATAGTTTAGTATTCATGATACAACCCTTCCAATTGTGACATGATCACCTATGTTCTAATAAAAATGATTCCTATTTAAAAAATTAACATCCTCATTAAACCACATGAAATTATAAAACTCCCTTGGTTGTTGAATGGACAACCATCAACCTAAAAAATGATATCACACAACCACTCACCATTTTAGGTTTCCATTAGTTATGGATTGGTCTTCTGTATGATATATAATTTGGAACTCGGGCATGGTTCAATCTCCTAAATCTAGAATCCTATTTTATACCACATCTTCCACAACCTCAAACACCCCAAAAAATACTTGGTTAGGACACTATTAGGCCCAGACTACAAAACCTGAACAACCAAGATATTAGTGTTGTCCTTTAAAACACAGAAAATGATCTTGACATAATTGTATAGTATGAGCTAGACCTGTCCAAAATATTTTTAAGATCACCGAATTAGATTACAATTTGTTTAATATGTATTATAGTTTTGGACGATTGGGTAACAAATAACTCATTATAGTTTTCTATTAAAAATTATACATCCAATAAGATTTTGTTTTTTATTTGTAAATATATTCTGAAAAACATTATTTATCAAAAAGAAGGAATCATTTGTAGGATTTGTTTTTGGATCCAAATAGGCAATGTTTAATATAGAAAATGAGGAAATTTTATGGAGACAAGTCAGTCCTATTGATGAAACTAGAGAGTCCCAAATGAATCCTTAGGGGGTGGGGCGGGGGGGGGGGGTAAATATTGTGTGTGTTTTACTTCCATAACATTAAGTGTATATTATTTCTAAATTATCAGTACCAAACAAAACATTTCAATCACTACTTCATATTCAAAGAATCAAGATAAAGAGAATAAATGTTTTATAATTATAATATTACATGGTTCATCACTAATTATTACTCTAAGGAGTATACATTGATAATGTTTTGGGATACTAGGGTGTATCACTAGGCACTTAATATGATTAAAATGATTAAAAGTGGACCATTATTTCATATGGTCACTGCATAAATATATCTCTCTACCAATGGTTTAATATAATGAATATATGAAATGAAGATACATTGGTCATATCCATTAAAATATTATAAAATAATCTATACTATATATATTGGTGTCTTAGTTATTCTTAAATTTCCCAATTGAAAGCCTTTATATTGAATATAATTCTCCATTGACTCTCCATTTAGATAATTATATTCAAATATTCTTCATCGCGATTTTTTATGAATATCTATCTATACTATGGTCACTCTTTTAACTCTTCAAATTACTTCCATTTGAACTCCAAAATCCAACTATCATTTAATGCCATGGGTTATGTCATAAAACAACATAGGACATGCCAAACCCAACCACCAAATATTATTTTTGGAAATTCCGCAATAGTGTTACCGATATCCAATGGCTAGAAATTAGTGAATGGGAATCAAGAAAACTCCTTGGGGATGGTTTTTCCTAATAAACTAGTCAACATGGCATAATTTAGAACCTGATATAACTTCTCCATACATTATTGATTCATGAAGTGACTATAAAAATAATAATAATCATCATAATTACTTGTAATAATAAAAAATATAATAATGGAAAAGAAACCTATAAAAAGAAAAATAAAAAACTATATTTTATATGTACATTCTGATATACAAAATGAAAATGGAATTGGTTGAGAAGATGAAAATGTTATAAAAATAGGCATAACTATGACACAAACTAAACATAAATGAATAGAAAAATATGCTACCCTTAGTTATCTAAAATGTAAGCTATTTTCTAACCACGTTCCCTCCTCATAATCCAAATATCTAGCCCAAGTACATGTCGCTTCCAAACAGTGACTTATATTTAGTTATATCATTAAAAGAAGGTCATTATAGACCCATTTAGTGTATATAGGGTGTTATAATAACAATCCTAGTAGGATACCATCATGTGTTCAAATTATAATTTTTTTTAATAAAAATACAATCATTCTATTTTGAAAGTAAATGTATAAAAATAATCTATGAATCATTTATAGAATGATAAGAAACAAAATAAAATGATTTTATAATATACAATTTATACAGAGAGAAATGGTTTAAACCAATAGTTCTAAAATGGGAAATAATAGATAAATCCCTCAAAGTTACTAAGTTATAGGTTTTCTAACTATAAAAATCACTAGTTTGGGAAATTCACCCATTTAGTGGAAAAAGATAGCACCACCACATACTGGTAAATAGATAAAGATATTTTATACCCAAAAATTTGTATAACTAGTAAGGGAGATAAACTAAAATAGTGGAAAATGATTCTCAATCTATTTTACTTGTATTTCCAACCAATTTACCTTAGGATTCCAAAGAAAATTATCTGATTCTAATAACCAATAATCATTGCTGGTTTTTAAAATGGTTTATAAACATATTCTATTGTTTATGAAAATATTTTTTTGAAAACATTTGATGTAATCATGATCAATAAAGGAAAAATATTTCACCTTACATAAAAATAGACAAAAAATAATGTATTTTCTATATTTAAAAATATTTAGAAACCTCCAAAACAATTTTGAAGCATATATTGTTCAACCAGAAAAGAAAGATAACAAAAACTCTATTCTTGAATAGTTGAAAATGTTGATTCTTAGGGAAATTCCACTAAATATTAGATGGGGTAACCTCTATAATTTATGTAGAAACCATAAACACTAAAAAACTTACCATCAAAATTGATTAGTAGAAACCATAGTTCCACAAGGATGTTGAGAGTGAAGAAAACCATGGGGATTGTGAGATTAGGATGTTGAAAGAGGAGAAGAATGGCACACCCGATCATTTAAAATTAATTTACTATGAAATACCACAAAATATTTTTTGGTTATTATAGGGAAAAGAGTGTGTCACATAAGGTGGGTTGGGTTCCCTAGAAAAGAGATAATATGTGGTTTAGATAGGGGTATTAAATTGAGCAAGTTTAGTTTAGGAAATAAAATAATATTTTTTTCAAGAAATATGGGTAGGCCCCATTTCCAAGACTAGGGGTGCCTCTACACCTGGTTGAGCTCCTAAAAAAACCAATTTTTTTTTCTGAAAAATAAGAATATAAAACTGAATTTAAATTATGATATATACTCGTGACCCAGTTAGTGTCATAATACCCTATCCCAATAATACCACTTTATTACACCATTAATTCAATTAAAAACATGATATGAGAATAGACATGTATTCTTCTTCCATATGAACGTTTTTTTCTCCTAAGACATCTGGTTAAAAAAAAACTCATTCTAGTTCAATATATATAAAGGATCGAGGTGGTACCTTTTCAATTAATAAAAAAATAATACATTATGGTTCATCAACTAAGGAAAAAAAATTTATATTGTTAAAAATTCTAAATCCTATTTGGGATCTTGATATTTCCCACATATCTTAAAGAGAGCTTCCCATACTTTCCAAACCATCGATGACCAAAATGAGGTTATACTTTAAAAAAATCTAGTCACACACCATAAATTCCAACCAACAACATAAGTGATCATCATAAAAATTATCATGGGTTTTGGTTGTTACCATATATCATTAAATAATCTATATCAACCTAGTTATCTCTTGGACAAGACTCAATCCCTACAGAGATGATTCCATAACTATAACCCAACATAGTGGGAATTGACATGCTCAACCATATAGAGTAAAAAAGAGAAAAATTCATAAATTTTTTAATAACATTTATTATAATAAAATATATGTAACCCCAAATAGCTATCACACATAACACTAAAGTCATAAACATTTTCCTCAAGTATATTTTTAGGAATTTGAATATCCCAATTCTTCTGTTTATCTTTCTTAGGGTGGTAGGTTGTTTACTACATTTCATGGGATATCATCACCTTTTGGATTCCTTACATAAATAAATAAGAAAATTTATGATATATATAAAAAATAATGTTAGACATCATGATATGAAGTTTCTGAATGTAATACACATATAGCTTCCTATAATCACCCACTTTCTTAATATATTAGTATAAAATGAGATGATTTCATCATCTATACAATAATTAAAAAAAAACATTCTTACCTATAATGGTATAATGAAATTAAATGATAAGTTCCATGGAAACCTAATCCCGCTTCAAAGTATGGATAATAAAAAGTTGTAGAAAACTGTTAGTATTATGGTGTTATTCTTATATACATGATAGGAATAACACTTGGATAATTCTTTTGTATATTATATCTTATGAAATTACAGAAACACTGATACCTCACATCAAAATAAATTTTTGTAGCATGAGTATTAAGGTAACAATAAGATTTATAGAAGTAAAACATCATTTATTTTCTCAAGAAAATGGAACCACATATGGGTTTTTTCGTTAAAAGAATTCAATATGGGGATTGAAAACACCAGTGGGCTGTACCCACCCCATATATAATTCCCCTGATTCATTAACATTATTCATCATTAAGTTTCTTTTAAGAAAATTTTTCAAGGAGAAAATGATTAAATTTAAAATTAGTAGGAAACATAACTACCTTCTACTTTTCTTCCTCCCATATGAATTTTTTAATGATTCTAATACTGTTACACTCTTCAAATGATTCCATTCAATCCTAAGAATAAAATTTTCACCTAAGATCACTTAGGATAAAAATTCCATTACTTTTCTAATAATTGAGATCAAAATCAAGCATCTGATGGTACTCCACCAATTTCCTCTAGCCAAGGATTAGTTATTTATATGAGAAGATAGAGATCATACTTTTTTTATGAGTGTATACAATAAAATTATTATTTAATAGAAAATGTCTCCAAATTTTAAATTTACACATAACAAATTCTAACCAAATACCATGGGTGGTGAATTTATTTCATGTCTCTTGGGTTATATTGAGATATAATTCACTACATAATCATTTTAATGAATACACAATCTAAGACCATACCCGCTATATCATGAAAAATTATATAGTGCTAGACAACCTCTAGTAATATCGTGATTAGGGTTGGGGTCAACCATCAACTCAACTCTTCAAAAGATTCTTCACATTTTTTTGATTCAAACAAACATCTCTACTTTCTATGTGATTGTGATAAATGGATATTCCATATCTAAGAATTCAGTGACTAATCTCTTATATAAGTATTCTTATCCAAGGAAAAATTGTATCTTAATGAAATTACTTGAATCCTCCCAATACATAATAGATGTCACCTTCTTAGGGTTTACTAGAATACCTTTTTTTGGACACCACATTACCTTATAACATAAATTCATGTATCCAAAACAAACATTTACATAGTTTAATATAAATAATATGATCCTAATTAATTCTCAAGGAAATTATTAAATATAATTCATTCTACTCTCTATTTATTAAATTGACCAAAATATGATTCAAAAACACTATGATGAAGAAACCAATATTTTAGTGAAATATTTGGTTCATCAAATCCATAAAATCTAAAGTATGATTATTAAAAAAATTCATAAGAATATATTCATAATGTAAACATATAATTTCGGAAATTAGGGTTTGGAAAATTTTATTCTCTCACACTTAGATGGTGATAATCTGATCGATGATCAATTTTAGAGAACCATATTGGACCCTTTATCTAAAAAAAGAAATCATCTATATGGGAAAAGGGATAATTATTCTTAATAGAGACTTCATTTAACTATTTATAATTAATACACAATATAAGAGTTTCATCTACATTTTTAGAAAAACACTTGGGATATAATGACCCGGACTTAAACATTATATATTCTAGTTATTTTAAAAATATAAATCACATTATTTTCACAATGTTCTTTTAGGTTTTGAGTTTTACAGAATTATGACATAATCTTACATAGTGGAACCATACATTAAAAGTGGACACTTATACTTAGTATCCATTTTTTACACAATATAAAACTCTTTAAAATAAAACATTATTTATTATATTGATATATCTTCAAAATTTTCGATTTATCTCATCCTTCTCCAAACCCTTACTTAATACCTATGATTTTTTAAAAGATTGGATGAACAAAAAAGCTCAATAAGGGACATAAAAGGTAGGAAACCATTATTCCAATGAAAACCCAAAAAAAATTACTAAAAAACAATCCTTTTTACCCTGAATAAGGAATCATCATTTCAAAATCACTATTAACATACCATTTGAAATTCAAATGATTTTCATGAAAAATAAAATGCAGGAATATGAAATACAAGTAGGTAACATGGGACTTAATTATACTAAAATAGAATAACCATACGATAGACTTCCATACATGTCAATCTCACAAATGCAATATCCATACAGATGACTTCCATACCCAATGCATTAAAGGTTATAATGTAACCACCCATCCTTGGTTTATCATGGAACCAACCATCCTTGTAATATCACGTAAAAACCTATAAAAATTACAAGTACCATTATAAAATCATAACACATAAAGGTCTAAATTTTCTACATTTCACTCTTAAAATCTCATTTTCACTCATAAGAAAACATTTCATATTATAGAAATAAGCAACCCATATTTAAAAAACATTTTAAATAAAAAAATATCCAAACAAGGGAATGTGGTATTTATTTTTCTTTTAAAATATTAATGATTATAGACAAATCCAAAAATCAAATAATAGTCACAACAGTGGAGAAGTTTTTGTCACCATATACATTAAAAATAACATTCCTTTTTTCCTTTGTAATGAAAGTCAAACATTTTGTAAGGAAAACATTAAAGGTTTAATTTTTAAAAAAACATTGAATTAAATTAAAAATAGACTTGAAATTTCATATATAATAATTTTATATAAATAAATATATATTATAATAGCAATAATATTGACGTGGAGGAAATATTTTGAAATTAAATCATTTAACATTCACAGTGTCCCATACCACTTTGAACATTTAAATCATATGACCTGTGAAAGAATAAAATTTAAAAAACATTATTTAACATGATAATAAATAAAATAATGACATGATATGTCAAATGAGGCTGTATATACACCTCATAAAATATGGTGGGTGTATAACATTAAAATATACCTCAATGAAAGGATATTGAGATGAAGTCCCTTACATAAAATCATTAAAGGTTCTTTTTTGAAAACATTTGTTATAATTTCGAAAATTACAATTTTAAAACATTTATATCCATATAAATACATTCATAATTTTTTTTTGAAATCATGGACATGAAAGATAAATATTTTGAAGAATAAATATTTAAAACATTTAAATTGATGTTTTAGTTAAAGCGTCCCTTACCCTCGGTCAGAATCATCACGTACAATCATTATCTTCCTTAATAATAAAATTAAGTTAATTATTTACATGTTTTATAACATTTTTAAATTTTATTATTCCTTTTATATAATTTATTCTCATTTTATAACATTTATTTAATTTTTTAAGTTAATGTCTGACATATTTTTGGATATTCAGTACGTGAGTCCAAAATGAATTTGGTATGATTTCAATAGTAAAAGTGGTCATAATTCTGTAATCTCATGAATAATATTCATGAAATTGTTATCATTTTTATACATTAATTTAACTTTTTAATAAAACCAATAATGATGGTCAGGAAAAACTGAATTGCGTTATTTCCATGGAGACAGTAAGCCATACATACGCATGAGTAACATTTACATTTTACAATGATCATCATAGAAAGAAGGTAAGTATTTAATTATCTTCAAAAAATGATAAAAATATCATTAATACCATATTAATAATTTAAATACCCTTATATATAACATTTATGTGATGTGGTGATGAAAATTGAATCACATCTCTCCGTGGAGGTGATAGTTCACACATATGCATGAACGTCGTTATCATTTTTCCATGCATAGAAAGGTAAGAATGTAAATGAAATATTACCTTTTAATAATGATAAATATGCCATGAATATCATATATTGTAACTTGTTTTTAGAGATTGTGATAAAAAAACGAATTATATTAGTTCGTGAGACGACAGTTCTTCATAGGAACGAATAATAATTATTTTCTCATTTGATGAAAGTGGAAACATATTTAGGTTATGATATTAATATAAAAACAGATAAGTATATTTATCATAATGGATTTATTATTTCATAATGTTTTAATTATATCTTATTTATGTGGAAGAAGATATAAAATAGAAACACTTAACCATAAATGATACCTCTTATTTAAATTGTCTCCTTTGATTAACACCATATTTTCTCAATGGTGGGCGTTCTACCTTATCTAAGGCCTATAGAATGTGGGGAAGGATTATAAGAAGGTTTATTGGAATATATTTTCTGAAAAATAGGTTTTTTTGTGTGATTTATAGATAATAATGGGTTCCCTTTTATATAGGAGGGGAGGGGAACTCTTAGAATTATTCAAATAATTAAATCAAGATAAATACATTTTCTATTAAAAAGACACAAAACTGATTTATTTGAAATATATGATAATTATGGGTCAAAATAAATTCATGCAAATAAAACTAGAAAAGTTTTGACTATTTTTTAATACTTATCTATTTGTTTTAACACTTATTTGACCTTTTTAATTCTTACCATGGTATAATGAAATTTACACTTTGAGGGTTAATATAATTACAATAAAACATCAAATGACCAATAAATGATTCATCTATGATATTTTATGTTCTCTCCCATGAATGTTTATGAAATATAGTTTTTTATGAATTTTATATCATTTAATAAAATATTATTTATTTTAAAATGTCATTAATGTCAATTTTGACACTATTCATTTCTTAACTTTTTAAAAGAATCATAAAAACATGATATCTTAGAGAAAAATATTTTAAATAAATAATGTAATTTTAAATTCATGTAGAAAATTCATAGATTAAATTTATTAGATAAAATTATATTTATTTTAATATTTTAATATCATTTATTTGATATTTCCATTTATTAAGAAATTACCACACCATCATTGTGTAAGCCTTTAATTTAATTATTTATTCCCTAAAAATAAAAAATAAAATATCATGTTGAATAAAAAAAAATTATCTTTCAAAAAAATATTTATAGTATAATACATCCCTTGTAAAACCCCATTTAAAAATATTTTACTTGTTAAAAATAAAAGTAAGACAAATTTGACTTTTATTTGAATAAATTACTATAAATGGGCTACATTCATCCAAGTGGACGAAATAGATCAGAGCAATATTCCAAGGGATCATTTTAGTCGAAAATAACTCTTACAATAAAATTAGGACATGTTTTAGGGTAATTTTATAATATTTATAATATTATTTTTACACTTATTTTGCTCGATTTATCCTTAACTATAGTAATAAAAATTACTAAAATTACTATTCATATTGTCCAAGAATAAAAGGTACATATTTAATAAATTTATACCTTATTATTACAAATATGGAATCCAATTTTCATAATTCAAAACACATAATTAAATAAAATTTGTTTAAAATTAATACCATTGACAGAATGAGAAAAGTGGTTTTTATTGTAAAAACATTCAAAAGATTGAATTGTTTTTATATACAAATTAAATGTGAAATTTATTCAAATTACATTAATTGAATTAAATGATAAAAATATTATCTATTTATACTTTATAACCAATCAAAAATATAATTTAACACTATAATTTATTTAGATGAAAAAAAATATTTTCAATTAAAATGCAATATTTTTCATTATTAATCAAAACCTGAAACTTAGAAAAAAAATACCACAAATTCAACCAAAGTAAATTTTGATATTGTGGTCTCAAATAAGAATATTATATTTGTCACATAGTATTTATAAAAGTTTCAAAAACTATATTTAAAACAAGTATTCCATCAAAAGGTGGAAAAACTAACTTTTTGAAAAACAATTATTTTATGAATGAAATTGGATTTGATTTTATATTACGTCTAAAAAACACATAATATGAATTTTAAACATTATATAGAATATATTATATAAATATACATATATTTAACTAATATAATATAAACAAAGTGATTTGTTTATTTATTTGTATAAAACACACTTACGGACATTTAAAAACTTTTTTTTCAGGAAAAATTTATTTTATTTGAAAAAGGGTTTTACATTCCTTTATAATTAATTAGTCACCATTGAATTAATTATATAGAAATGTGTAAAACATATTTTCATAAATTAGTTATTACTATTTATTCCCATGATTCCTACAAATAGATTATATCAGTAACATTTAAATAATCATATTTATTTGTTCATTTCAGCTTATTGTAGCACGAAACATAGTATTTCCAAATGAGTAACTTCAAAAAGACACATACCATAAAATATTTGGGTTCTAAATTCTACCCTAATTTAATAAATTTTGTGCTTTCAATAGGAACTTAGGATTGAAGACTATGCATTTGAATTTTCAAAATATCTTTGTTGAAATCCCACTATGGAAAAGGGTCAATAAAACATCCACTTTAAAAGAAAGGGAAGTGAAATGGTCATCTGAGATAACACATACTAGGGTTCCATATAAGAAAACATTAAAAAGGAAAATGAAACTAACTAACAAATTTTGATGGAGACTAGTATAGAATATTTTCCTGAAAAAGTTAACAATCACAAAACCATAAATCTGTGATGGGTTTAAAAGGTTATTTATTTCTTATGAAGAAAAGTTAGTAGATAAAATTTTTGTTATAAGATCATTTTCAATGAGTTGAGTAATTATTTTACTACCTGGAATAAGATCATAAGTAAATATTCTTACTTGACAAGTAGTGTTTCATTCTTTAATAAATTTCAACTACACGATCTTTTTTTCTCCCAACAATGAGTATTCAAGATTAATTTTTTATGCCTGGAGTACTAGAATCAACTTTTAGAGAATTCAAATAATGCATACAATATTAAAAATATATTTATCCTATAATTAAAAATTAACCAAATCCAAAAATTTTAGTACATGAAATGATAATTTCCTAAACATAATAAACCTTATATGACAAAAAACTAGTTCAATATCCAAAATTCAACATGATAAATGTCCTTAAAATTATTCAAAATGATCCAAAATAAAATTGAAATCCAAAATTAAAAAGTATTTGATAACATAGTAATCCATGATAAATTTTAACATTTATCTCTGAATAACATCAATCACTCTTAATGTCTCATACCAAAAATGTAATTTCCTAAATCACAAGATCTCCATGATATGCTAATTATTTCCATAAATAACCCAAATCACCATAAGTCCACTATAAAATAATATATTCTTTCAAAATATTATTCATCCTTTAATTCTAAAATAAAATCACATAGTATTCTATTTACCTTGACCGTATATGGTTCCCAAAATAGTGAGCCTCTTATGAAATAACATTAATCACTTAATCACCGAATCATTTCCCAATGTCAATGTTATCTATTCAATAAAAAACATGTTCTCAAAGTAAAATTATTCTTTATACATAAAATAATTTAACTAAATACAAAAATTCTTACTAACCAGGACAACATGTAGGCTAGTGGTAGGTGATTAACCCTTATTTCCCTTTGGTTTTGGGTTCGAATCTCGTGGCCTTATCAGACGAGAAGTGTTTTTAACCATCCTGTGAGTTTTCCATTTTTAAAACTATATAATTATTATAGTATTCCAAAAATATGTTAAAATACTAAAAAATAACCATAACATGTTTTAAACTCAATGTTTATCTCATTACCTTTTATTTTCATCCCAAAATACAATAACCCATAATTACCTAAAAAATGAATGTCTCCAAAAATACCGTCAGTCACCTTAAAATTTCATAACATAAATCCTCAGAAGGGGTTTATAATACATTAAAATTATGATAAAACTAAATATTATAAATTATTGATGATATCACTAACTCTTGAGAGAATATCATAATCTCCAAAGTTGATTAAAATCTAGCTCTGATACCAACTACAAGGACTCATCCTTAAACATTACATATTCTAGTTATTTTAAAACTTGAAATTATATTCTTTTCCCAAATATCTTTTAGATTTATTGTTTTATAGAATTAGGAAAAAATATTTCATAGTAAAACCATACATTATAAGTGGAAAATTATACTTAGTATCCATTTTTCCAACAATATAAAACTCTATAAAATAAAACATGATTTCTTATGATGATATATCGTCAAAATTTCCTTTGATCTCATAATTTTCCAAATCTTCTTTAAACCCTATGAAAACCATTTTAAAACATGGGATGATCACAAAATATATTCATGAGACATAAAAAAACAAACCATTAGTCTAGTAAAAACCCAAAAAACATACAAATTTACCTTGAAAAATGAGTCATCATTTCAAAAAGATCATTATCTCACATTTTTAAAGTAAATTTATTTTCAAGAAAACTAATAATGAAGATTATAAGAGATAAGTAGGTAACTTGGTACATAAGTTACTAAAATTTAATTACCATATGGTCAATTTCTATACATTTCACTCTTACAAATGGAATATCCATACGACTGACTTCTATACCATATGCATTGGAGGTTATAACACAACCAACCATCCTCATTTTATCATGGAAACACCTATATTTGATTTATTTTATAATCACCCATCCAATTTACAAGTACCATTATATAATCATAACATATAAATTCTTTCAATTTTAAACATGTTGCTCTTAAAATTTCATTTTCACACATAATAAAACATTTCACATTATCAAAATAATCATACGATTTTAGAAACCCATTTTAAATAAAAAATAAACAAGAAAATGGAAAGACATATTTATTTTTCATCTAAGAAAACTATGTCTTGTAGAGGGATCCAAATATCAAATGATGGTCATGGCGATAAAGAATTGTTTGTCACCGTATATGTTAAAAACAACATTTTATTTATCATTCTTAAAGTAACTCAAGCGTTCCATGATGAAAATATAAAAAGATAATTTTTTGAAAACAATTAATTAATTTCAAAATAGACATAACATTTCTTTTATAATACTTCTATATAAATAAATATATAAAATAATATCATGTATATTACTATGGAGGAAATATTTTTAAAGTAAATCTTTATATATCTATGCTGCCCCATACCACATTTAACATCTAAATAATAAGAACCATGAAATAATGGAATTTAAAAAAATTAAATAACATGATAATAAATAAATTAATGATATAATATGTCAAATGGGGATGTATATACATCTCATATAAGAAGGTTGGTGTATAAAATAAAAATATTCCTAAATGAATGGAGATTGAGATGATGTACCTTA
Source organism: Viscum album (assembly GCA_963277665.1). Lineage (NCBI taxonomy): Eukaryota > Viridiplantae > Streptophyta > Magnoliopsida > Santalales > Viscaceae > Viscum > Viscum album. Next base: position 16,775,224 of record OY728167.1, on the reverse strand, counting down.
CATAAAATATTTAAAAAGTTCCTTTTTTAAAACATTTTAGGGAATTTGAAAAATTCATATTAAAAAAAATTCTTTTCCAAATAAATAAATTAATAGAAATTATTTTTAAATCATGAACATTAAATATAAAAATTTTGAATAATAAATATTTAAATCATTTAATGAATTTTTTTAGATAAAGAGTCCCTTACCGTGAGTCTGACTCATCATGCACAATCACTATCTTCATGAATAATAACCTTATTTTAATTATCTGTTTCGTTATAGACTTTTTAATGTTTATTATTCCATTTATATCACTTATTATCTTTTTTTAACAATTACTTAATTATTTATGTTTACATCGGATGTTTTGTAGATATTCGATACTTGAGTCCAAAATGAATTTGGTATGATGTAAATAATCAAAGTGGTAAAAATTATATCATCTCAAGAATAATATTAATGAAATTATTGTCATTTTTATACATAATTTTTATTTTTAAATCAAACCATTAAGTATGGTTATGAAAAAATGAACTGTGTTGTATTAACGAAGACAATAAGTCTTACATACACATTAATAACATTTTTTAATGATAAATATATAAAGATGGTAAGTATTAATTTATATTTACATAATTATAAAAATATCATTAATATCATATAATTAATTGAAATATACTAATATATAACATTCATGTGATGTGGTTATGAAAAACTAATAATATTGCTTTGTGGAGGTGATAATTTACACGTACGAACGAATGGCGTTATCATTTTACCATGCATGGAAAGTCCAGAAGGTAAATGATATATTAAATTTTCATAATGATAAATATATCATGAATATAATATATAAACTTAAATTCCATCTTTATAACTATTCTGGATAGATAGTGATGGAAAATGATTTTTATCGATTCGTGAGGCGGTAGTTCACCATAAACACAAACGATAATTATTTTCCTAGTTGATGGAATTGGAGATGGATTTAGGTAATGAAATTAACATAATAAAATCTCAGTATATTTAGGACACTGTAGTTATTATTTCCTCAAGGTTGAATAAGATTTTAAGTATATGAAAAAATAAATAAAATAGAAACACTTAATTAAAAACGATACCTATTCTTCGGACGATCTCCTTTGATTGACACCTTAACACCTATAAGGAGGGTGTGGTAAGAACAATAAGGCCTCTATAATGTGTGTAGGGATTAAAGTAAGGTATTTTGGTAGATATTTTCTAAACCAAATAGGTTATGAAGTGTGAGAAATAGAGAATAATGGGTTACCTTTTATAGGAGTCGGGAGGGGCACTCTTAGAATGTTTCAAATTATTAAATTAATATAAATAAATTTTCTATTACAAAAATATCCAAACTGATTTATTTAAAATATAGGATTTTTATGGGTCTAAATCCATTAATTAAATGAAAAGTAAACATTTTTTGACTAATTTTTAATTTTTATATGTTTTTAACAATTATTTAACATTTTTAATTCTTATCGTGTTATAATGTAATTTATAATTTGAAGGATAAAATAATTACTATAAAATGACAAATGAGAAATAATTAAGTCATTTATGAATTTTTGAGACTTATCCCAATTATTTTTCTTAATTTTAAATTTTTATGATTTTTATATAATTTATGAAAATATTATTTGTTTTAAAATATCTTTAATTCCAATTTTGACACAATTCAATACATGATTTTTTACAAATATAATAAAATTATGATATCTGCTAAATAATTCCTAGAAATCAACAATATCATATCAAAAGAATCTAGAAAATTCATGGATGAAATTAATTATATAAAATAATATTTATTTAAATATTATTAATATCATTTATTTGATATTTTATTTCATTAAACAATTAATCCATCATCATTGTTTAATCCGTTTATTAAATTAGTTATTCCCTAAAAATTAAAAATAAAATATCTTGTTGAATATAAACATTTTATATTTCAATACACTATTTACAGTCAAACATATCCGCTATATAATTCCATTTTAAAATATGTCACTTGATAAAAACAAAAGAATGAAAAAAATTACTTTTCATTAAATAAAATACTCTAGATGGCCTAAAGTCATCCAAGTGGAACAAATAGCTAAAAGAAATCTTCCCAAGGATGATTTTTATTGACAATAACTCATCAAATAAAATTATGACAAGTTTTGGGTAATTTTCTAATATTAATAATTTTAGTATAACTCTTAATTACCTGATTTACCCTTCACTACTAGAAATTTTCCCTATACCCACGGTTTCAAACCGTGGGTATAAACTAAAAAACCATGGGTATAGGCTACACCCAAAGTTTCAATGAACTATGGAAAACTGAGGTGTCGGTATAACCCTGAGCTATACCCACTGTTCTCCAACCATCGGTATAGACTGTACCGACGGTCTTCAAACCGTAGGTCCTAATGGTATGGGTATAACAATGACCTATACCCATGGTTTAAAAATGTTATACCCATGGTTCTGAAACCATGGGTATAAAATTACAGAAAATGTCTCACATGGGTTTCAAACCCTCATCACCTCTACACAACCAAAGTCCATTACCACTACACCATTTATACTTATGTGTGTATATATATATATATATATATATTTGTTTATTTATTTATAAAACATGGCTATAGTTAAAAAAACTATGGAAATAGGTTTTCCTGGCCGATGTTTTTTCCTACACAAAAATAGGGGAACCTATACCCACAATTTTAATAAACCATGGGGATAACCTTCAGGACTAAAAATTATACCCATTGTTCCAAAAAACCATGGGTATAGGTGCCCATATAACCAAAGTTCTGGGGGAACCATGGTTATAGGTTTCAGAACCAAAGTTTATCCCCATGGTTTATTAAAACCGTGGGTATAGGCCCACCTATACCTATTGATCAGTGTAAACTGTGGGTATAGGTTTTCACCCGGCATTCTCGCACAAATATTTGTCTTCTCACGCATACATGAGAACCCTATTTCCATGGTTTATCAATAACTATGGATATAGGTTAAAAAATGTCACCTATACTTATGGTTTTCGGGAAAACTATGGGTATAGACCTATTTTCCAATAACTGTTAAATTTTTTTATAAAAATTACTAAAGATATTGTTCAAATTTTCCAAAAATAAAATGAGACCTATTTAAAAAAATACTTATATTAAAAAAGATGGAATAATTTTTTCATAATTAAAACCATATAATTATTGATTATTAATTTAAAATTAATCTCTAAGGCGAAACGACAAAACATGTTTTTAAAGTAAAATATTCAAAATATTATATTGTTTTTATATCCAAATTCAATATGAAATTGATTAAAATGACCTAAATTGGATTAAATTATAATATTTTATCTAATTATACTTTAAAACCAACAAAAAATATATCTTAACATAATAATTTATTTAGACAAAATAGCTATTTTCAATTAAAAGGAAGTGTTTTTCACTATTCATCAAAACATGAAACATATCTGAAAAATACTAAAAATTAAACCAAATTAATTCTTAATACTCTTATTTCAAATAAGAAGTTTATTTTTTCAAATATAATTTATAAAAGGGTCAAAACTAGATTTAAAACAAGTACGCCATCAAAAGGTGGGAAAACTATCTTTTTTGAAAAATACTTCTTTTATGATTAAAATTTGATTTGTTTCGATATAATCCTTAGAAAACACATAAGATGAATGTTACACATTATATTGAATATATATATACTTAATTAATTAATATAATCCAACAAAAGTGATTTGTTTATTTATTGGTATAAAATATACTTGTACACATTTAAATAGTTTTTTTTTGAAAAAACATTTCCTTTTATTCTAAAAATGGTTTTACATTCATTTATAAATAATTAGTCAGAAATAAATTAATTAAATAGACATGTGTAAAACATAGTATCATAATCTAATTAATATTGTTCATTCCCTCCATTGTAATGACAATGTTATAATAGTAACATTTAAATAATAATATTTAGTTGTTCATTTAAGTTTGGTGTGTCATGAAACATAATATTTCAGAAAGAGTAAAAATAAAAAGAGTCATAACATAAAATATTAGGGAGTTACAAGGTAAAACTGAGGTGAAATTATAGGGTTAATAAATCCCTTATCCTCCAAGATGTTATGATATATTTTTATCTCTATTAATTTAGTGGGAGATATATGATTAGATATTAAGGATTTCAGTTTCATTCCCAGAATCAAATTTATAGGGAAATAAAATTCACATTACAGAAGTAACCATGAGTATTTTTGAGAAATAGCTATAGAAACTACTGAAATTCTAGAGGTAGGTTACTACAGAACCCCCATCATTAGATTTTAATTAGAGGGATGATACCTAAGATAAAATCCTACCAATTTTGAGAAGTCGGGTTCCCATTCAAAAAGATAATGAGTCTAATTCCCCTTGAAATAGAATAACACTCATGTTAGGCGTAATAAAAGATACCCTCATGGGAAAAAATTGATTTTTAATGTTTTTTAAATCATAATAATTGTTATATTGAAGTAAATTTGACTTGATTTTTTTTTTGTTTTTTGGGTTTTCAATAACAAAAATACTGAAATGAAATTTTTAGGGGATTAAGTATAACCCAAAAAGTGTGAAAATATTAAGAACATTGGATTCATATAAGATTAAATTTAAAATATATTAGAGAATTATATTAGTTTGGAATGATTTCATTATAATATATAGAGGTTTTTTTGAATCCATTAGAAGATGATGAGATTCATATGATGTTATTTTATCAGAAACCAAACTAATCCAAATCAAACTGTTATATATTTTTATTGTAGATATATCTAAATATAATTCTAGAATTTAAAGATCATAAGTGATTTGAGAGAAATAAAAAATGAAATAGATAAATTAAATGTGAATTTGTGAAATCATCTCATTTCAATACAGTTATCATGTATGTAATGTTTTTTGAGTGATATTAGAGTTATTATATATGAGGTGATTGCAATGCTCTTAAAATTTAATATTTTACTAGTTATTTATTTGATAAATTTAGATCAAAGATATTCCCAGTTATTAATAATGGTTTTCTGATCAGACATATCAATGGACTCCTAGGATTAAAAGGCATAGTTTTTTTGGATCATTTGTGCTTGAGAACATCTAATGTTTGGGAAAAAAGTTATATCAGATCAATTATATTGATAGATTCCATGGTTTTTAGGATATGAAAACATAAAATTTGTTTATAATAAATTAATTTCTATTGTAGAATGAGGATACCTAGGGTGAAATTTTCTTAGTTTTCTAAAAAGATTTGTTTGTTAGTGAATAGTGAAAATTATCAATTTTTATAAAACTGTCATTTCAGTTCATTAAATAATACAACTTAGCAACCTATTATATTTTTGTTTTGTTATAGAGTTAAATATTATTGATTTTATTTATTATAATATAATTTATTTTATTTGAATCAGTAATTTTGGTTAATTTGATATAATGATATTTTTATTCCTAAAACTATTTTATCTAAAAATGATTTTTAAGTGTGTAATATTTTTCCATTTAAATTAATAAAGCCAACAAGCCTATACCCAAGTGGTATAGGATTTTTCTTGGCATCCGATAGACCGAGGATCAAATCTGGGAAGAGGAGAAATTCTAGAGTACTGTAGCATTACTATAGCAGGTACTATAGTAGAAGTGCTCTTGCCTGGTTATTGTTTTGGTGATATGTTTATGATGAAGTTGGCGGTCTCCGACGGTCTTTGGTCGATGATGTGGTAGTAGTATGATGATGGAGATGTTGTGAAGTATAGTGATGACAACAGTGGAACTCAGGTGATGACGATTGGTGATGGAAACATTGGAAATCATGATGAAGATGTGGGTGATTCTCAGATCTTGATTTCATCGGGTTTTGAGGATGTTCTAGAATTTTGAAATGTGTAATGGGATTGGTTTTCTTTTTTACCCACCTAGAATGGAATGAAGGTTACTACTCAACCTTAAAGTTGAATTTGGAAATCAGATAAAAATGAATTTTCATTCAGTAGAAGTAGAGGTACTATAGAAGCGATGACACTATAGCGGCTGTGGTACTGTAACAGCTCAGGTACTATAGAAGTACTATTCAATCAAGGTCCCTTTGGGACAAAAAATGAGCTTTCAATCCTTTTATTTATGCCACTTGGACTTGGTCCTTCGGGCTATAGAATGGGTCTCCTTCTACCCAGATGAAAAAAGATATTTTCTTTAATAATAAACATGAGGCTTTAGCCCCAACCTTTAAAAAAATTAATGAAAATAACCCCTAATGTGGGAAAAAATTAATTTAAATTTATATATTATATATCTCAATATATATTAATTTATATGTTTATAATGATGATTACTAGTCATATAGTTAATGTGATATAAACTTTTCCTTCAGAAAATACACTTTCCCAAAAAACTAATTTTTGTTGTACTATATACATAAAATTTTAAATTTAACCGTAACTTTTAATTGAATTTCATCATTAAAAATGGATTCATTAATTTTAATCTGAATATATAAATATTTTAAATAATCCTCTTTTATTTTTATCCTTTATGAAATGTAACTATAGTAAATAATTATCCACACAGTAATGGTAAATCATGTATTTATGGTTTAAAATAGTATTCTAGGACTAAAAATTTACCGAAAAAATTTTAGTTAACTTATTGGATGTGTGAATTTATTTCATTTACTTTTTATCAAATATATGGCCACTTGGTGCCAGATTTCATTGATTTTGACCTTTATAATATTTAAGTGAAATATAAAGACAAAAATATCACTTTCTTATATTTTATAATTATAATATTTTGGGATAGATATGAGAACTACTAATGTTCATTTATAAATATTAATTTGAAATATAAATTATTTTTTATATTAGGGCAATATATTTATAATTTCTAGCAAGGAAATATTTACCAAAAATTCTTTACTAATTTTGGCTGAGTATTTATTAAATTAATAGAAATATAAAATAAATGTTATAAAAAATATTTTTAGTAACATAAAATGATTAAATTATTATGATCCATGAAATTTATATATATGTATATATAACATGTTAGTTATGTTTGAAAAGATTATATTCTAATTACATTACCATTATGTTGTTTTTAATGTCAAATTAAATGAACAGTTCTAAAAATGGAAATAATGGTATTCTATAATAAATAATATCGTGTTAAATAAATTTAAAATCCTAAAAATCCTATATCTATCCAATTTATTTGGATATGGTTAAAAATATCTTCCAATATCCATTTATTATATATTTTTCCTTTTATAGGAACTATCTCAACCCCCTAATGAGTAAAAACATTATTATCACCATAATTGTCAGAAAGGCTTAACATGAGTTAAAACAAAAGGATAATGATAAAAAATTAATATAAACATGTCCAGATTTTATATTATGATAAAATTTAGACCCATAGTCATTTTATATTCTAATTATATTAGTTCTAAGACCTTTTTCAATGAAATTGTTTTACATTGATTTAGTATTTTATGAAATTCTAAAAGTACCCCAACAATCACTTATAAAATGGAACCTACACTTCTATTTTATTCACACATAAAAAGGATTTCTGTTCATATAATAACTTCCCAAATACGTAAATTACTTCAAATAAAATTTTCTAGAGGCCTGGGTTTTATTAGAAAACCCTCCTAGGATGGTTTTTGGTGTAATCCTATAGAGGTTTCTTGGAAAAAAGATTTATTAATTAAGAATTTTTATTATTATTTCTTCTTTCACGTAATAAAAATATTAATCAACTATGGTGATATAATAAAAAAATATCTACCATATTCTTAGATGTAGTTATGTTATTTTAAATTCCTTATATCCATCTCCTCTTCAATCCAATTGGAAATGAAACTGTCATTCGTCTTTATGACAGACTACCACCTATTGAACTAATTTAATTTTTTTTCCATCACCACCAATCATGGATGGTTTTAATGATGGATTATATATATATATATTATTAATGAAATATTTAACATTCTATAATAAATATATATTGTATTATTTATTACATTTACATTCATATAAAAATGTCAATGTCATTCGTTCCCACATATGTATTACCACGTCCATGAAGTGATGTGATGTTATTTTCATAACCAAATCACATGACTTCTATATATATGTTTATTTGAAAAAAATATTATATATATGCTATAAATATAATTTTTCAAAGATAATATAATACTTATGTTATATCCATTATTTTCTATGAAAATGGAAACATTACAAATGTGTACGTATGTCTTACCATATCTATGATTGTATCATAGTTAATTTTTCATAAAAATATTTCATGGTTTGTTTAAAAAGTATAATTTAGATATAAAAATGATAATTATTTCATTTTTATTATTATGGAGATTAAGGAAAAATGAATTCATCCAGAATAGTCAATCTACCAAAGTCATTTTGGATATATGAACTTAATATCCTTAAAATGATTGATGTAGAATTAATTAATTAAGTAAATAAATATAACAAGGAGTTAAATTAAATAAAATGAGTAATAAAAAAGGAAATTTATCTTAAAAAAGAAAATAACTAACATACTTTTATTATTTTGGTATATAAATAAAATATGTGATGATTTGTAATTGAGGTAAGGGGTTTCATAACTCAATCTCTTTTAATTGGGTTATATTACTTCATCATTGTCTTTGATGTTATAATATTATGCTTGTAATGAATTTTTATTATTTTATGATTCATTTCCACTTGTTTTATATGGATTTAAATTTGATACACATAATCAATTCTCATTTTATAGGTATGATCTTTGTAAGATATTTTTTTTCTCAATTTCCAATCTACTAAGAAATATTTGATGTAATTCCCGTATTCATTTTTATGAGGTGTGTTTACTATAATTTTGATATTTTATACCATAATATATTTATATTAATGGCATTAAATTTTCATTTGAAGTTATTTATTTCATTGGGGTTATGATATAAAAATTAATAATGTGGTTAGGGGTTTCTGTATAATATCACTGTTTGATGGGATTGTATGTCAATATGTTTTTGATGATGAAATTTCATGATCTACCTCTAAATAAACCCATGAATTATTTTATCATATAGTTATTTATGAGGATTAAATTCTTTCTATAACACTCTATAATGATAAAGGGTTAAATGACTAAATGATATGACTCATGTAGACAAGGAAAACCTTTCTTTTTAGGAGACTACATAATTAGAACTCCACAATTTAGAGTGTTTGGCCTAGAGTAGTGATCAAGATGGGTGACCTTATTGGAATTTCTTAGGGAGTGTGTGAGTGAGGAAAAATAACACTAGAAAGAACATGTGATGTCTTGTGGTGATGGTCATTTTTCTGATGACTCATTTCAGTATCTTGGTGGGCCCTAGGTAGGGGACCACATGTTTGCGAGAAAAAGGGTGATACCTGATAGGCTAGGATCTGATAGTCATGACAAGACGGGATTTCTATGCTATCAGCAAGGTCGAGTTGTTACATTTGGTATTAGAGTAGGAACCCAACCTTAAGTGTGGTGCACTGTTTGTGTTGAGATGTACGGTCCATAATGAGGACAATGTGCTCTGGGGGGGGGGGGTGAATATAACACTACAAAATGATAAAGGGTTAAATTACTAAATGATATGAATCATTTCAACAAGGTTCAACTTTCTATTTGGGAGCCTACTTGATTAGAACACTACAGTTAGGCGTGCTTGTCCTGGGGTAGTGATCATGAGGGGTGACATTCTGGGAAGTTTCCCAGGGTGTGTGTGAGTGAGGACAAAGCACATTGGAAAGAATATGTGTTAGACTGTGCGGACAATCATTATACTTATGACCCATTTGGAAATTTGGGTGGGTCCTAGGGAGGGGACCACATCTCTATAGGAAAACTGGTGGTACCTGGCAGGCCGGGACCCAATGGCCATGTTAATGCAGGGTGTCTATACTATCAACAAGGCCATGTTTTTACACTTTAATTTCATTTTCCTCTCTTTAATTACATGAGATATCAAACAATTTTTTTTAAGTAAAATCTATTTTATTTCTCTCTTCAATTGAAAAACATTTCTACTCCATGTAAATGTTATATAAAAATATTTTCTATATTATTTTTACTTCTATACAATGATTTTGTAAAGTCATTTTTACCCATTATTGTATTTTTAAAAAATTGATTAAAATGAATATTATTGTCATTTTCTGAATGATGTGATTTTCAATTATTACCAAAAATGTAAAAGAATTCATTATTTTAATGTACACTACATTAATGGAATTTACCCCGTCATGATCTCTCCATAGTTTGATATTTAACTACAAGTTTCAACGGTTCTTTTCAAATTAAATGTTTCTTAAATATTTGGGAATTTTTTTATTTCAAATAAGTGACATAAAGTATAATGTTTATTTTTCACACGAAATGATTGATGTGATATTGTAAAAAAATTCCATCTAATATTTAATCCGTTGATATTTCTTAGTCTTTAGTATGAATATGATCCAATAATACAATCCTTGTTCTGTTTATGAATGATTTATGATTATGATGAAAAGATTATTATGATATCCAATTCTTTTCCATGGGTTATGTACAGTTAAAATATTTATAAAACTATATTTCTTTTTCATGGGATGTGATGTTTTATGATATTGTGGAACACATATGTATCATTTTCATTATCTTATGGGTGTGTGCATAATTATATATCCCGCTAATGGATTATAAAAATACTGATTTCTAATGATAATAAAAGTACTAGAATGGGGAGTGAACCTAGTTCAACAAGGGACTATATCTACTATAACTATATTTAGAGTGAACCTTGCCTACTATGATAGAATAGGGAGTGATCACAATCCATTAGGACAATATTTTAAGTGAGTATACACTACAAAAAAATTATTTTATATGATTATGTGTATTCCCTAATTCTATGAATTTTTCCAATTTAATACTCTCATGGATTATGACATTTGATTCCTTTAGGATTCATGTCTAATTAAGTTCCATGATTTATGACATGTGTCACGATATAAAGGGTATGGTTTTCAAATGTTACACTCATATTCTCATACCCGTATTCTCATGTTAGAATTAAGTGAACATCGATATATCCCTTATTTACCTTTACCGATCATCTAAGATCACCCTTTCTTATCTTTCCTTCCCTTGGGATAAAAATAATGGTATTAAGTAAGATATGTCTATTGAGAGTGTTAATTACGAATAAAATTGTGGGATATGATATCGTTCACTTACGAACCTGTTGTTTATGTATCCATGTTTTGAAATATACTATACCTATATGATTCTGGAGTGTATCATTATGTTTTGTTATGAATATTAATCCAAAATGATATAATATCAATTTATTAAAAGTATGGGTCATTATAAATCATGTAGGTTGAGGAAGTGGGAGAATCACAGTTAGCATATGGTTTATAAAGCAAGGTGGGGTGTTGGAATTGAGATATTAACACTACATGGTTGGCGTATAATATTCCAAATCATGTGTCCAAACCATGCAGCTAACTAGATAATGTCTAATAGCACATGCATAGTTGGAGATTTTTTTTTCAATCTATATGACTTAACTACACAACATATAGTTATTACTCCAATTTTTTTTTAATTCATATTTAGTCCTAAAAGCCTCATTAGTTTCAAATTATTTTAAATAATTGAACTAATTTCCTCTCATAGTCTACAAAGAAGATTCCATTCAATTTGGTAGTGAATTTTGGACAAATCAATGTGCATTGGAGATCTGTAATCGTCAGTATGTACATGTTCCTCATTTTTATCCTAAGATCTAATATTATCCTCTCTCTTGGAGCCAGAGATCAAGTACTTTATGGATATAATATATGTGATATGATGTTAATATTGATGATATCATTTTGTATCTATTAAGGGAAGGTGTTGTGATCTCAGATCTAGAAGCTATTGATTCCTTTCTTCATTTTTATCTTTTTTGAGAGGTAGGTATATTATATACCATATCTACTGTTCTTAGAACATGAAGTCTTGGACGTGTTAAATTTTTTTCTTTTATTTAATTTGTTTTCATTTGGTTATTACTTGAAGAAAACCATTTTGGTGAACATTTTAGAACAACGGAAAATTTAATCACTTTTGGGAAAACCACTTGTCACATAATTAAATAATGATGATTTTAAAATTAAGCAATGAATATTATGCAAGAAGTAAATTTGGTGAATTTTTTTTCAATAGAAGTGTGTTTTGTGAAAAAAAATTTATCAAGGATTTTGGAATAACTTGGTTGGATTGCATGTGTTGAAAGTGCAGTGTGTGTGATTGGAAGTTATATCATCAATGTAGGATAGGGTATGGTCATGGATTATGAAAGCCAACAGTAACACCAAGAACGAGTGCATGGGTGTGCGTGGGTGTTTTTAACATAAGAATTATTATTAAAAATATTAATTAATGGTAATGTGCTTGATTATGGATTCCACAAATGGATTTCACATATGGAATTTTACAAACTATTTACCTATTTTGACTTATTTTAAAAAATGTGGTAATTGGTTTTTGTACCTATGGAATTTGTTGAGAAGACTTTTGGGAATTCATACTAATATTTTACTCACCCAATTCCTGGAACTTTAGTATGTTTGTAGATATGATATACTGAGACATAATGAAGGTGAAAATATCACATTTCTCTATTGACACATCTTGATTATGTGGGAATGACAGGTGGTGTTAGATCTTGGAGATAGATCGGTGATACATGGGATCATGTCACATTGATGACTTTGAGTTCTGTTTCGCATTGGGTTTTATCTATTGTTTTCTGTAGTTCAATTTTCACTTTGATATTATTGTTTTACTGGTTTATTATTTGGGTTGTATCATTTATACTCATGTATCATATATGATAATTAGATTTTTATATTTTATGTTTTCAGATTGTTTTATTTGATGGGGTAAAATAATCCCCCAAAATTTTTCCTAATCCATTAGAATTTATTGTGAGCCTTTGGTGTATTGGTGATGTCACCTATGGTTAGTGTTACTCTGTTTCTTTTCAATACAATTAGTTGGTGTGAGATATTAAAAATTGTATTAGTTCCGGTCCTTCCACAGTTCTCTTCTGATGATATCAAGGAGATAAGAATGCTAGAACATGAAATCTGTAGCATAAAAAGTTACATAAAAACTCTTTATATTGAAATTCATGTTACCGTGGTGATTTATGAACAAAAGTGTTATAAAAATATTCTAGTTGTGTCTTTCTCCTATCCTCATGAGTTTAGTCTATGGGGGATTCATATCATTCATTGTTAGTGAGACTTTTACTAGGATGAAATTAAACATTTTTTGTTTAAGGATTTATCAAAAATGTTAAAACGGATGATTTTTGTAAATTTTAGATGTTATTCTTGTTGATTATGGTGATTTGGAAATTTCAAAGCCTTCAGTTACTAGGGATTGATTACTAAATTTTGTTTTCTTATCATTTTAGAGAATGGAACTGAGTAGAAATTTTAAGAATCCATAGGAATATGCAGCAAAATAAATTCTTTCAATTGAAGGAAAAGTGAAGAAAAAACTTGTTCAAAGTACCATTCAGGGTTTTCAAGACATTTATAGAGGAAATAGGAATGATAATCCTTGATAAGTGGTCCACTCTGTCATGTTTTGGGAAAAATATCCACCCATCTTTTAGTGATATTTTGAACCAAAAAAAATAAGAATGGATTAATATAATGAATACAATCATGAATTTCTTGGTTAAACTAGTAGATATGAATATTATGTTGGAAAATAATAAACTTTAGAATATTTCATACTAATAGTGGGATTTATCTATCCATGATAAATATGAGTAGGATATTACATGGGAGGAATTTTAAGAACTGGTTAATAAAGAATTATATCATCACACATCCAAGATTTTAGGATGGACTAATTTTATTATATTAATGAAATATAATCCTCTCAGGATATAGTATAAATCTATGTTTATGAACATAGTATGTTTTTTCTCATAAGGTTCTAATAGTGCATCCTTATAGCCAAAAATATTAATGTCTATGCTATGACTAGAGATTTTCAAAATAATATTTTTCCACTTTATTACAGATTCTAAGGAGATAATAACTATAGTGATATTTTTAGAAATTATTATTTTTGGAAATTTAGATTTAGTTAATATGTTTATCACTACAAATTTCTTTGGAAATTCAAATACCGGGAATAAACAGAAGAGGGGAACCTAGATTCAAGCTAGGGGACCATATTATAAATCATAGACATCCTATGATTGAGCTGGGTGATCTCATCAAATTAATTTTAATCCTCCAAATCAGGTAAGACAAGGAGACTCTTGAAACACAAGAACTCCTCGTGTCATGAAATCTCAGTAAAGAAACAAGGATCCCATAATAGCTGGTAAGTAGCTTTATCATACTGAGAATATTATCATTGATGACCAATCTAGTCCTTTGATGATGTGAGGAATGATTCTAATGGATTATAATCTTATACTCTACCAATTTTATATGGGTTCATAACACTCATTTATCACCTCTCATGTTGTGGAACATATGGGTTTAACTATTGAGATGGCACATTATATTTTAAAACATAAATAACTTATCATCCTACAATTATGAGAAGAATTTATGTATATAGAAATTTAAATAAATATAAATGGGGATATAGTGGTTTGGGACTCATCTGTTACAGAAATGGATAAATAAGACATGATTTCAAGGATGGATTTGTTGACAACCTTTATTGTCCACATAGAATGTTATGAACGGTTGGTTAGTTTCACATGTTCTAATGGTGTTAAGAACCTATTTAAATAGGGTTTTGATGTTGATTCAAGTAGAAAAGAAAATTTAATTTCAGTAGTTGGGATAATCACTTACTAATTTATTGAGGTTACTTAAGAATATTTTGATGAAATTTAACATATAAAATTTTAAACCATTTCCAAGAAATTTTCTAATGTTTTTTTCTAGAACTTTATATTGGATTACACTCAAAAGATAAGTGGAATTCATATTTGATCTCCTACTAGGGAACCGTCTAATTTAACTTATTTCTTATAGGATGGAACATATATAATTGAGGTATATGAATGTCTAGTGGGAAGATGTGGTAATCAATGGGTTTATTTGACCATGCACATCTCTACGGGAATCACTAGTTCTTTTATTGAAGAGAGGGAAAAAGACCTTAGACATTATATGGATTATCATAAACTCAACCAAGATATGATAAAAAATTGGTTTCTTCTTCATGATTTGATGATTTATTTGATCAATTGAGGGGATACCCATGGTTCTCTATGATTGATTCATGATCACTGTATCACCCACTGGGAGTTCATAAGGATGTTATTCCAAAAAAAGTTTTCTAGTTTCATTATGTCCATTATGAATACATGGTTATTCCATTTGGTCTTAAAAATACGCTAGATGTATTTATAGAATTGATGAATTGGGTGTTTTATAGGTATTTTGATATCATCATAGTATTTTCCATTGATGATTTTTTAGTGTTCTCTAGTATTATAGCTAATCATGAAGAACACTTTCATACATTATTGAGTATCATGTGGGAAAATCACATTTATTATATGCTTTTAAAGTGTTATTTCCATATATAAAAGGTATGTTTCCTTGGTTATTCTATTTCTATGGGGGGAGTTTCTATAGATCCTATAAATTTATAGGTTGTTATCAGTTGAAAAAAACCTATGAATGTTATTAAAACAAAATGTTTTTTCATCTTATCAGGATCTTACTGATTCGTTGATCCTGATTTTCATGAATTGCACCACTGCTGATATCCATGATAAGGAAAGATTTCCCATTCTGATGTATCATTGAGATCCATAAATCTTTCCAAGAGCGTAATTTTTGTCTTTCATTAGAACTTATCCTTATGTTTACAAAGTCATGAAAGGGGTATGTGATTTATTGCAATGCATAGGGATCTAGGTTGGGTTTTTCCCTCATTTAGGAGGATCATATGGTTTAATATGACTCATGATATTTAGGCGCACATGGGAAAAACTACGCCAAACATGATTTGTAATGTTTTTATAGTTCATGCATTAATGAAATGTAGTCATTATATTTTTTTTGAAAATTTTTGGATTTTCATGGATCATAAGAGCCCGAAATACATTTTTTTACAATAATATTTGAACTTAAGAAAACAAAAATGGATGGAATATCTGTATATGTTTGACATTGAATTGACGTATAGACCAGTAAATGGTAATTTTGTAGCTTATACATTGAGTTGGAAGTTATATAATCAGTTGGATATATATGGTTCAGATCAATGGAAACAAAAGTTGGATATAACTAATATGCCTCTAGATTATGGTGAACAAGGAGATGCAGTGGTTTTATTTCTATTTTCCCTTGTTCTATAATTGATTGAGTCTCTTAATGATGCTTAGAAATACACTCCTAAATTTTAAACAATGACGTAAAAACCCCATAGTGGGGAGATTATTGAGTGATGGATATTTAATATAATATTTGGGATCTAGTTTAGATATTGGATTATGGTTCCTCTAACATTTCCAGAATAACACCTTTCTTCCTACCAACATTCAAGATGGGTTGTTCAATTTTGAATAATTATGATGTCTGAAGAACTAAGAGAACTATTTTGGTGGTTGGAATGAAGGGTAATGAAGAGGAATGTGGCTGAGTTTTCCTTGAGACCCCTCACATGTCAGTAGGTTAAGATAGAACACCAATAGACATCTGATATGTTTCATTCTTTAATAGTTATCAAGTGTAAATGGGAGTATAAATCTATGAATTTTTTCAAAATTATACAAAACAATGTTTGAAAAAATGATCTCATATGGGTGATTGTGGATCGTCTTCGGAATTCCACTCACATAATCCCTATTTTTAAATGTAATAATGTTAAATAATTTCTTAAACACTATATTCTTGGTGTTTTAAGGATGAAATATGTTCAGGTTTCCATTATCTTTGACTGGGACCCTAGGTTTACATATCGATTATGGAAGTACTTACAGAAATCCATTAGGACATAGTTGACCAAGATCATAGATTATTATCCTCTAATGGATAGAATATCCAAACAAATTATCCAAACATTTAAATACATTTAAAGATATCTTGTGGTATATTTTGGTGGGTCACGGGAGGAGTATATATCATTAGTGGATTTCACATACAATAAAAGTTATCTGACCTCAATATTTTTGGATCCTCTCAAAGTGTTGTAGGGTTATACTTGTCATTCTCTAACTTATTTGGTGGAAATTAGTGAGACTACACTTATCATACATAGACATGTTCATGAGAAAACACATAAGAATTAGATGACCTAAAAGAGAATGGTGATGGATCAAAGTCATGAAAAATATTATGTGGATAAACATTGATGAACATTATCATATAAAGTAGATGATCATGTTTTGTTAATAATCTATCCATGGTTAGGGAAGAGTTATTTTGAAATACAAATAATGTTTTATCCATAGTAAATTTTCCTTTTTTATGTACATGAATGAGTGGTTTATGTGTCTTATCTATCAGAATTACCACCATGGTTTAGTTCTATGCATAATGTGGTTCATGTATCCCAATTGAAGAAGTACCATATTGATCTTGACGAGGTGATTCTATTGGACTATGTGGTTCTTGAATGAGTTTATATAATGATTCATGTGTTAATATAGATTATTGATAGGTATGTGAAGCAATTTTTTGTATAAATCATCGATTTTGTACTGATTATATGGTATCATGTTAAAATTCAAGAAGAGATTTATGGACATGGGAAAAATGTTTGGGTAGTGTATTGAGATCTTTAAGAGAAATATTGGACTTCCACTTTCTAAGTATGGAATTTCCAATGGTTGGGAGAATGTAATACCACCAGTTTTAGTTAATTTACCCATGTATTTTTTTTAAAATTATTTTATTCTTAGGTTTAAATTTTGGAGGTTCTAAATGGTTTTGGAGTGTTTTTCATGTATTCTAAGAGGTTCACAATTTGATCATGGTTTATAGAAACCACACACTATCTCCAAGAAACTCGGAAGAATTCATTAGTTGTGTCAAAGTAGGTTCATAGTTAGAACATAGTTTGGAAAAACATTGAACACGCTATGATAATGTTTGAGGCTTCAATATATGGGATAAGCATGGTTTGGAACATGGATTTTCAAATAGTGTGAGAGAAATTTGTGATGTTTTGTCCTTGATACACTATAAAAACATGATTAGAACATAGTTTGAGAAATTTTGTTTCCTAACCATCCAACAAACAAGGTAATGTCTAATACAACATGCTCAGTTGGTGAAAAATTTGAAAAACTAAAGCCATGTCCATGAAACTTGCTGTTAGTACTCTAAAAATTTTGGTTTCGATTTGGAATAAGGCCCAAAAGCCTAATTTGACTCCTAATCTTCTAGGTCTCAAACTCTATTCCTCTCTTAGGATCCCACAATGATTCCTTCGATTCTAAAATGAATTTTGGATGAATCAAAGTGCATATGATATATCAAATCATCGTTAAGTCATTTTTCTTATTTTAAATTGATCTAATATTATTCCCTCTCTGAAAGCCAAAAACATTTTCTTTTATGGATAGATCTATGTCCTATGATTTGAATCTTGATGAGATCTTGTTGGACCTATTTAATGGAAGGAGTTGAGAGAATGGATCTAGAATATCTATGTTTTTTTCTTCATTTCCTATATCATTTGATAGGTAGGTGGATTCTATCTTATCTCTACTATTCCCTAAACATGAAGGATTAGTTTTTTAAGATGGTATTTTCTTGGATTTTCCATGGGTTTATTGTCTTATTTCATATGGAAATCCATTTTTGTATGTTTTGGAATTATGGAGCATTGGATAAATTTTATAAAACCATCTTGGATTATAATTTTAAAATGTTGATTTTAAAATTATAGAATCATTTTGAAATAGGAAACACATTTGATGAGCTATTTTCAATGAAAGCTTATTTTGTGAAAAATGGATCAGTGTGGAATTTTTCATTATTGGGATTTTGTGTGTGTTCAAAGTGGATGTAATGTGGTTGGAAGAGTCATATAAAAGGTAGGATAGAGTATGTTCATGGAGTACCACCATCAATGGTAACAACAATCTTTAGTGTATTGACAGATGTGTGTTTTTGTGTAAACATGAGAATGGTTATTCCAACTTTTAATCAATTTTAATGTGCTTATTTGTGGTTTTCTCAGATATTTTTCACTTATGGATTGATATAATCGTTTTAAATATATTTTAATTGTTTTACATAAATGTGCCAACTAGTTCTTCTCCTAGTGGAATGTGTTGGGAAATATTTTTGGAATACCTATTGTGTTTATAATCACCCATACTTTCGATTTTTTTTCCATTTCAAGATGTCATATTTCGATACATAGGATAGGTAAAGGTATCATATTTCCCTAAGGAAAAATCATGTTTCCATGAGGATGAAATGTGGTGTTGGATCATGGTGTTAGTTCATTATTTTTTGGGATCATTTCAATTTGATGTATTTGAGTCATGTTTCCCATTGGGTTTTTTCTATTATTATTCCATGGTCCATTGAAAATCTGATACAATTGTATTATGGATATATTTTTTAGGTTGTATTTTTTATACCAATTAATCATATAAGATAATTATATGTTTGTATTTTATGTTGTATTATTGGTTTATTTATTTTGGGAAAATTGCCTGAAAATAATTTTTCTATAGCCCATGGTAGTTATTTTCAAAATTTTGTGTCTTGGGGATATAACCTACGTTTAGTGGCACTTCATCACTACTAAAGAAAATCAGTTGGGGTGGGATGTTAATATTATTTATTAGATGCATCCATGATTTACATTAATCATAAACAATATTTATTTGATAGGATTGTATAGCGACCCAGCCTTTTCTTACATCACTATTACATCATTATAATGATAAAAACATAATAACATTACACCATGAGGATCCAGAGGTTTAGTGTATTGGTCAAACTAGGACCATACATAACATTTAAAACATAAAACATAAACATTTATTTAATTCCTTCCTCTATAGCTTCTTATTTTCACTTAAACTCTACTTAGTACATCTATTAACCTGAGGATATACATCAAAAAGGGGTGAGCTAATGTCCCAGTAAGAGGATAGATATGAACAATATAATAATGGGTGAGCATAATCATAACATAGGTAAAAGATCATGAACATGAGAGGA
Source organism: Viscum album (assembly GCA_963277665.1). NCBI lineage: Eukaryota > Viridiplantae > Streptophyta > Magnoliopsida > Santalales > Viscaceae > Viscum > Viscum album. Next base: position 16,754,913 of record OY728167.1, on the reverse strand, counting down.
AGCATAAACAAAATACTTGAAATTTGGAAATTCATAAAAATTTAACATCATTTATTAGTGGTTAAATAACACACATACTTGTGAACAAATATAGAATCTTTTTCACACATAATTTTACATTAACTCAGGAGATTCATCAATTTACCAAATTCATTGGAGTACTGTATAATTCTGAGTGCACCCGTCACATCATAAAATTATAATTATCATGCATGCCACATAGAAAATATATAAAAAATGACCATAACAACCCATGTAATGTAATGGGTTTCAACTCATAAAATACATTCATAAAATTTGGTTCAAAAAAAAGTGGGAACAATATACTTGATACAATAACCATCAACCTTGAGCAGAAATAAAAGGTGTGTTTTTGAAAGAAGAGTTCTTTTGGAAAACATTTGTTTGATGTAAACTCCAGGGTAATAATGTTTATCCCATAAAAGGTAATATAATGATGAAAAAAATGATTATTAAGGATTAACCATACCAAAAATGGAGTGACAGAGGGAGAACCCGAAGAAAGAAAGTTGGGTTCAAGAATTTCCCCTTACCTTGTATCCGAATTCTTTATTCACATTAAAGTCATTTATAACCACATTAGATTCATTAATTAACAATTAAATAACCTTTTTTAAATGAATATGGTTTATTAGGGTTTCATTAAGTTATTTTATGGGCCTTTGGATGAGTAGTAGGGTTTAAATCCATTTTTTTGGAATGATTATTTTCATGGTTTTCTTGAACAGTTCACTTGTATTCATAAATGGAAGTCCATGTAGAACATGAGAAAACATCCAGAACTAATATTAAATATTATTAATGATATTACAGGAGTTTATATTATCTTATAATGAATTATATTATATACCATGTGATGAATCATTATATAATAATTAAATAATGATTGGTTGGCTTAATTTTTGCGGTTTTTCGACCAATACGAACTTGTTTTGTTTAATCAATTAGTGCCATGTAAATATGTTAGTTCCAGAACATAAAATGAAATAAAAAATAAAATTTATAATTTATTTTCAACCATTTAACAGTTTTATTGGTAGCGTTGAAGGATTTGAAGGAAAAAGGAAGTGCATCGCCCATGATTTAGGTAAATTAACACATCTTGGGAAATGGTTTCATTTTATTAACAAAGAGAGGGAGGGAGGAGTATAATGAGTAATCTTAAATTAACATGATATCATACTAGTATATAAATAATAATGAATTTATCATGAAATTTTGATAAGATATGTTGAGGATAAAATAATAAAATAAAATAAATTTGAAAAGAAAAAAAAGAAAGAAAAGAGAGAGAGGCATTACCTCTTGAATCCTCCTCTTGAGGTCCTCCTTAAGGAAGATTGTATTGGTATTTTGATGAGAAAAAAAGATCTTGGACGTGGGGTAGAAGCTTGGGATGATATTTGGGTCGAGTTTGACAAGGCTTGAAGCTTGACAGGTGTGAGGAAATGAGGGTGTGAAGGGTGGTATTTATAGTGGAGGGGAGAGGGGATTTCTCAATATACAATTCATTAATTTATTATTTCCTCACAAGATAAGGATTAGTGAGTATTACAAGACCAAATATAGTAATTTTATCATTTTAATCCGAAAAAAGTGGTCTTACATCAGTAGAACATCATACATGACTATATAATTAGCGTTTTAGCTAATTTTGTAAATTATGGTATTTCACTATTAATAAAAAAATTCAAGTATCTCAGAAAAATCCAAAAACTTCACCCCTTCCAATTTTTGATGTGTAGAATCCAAAAATGAAGTCCATTTTTCCAAAATAATTTTCTAGATATGATTAATTTAATAAAATAATAATTTACTTGAAAAATACTGTTTTTAAAATTAAAACTGATTTTATAATGCTTTCAAAAATTTCCAAAGGTCTTATAAAATTATCTTATAACTATAAGAAATAGAATTGTTAATTTATGAACACATTTTAAGAAAATTCATTTTCTTTTTAATTAAATAATTAATTATAAATAATTATTTATGACTTACAAAAATATCGATACCTTTTACTATGGTCAAAATGTCACTTATAAGATGCCTAAATTTTATTTAATCATTCATGGGTAAGGTTTTTATTATTTTTGAGTATTTAGTGTTCATATGGGTAATATTAGTATTTATAAGGGTATGTTACTATTCATAAGGGTATGTTACTATTCACCAAAAATTATGTTTGTTCTATTAGAATCCAAAAATCATCTTGAACACAACTGTGATTTTTGAAATTCCAACCATAGAGGTGGAAAAATCATGTTTAATGGTCACATAATATTTAGTATCATTGTGATTACTATTGTGATTATACTATAAGGCATAATTTTAAGAAGGTAATTCTATTGATAAAACTTTGGGTCGTTACATTCTTCCCCCCTTATGAAATTTCACCCTCGAAATTTCTCTTTACACAAACAGGTGAGGGTACTTCTCCTTCATCTCCTCCTCCGGTTCCCAAGTAACTTCTTCAATATTATGGTTCCTCTACAAAACTTTGGCATGGTGGGTTTTCTTATTGCGTAGAACATTATCTCTCCATTATGGAATCTCTACTGGCTGCTCCTCATAGGAGAGATCATCTTCCATCTTTACCACCATTGAGTTCAGTACATGTGTAGGATCTGGTATGTACTTTCTCAAGAGTGATATGTGAAACACATCATGAACTTGAGCCATATTTTGGGGAAGTGCAAGCCGATAGGCCAGTACTTCTATGTGGTTAAGGAACTCAAAGGGGCCAATGTACTTTAGGCTTAGCTTCCATTTCAATCCAAACTGCATGACTCTCTTCCATAGTGATATTTGAAGGACGAATTTATCTCTAACATAAAACTCCAAGTCCATTCAATGGTTGTCAGCGTAGCTATTTTACCGACTCTGAGAAGCTTTTATGTGTTTCTGGATGACTTGAACCTTCTTTGTCATCTTTTTCAGAAGATCATGTCCAAGTAGCATTCTTTCTCCAACTTCATCACAACAGGTTTGAGTTTTACATCATTTTCCATACAAAGCTTTATACAGAGCCATCTGAATACTCGGGTGGAAGCTATTGTTGTATGTGAACTCAACCAGTGGGAGATTCCGATCCCATCCACCATTAAATTCTAGAGAGTAGGCTCTTATCATATCTTCAAGTGTCTGAATAGTCATTTTAGATTAGACATTAGTTTGTGGGTGATAGGCCATGATGAAATTTAATTCAATACACAAATCATGTTGAAGAATCCTCCAGAATTTGGATGGGAACCTTGGATCACAATCAGAGACAATCGAGAGAAAAACTCTATGCATCTCACCACTTCCTTCACATATATATTTTCAAGTTGTTCAAGTGGGAGGTCTTCCCTAATCCTGATAAAATGGGAAGTCTTGGTGAGTCTGTCAACCACAACCCATATCTCATTATTTCCCTTCAACGTCTTCAGGATACCCATGACAAAGTCCATAGTGACATTCTCCCATTTCCACATGGGTATAAGCAATGGCTGCATCAATCCATTGGAATTTTGTCTCTATGCTTCAACTTTCTGACATACCAAGAACCTTGATATATATTATACAGTCCCCTTCTTCATGTTATCCCACCAGAAGTGTTCTTAGAGATCACAGTAGATCTTGGTACTCCCAGGATAGATTGAGAATGTTGAGATCTGTGCATTGTCCAATACCTCCTTGTTTATCCCGAGTGATGAAGGAACACAAATCTGCATTCCAAACTGAATCACACCATCATCGTTGATATGGAACTCTTACAGCTTTCCTTTCTTTACTGCATTCACCTTATTTGGTATCTCCACTTCATCCATTTATACTTCCTTAATATTATCTTGGATTTATGGTTGAGAAATAATTTGGGAATGGTAGGATTTATCTCCTACCCTTATGATTTCGAAATCCATCCTTTTCATATAAAAAAAGATAGGGTCTTTCTCAATATGTAACATAAATAGAGTAGCAGGTTCATTTCTTCTTAGAGCACAAGCTACATTGTTCTCCTTTCTAGGATGATAGTGAATAGAGAAATCGTAATCATTTATTAGCTCTAACCATATACATTGACGCATGTTGAGCTCATTTTATATGAATAGATACATTAGGATACTCTGGTTGGTGTATATGTCACACTTCTCTCCATAAAGGTAGTGCCACCAGATTTTCAAGGAAAAAATCATGGCTTCCATTTCAAGATCATGCGTCGGGTAGTTCTGCTCATGGATCTTCAACTTTTGTGAGTCATAGGCTATAAAATTATCATTTTTCATGAGTACACAACCCAATCCTTTCATTGAAGCATCACTGTATATCACAAAACTTTCTCCACTATTCGATATTGTGAGTACAGGTGTAGTGATCAGCCTTCTCTTTAGCTCCTTGAAGCTTCCCTCACATTATTCCGTCCAGGCATACTTTACCCCTTTCCTTGTTAACATAGTTAGTGGGCTTGACAATCGTGAGAAATTTCTCACAAAACTTCAGTAGTACCCAGCTAATCCAAGAAAACTATAGATTTCTGTGACACTAGAGTTTCTGGGAAATTCCTCAATACCCTTTTTTTGAAGGGTCCATATAAATTCTTTCACGTGTGATCACATGTCCCAAGAACATGACTTGCGTCATCCAAAAGCCACACTTTCTGAACTCAGCATACAAATTATCCTTTCTCAATGTCACCAACACAAGTCTTAGATGTTCTTCATGTTCCTCCTTTCTCTTGGAGTATATGATACTATCATCGATAAACACTTCCACAAATTTGTCAAGGTAATGTCTAAACACCCTATTCATCAAATACATGAAAATTGTAGGGTAATTAGTATGTCCGAATGGAATCACCAGAAACTCATAGTGCCCATACCTTGTATGGAAGGCAGTCTTCTGAATATCTTCTTTCTTCACCTTTAGCTGATGATATCCAAAATAAATATCCACCTTTGAGAAGTATTGAGCTACTCTTAACTGATCAAACAATTCATCAATCCTTGGAAGTGGATACATGTCCTTTATGGAGATATTGTTGTGTTCTCGAAAATCAATACACAACTTCATTGTTCCATCCTTCTTCTTTACGAAGAGCACTCGCGCACCCCAAGGTGATGCACTAGGGTGTATGAACCCTTTGTCTATATGCTCTTGTAGCTGCTTCTTTAACTCATTGAGTTCAATAGGATCCATCCTATAGGGACACTTTGAGATAGTACTAGCTCTGGGTATGAGTTTTATTGAGAAATCTACTTCACAATCTAGGGGATTTCCAGGTAGCTGTTCGGAAAAAACATTTTCGTATTCCCTCATGATGGGAATTTCTGCAAGATTGGCACCTTCCTTTAACTCAAACATTTTGGAAAGGTACGATTATTCCTAGGTTATCAACACCCACACCATTGAAGTTTTTTTCAAAGGAGATTCATGATCTTCCTTTCATTTGTAGAGGATCATGGGATGGTTCACAATATGAGAAGATATTTCTTTTTACCGAAAGTTGATATGTTCTCTATATAATGAGTTCCAATCCATTACCATTATAGTGTCGAATTCCACTAAGGGAAGTATTGTGAGATTCACTGGAAGAATATTCCCACATACTCCAATATGAGAAGATTCAAACACTTGGGTTGAAATGATTTCACCACATGGTGTTTTTAAAAATATCTCTACTCCAAGGTTTTAGGGATTTGATTCTATTGATCTAGAAAACTTTAAAGATATAAATGAATGTGTAGAACCAGAATCAAATAATACTTTTTCCATTATTGAGTGAATAGAATGTATAACTTATAAGAATTCATTATCTTGAACCATTTCCGCAGTAGTGATGGCATAATCCTTCCCTTGTTCCCTTGGATTTGGTGGATGCTGACGCTGATTACCCTGAAGGACTCAAGGTTTGGTGCACTAGCTTGAATAGTGACCTTTCTATCTACAGTTATAGCATTGAACCATTAATGGTTCTATCATTTCTTCCACCACATTCTCCTTCTTTCTCATGTCTTTTCAACACTCTTGAGCATGGTGTCCTTCTTTCCAACACTTGAATAATTTACCTATCCCCTTGAGGCTGTATCTATGATGAAACTTCCGACATTTTTGGCATGTGGGTCATTGAGATTTCTTCCCACCTTTATCATTGTATCCTCCAGCTTGAAACTCCATCTTTTGATTATTATCACCATAGACGTGAGACCATTCTCCAAACTCCATATCAACTTTGAGAGAACATCAAAAAACTTCTTCATAACTCCCAAAGTCTCTAATTGTAAGATCCTTTTGAATGTATGGTTTTAATCCACTAATGAATCTATCAATTTTGTTATCATTATTAATAACAAAATATGAAGAGTACCTTGAAAGCATTGTGAAATGTTCTTCATAGGTTGTGACAGATTCGGCTTCATTTTTCTTGAGCTCTCTAAATTCTATCTCCATCTTATTACGAAGATTTTTTTAAAAATACTTATTAAAAAAGGTGATCTTAAAGTCTTCCCCTTCCATATCTTCAATTTCCTCCCTTCTCTTGGTGTTCTTAATCAAATCCCACCATTGATCGGCCTCTCCATCTAGATGATAAATGACTAGTTCCACCTTATATATCTTAGAACAGTGGAGCACAGAAAAGATCTTCTCCATGGAGTTGACCCATTGTTCTGCAACTAGTGGATCAGAAGATCCACTAAACATCGGTGGTCGTTGCCGTATAAAGCACTCGATATCGAGTTGGTACCTCTTTGGTGAAGGAGGACATTCCCTGTTATTTTGGTTATTTGTCATCACCTAAGATAGTTGGGAAAAAATTTCCAGGAAGTTTTATACTCCACCTCCCAATTCATTGGGGATGTCATTTGGGCAATCATTTCATTGGACCTCACATGAGTTGTTGGCCAGGTTTCTCATGGTTCTCACCATTCTATAAAATAGAAAAGGTTAGAAAAAAACATAAGTCAACAAGTTTGGAATAAATAACTTATTAATTTGGAAAAGTTTCACTAAAATCATAACTTATGGTATCCCTATATAAATCTTCTTATGTGACTTTTTTACTTAGTTTCATACTAGAGGTTTTCTCAAGGGTTCACTAATCCTAATTCCCAAATTAACTAAACCTTACCTATAATACCAACTATAGAAACCCAAAATTTTCTTAAATAACTATTAAATAATTATAAATATAAACAACATAATATTATTACACTAGGAGGATCTATAGGTTTAGTATCTTGGGAAAACTAGGACCATACATAACATTTACAACATCAAACATAAACATTTATTTAATTCCTTCTTCTCTAGCTTTTTATTGGAACTTGAAATCTCCTTAGTACATGTAGTCACCTGACGATATACATCAAAAAGGGGTGATCTAAAATCCCAATAAGAGGATAGATATGAACAATATAAAAATGGGTGAGCATAATATTATCACCGAAAAATGATCATGAAAATGAGAGGAAGCATAAATAAAAGACTTGAAATGTGGCCGTTCATAAAAATGAAACATCATGTATTAGTGGTTAAATCTCAAACATACTTGTGAAAAAAGATACCATCTTGTTCACACATCATTTCACAATATATCATGAGATTCATCACTTTACCCAATGTATTGGAGCACTATATAATTCATGGTGCACCCGTCACATTCAAACATTTATAATGAGATATATAATTCCGGTCACACCCGTCACATCATAACATTATCATTGTCATGCATTCCACATAGAAAATATATAAAAATGAAAATAACTAACCCATGGAAATTAATGGGTTTTATCTCATAAGAACACATTCATAAAATTTTGTTCCCAAAAAGAAAGTGGGAATAACATACTTGATACAATAACCATCAACATTGACTAAGAAATAAATGGTGTGTTTTTTGAAAGAAAAGTTATTTTGGAAAACACATGTCTGACATAAACTCCAGGGGAAAAAATGTATATTTTAAGAAGGTAAGATAATTATGAAAAAATTATTTTAAGGAGTAACCATACCAAAAATGGAGTGAAAGATGGAGAACCTGAAGAAAGAAAGTTGGGTTCAAGAATTTTCCCCTTACCTTGTATCCAAATGACTTCTTCACCTTAAAGTACTGTATAACCACATTAGATTCATTCATTAAAAATTATAGACCATTTTTTACATGAATATTTTTTATTAGGGTTTCATTAAGTTATTTTATGGTACTTTGTATGAGAAATAGATTTTAAATCCACTGTTTGGGAATTTTTATTTTCATGTTTTTCTTGAACGGTTCACTTGTATTCATAAATGGAAGCTCGTGTAGAACTTGAGAAAACATCCAGAACTGATATTAAATGTTATTAATGATATTAAAGGAGTTTAAATTATCTTATAATGAATTATATTATATAACATGTGGATGAATCATTATATAATAATTAAATAATGATTGTTTGGGTTAATTTTGGCATTTTTTTGACCAATACAAACTTGTTTTGTTTAATCACTTAGTGTCATGTAAATATGTTAGTTCCAGAACCTAAAAGGAAATAAAAAATATAATTTAAAATCTATTTTCAACCATTTTATGGTTTAATTGTCAGCGTTGAAGTATTTGAAGGAAAACGGATGTGCATCGCCCATGATTTAGGTAAATTAACACATCTTGGGAAATGGTTTCATTTTATTAACAAAGAGAGGGAGGGAGGAGTATAATGAGTAATCTTAAATTAACATGATATAATACCAGTATATAAATAATAATGAATTTATCATGAAATTTTGATAAGATATGTTGAGTATAAAAGAAGAAAATAAAAGAAATTTGAAAGGAAAAAAAGAATGAAAAGAGAGAGAATGGAATTACCTCTTGAATCCTCATCTTGAGATCCTCCAGAAGGAAGATAGGATTGGTCTTTTTATGAAACCAAAAGATCTTGGATGTGGGGGAGGATCTATGGATGATTTTTGGGAAGAGTTTAAACAAGTCTTGAATTTTGAGAGGTGTGAGGAAATGAGGGTGTGAAGGGTGGTATTTATAGTGGAGGGGAGAGGGGATTTCTTAATATAAAAATCATTAATTTATTATCTCCCCACAAGATAATGAATTGTGAGTATTCCAAGACTAAATATAGTAATTTTATCATGTGAATACGAAAAAATTGGTCTTACATAAGAATAATGGCATACATGACTATATAATTAGTGTTTTTAGATTATTTCGTAAATTATGGTATTTAACTATTCAAAAAAAATTCAAGTATTTCAGAAAAATCCCAAAAAATCACCCCAGCCATTTTTAGATGTGTAGAATCAAAAAATGAAGTCCATTTTTTAAAAATAATTTTCTAAATATTAATAATTTAATATAATATTAATTTACTTGAAAAATACATTTTTTAAAATTAAAACTGATTTTATAATGCTTTCAAAAATTACAAAAGGTCTTAAATATTTATCTTAAAAATAGAAGAAATTGAATTGTTAATTTATGAACAAATTTTAAGAAATTTAATTTTCTTTTTAATTAATTATTTATTACTTACAAAAATACCAATACTTTTTACTATGGTCAAAATGTCACTTATAAGATGCCTAAATTTTATTTAATCATTCATGGGTAATGTTTTTATTTTTTTCAACAATTTACTATTCGTAAGGGTAATATTAATATTCGTAATGGTAGGTTACAATTCATAAGGGTATGTTACTATTCACAAAAAATTATGTTTGTTCTATTAGACTCTGAAAATCATTCTGAACACAACCGTGAATGTCAGATTTTCGAAATTCAGACCATAGCAGTGGAAAAATAATGTTTAATGGTCACATAATATTTAGTATAATTGTTCTTTCTAATGTGATTATACTATAAGGCATAATTATAAGTAGATAATTATATTGATATAACTTTGGGTGGTTATAGATAGAATGAAATCATTTATGATAAATTAGTTTAGAAACTTATTGATATCATACTGATAAGGTGGGAATCAAAGAGAAGGATGATAGATGACCTAAGTCATATCATAAATTGTAGTCTTAATTTTTTAATCAAAATATTAATGCAATATGAAAGACATTATAACTGAGACAAGTAAAAATAATAGAAGAGAAATTGAGATTTATTCACATCAACCATTACTTATTTGTATTCTAGAGGAATTAAATAATAAATTAGTACTTCAAACATAAATTCTAGAAATAATTTAAAGAATATTGACATGGGACCAACTAAAGGTGAAATCTAAAAAATATAAATGGGGGAATTAAAGAAATTCATAACTAATGAGAATAGAAAGAATAATTTCAAAGATGATAACTAGAAGAAAAAATATATATTAGATTTATTGGATATCTTTAGGGATACTACAGTATCTAATTCCTTTTTTAGTTCATCAGATTATAGTGATAATAGTATAAATATTAATGTATTTTTCCATGTACCAAAATATTATATTCTGACTAAAAAATGTCTTATGGTAAATGTATCAGCTGACTGTTTGGATGAATTATATTTTATACCTGAATTTATATATTCACTAGATAGTGAAATTTAGATAGATAAATAGAATTATGTTCCTCAAACCTATTATGAGATGAATTATTATATTGTTTAATGGAAATATATGTATCAAAAAATATATGTGAAATACATGGAACATAAAAATTATGATTCTGAGATAAATGATTATTTTGTAAATACAAATATAAGTTGATTGAAATAAGAAATGTGTATATTAATCTTGGGATAAAGTTGGATATATTGTAAAAATGTGATGAAGTTAAATATGGGACTAAATAAAAGTATATTTCCTTTAGTTTGGAGAGAAATGATCAACCTCTATATTGGGAAACAATTCCACCAGTTGTTGTTATTATCATAATAAATATTTTGTTCCTAATAGTACTCTCTTTAACACTGTATGAAAGAAGGGTGGGTATTCGATGAAGTTCCATTCAATGGAAAAAATTCGATCACTTTTTCCTCATAGAGCATATATTTAAGAGGAGCCCAAAACATTTGAACATAAAAAACAAAAAATATTGGTTTTTTAAAGTCTTATTTTCTAATACTTTTAGACTAAATAAGGTATTTATTTAAAATATATAATAATCTATCAAAATTATTCAATGTGTATAGACTACTAAATTAAAATCATAAGTACATAGTAACAGTTAATATACTAATATGTGTAATGTTTTATATAATGAGAAAATTTTAAATGATTGAGTTTATAAATTGTTATAGATATGATGGTTTTTTCATGTTTGAATTTGGATTATTTTTATGAATAAATCTAAACAAATTTTCTATGTTGGCATTGGATTTCAGGGCCTGGAGAGACTCGACGTTGTGATATTAAAAATATTAAATATTTTCTATTATATAAAAGTATCTTTCTAGAAATTTGTTTTAACACCTAGTTGGAGTCTTAGATCATAAATTTTATATCATAGTTGAGTTGAGAATGTGGGTTTTACCCTTAGTGAAACATAATGTTTGTCGATGTTAGGTTCCCCATTGGAGGCGACCGTTGGCGGTGTGTTATATGATGATAGTTTATTAATTAAATAAAAATTTAATTAACAAAACCAATACCCCTCCCCTCTGTTCTCACACATGATAGAGGAGATAGAGGAACCCCATTTGCATGAAAGATGACCCAAGGATGAACTAAGAAGAGGAGGTTCCACAAAAATCTATTTATGATAGTGATCTCTCTTAGATCATGGTGAAAGGGATTCAGGGAATGGATCTGGAACCAATGTTTTGGAATTTCACAATGAGCTAGGTGGATTTACCATATTTATATCTCAATCCTCCTGTATATTTTGTTTTATGGTTTTAGAGACCTATTACAATTACTAGAGATCCCTTGGGGGTAGACCTATTGGTTTCATGTCACAACCCGCCCTCGGGGTCCGTGCCGTGACTACCCCAAGCCCGCCTTCCATAGGCCAGGGGCTGGCGACTAGCACCAAGGTGTAAATCCCGATAAAAAGGGAAGGCATTGCCTTTGAAAAGTAAACACACACCACAGAGTAAGCAAGCGGAAAGTAAACACTAACAAAAACAGAGTACTACTAAAAGTGCGGAAAGTAAATGGGCCAAAATACAAACCCAAACTGAAAGTAAAGTACAACTCGAAAAGGGAAAAACAACAACTGAAAAGTAAAAGCCGCTACTCCGAGCTGTCCACTGGAAATCCCACCTGAAGGGTGGGTACAGATAGCTCCTCTGCTCCATGGGTCCCGCCGTCCGCTCCGTGCACGTCCCGCCCAGTGGTCACCTCCGGGTACCGTCCCGCTCTACAAGCCTCAGCTAAGGTCAACGCTGTCCGTCGTCTGCAACCAACACAACGTAGTGCGGGCAAAGCCCGTGCAGGGGTGAGTAAAAGCTACTCAGTAGGGACCCCGAGACCCCTGAAGGTCTCTCAAAACCACAAAGGATAAACCACGAAGTAAAGTACAATCACGAAGTAACAACCGACACTGCTTAGGTATATGCCCATACATATACCTAAGTCATCAATTAAAATACGCTCCAACCTCCGAGCCCAAGTACAACTCAGTCCACGCAGGAAAGTATACGTATTCCACATAGGAAAGAAATACATAATCCACACAGGATTGCACAACACAATCCACACAGGAAAACAACAGGATTCAGCTCACACAGGTATACTTCTTCAAGGACGATAAAGATGATCACTGATCCATCTAAGTCGTCGGACCCACGAAGGATCGATAGGTAACTAACCCCCGCAGAAGACCCACACAGGATCGGGCTCACACAGAACCTGTAGCACTGATCCACGTAGGATCGCTGAGTGCTGTAGTCGTCGTCGTCGAATCCACACAGGATCTCTGTACTGTCGTCGTCGAATCCACACAGGATCTCTGTACTGTCGTCGTCGAATCCACACAGGATCTCTGTACTGTCGTCGTCGCAGTCACAGTAGCAGTCGTAGCAGTAGAACAGTCACAGCCAGCACTAGGGTTCCCGCACACAGCAAGCTCGTACGGAGGGTCCGCTCCACGAGCCGAGAGGCTGATACATCAACTGTCACGAAGACCGAGTTGATGTATCCAAAAGTTCCGTATCGTCAACAGGAACTCAACGCAACAGACGGCGCGTCGATCGGACGCCCGGTCTGAGAGTTATTGGCATTTTCGTCTCCGGGGCCCGGTTGGTTTTTAAGGCAAAACCAACCCGAACGTACTCCACCTGCGTCCAAACCTCGGGCGGAGTATGCCAAAAGATCCGTCTCACTAAGAGGAACACTACGCGACTGACGGCACGTCAATCGGACGTCCGTAGCTCAAGATATGAGCGTTTCCGCTCCGAAGGCCCGGTTGGTTTCGTGAACGAACCAACCCGACCAAACTCAAAGTAAACCGAAACCTTGAGTGCGATATACCGAAACGACCGTCTCGATCGAAGGATCGCGTCGCCGCTGACGGTTCGTCGATCGGAGGTCCGAGGCTCAAGTTATGAGCGGAAAACCATAACTGGTCCGAAACGGGGGGGGGGGGTCCGGGTCCGGGCCGACCCGGCCCGACCCCCCCTGGGCGGCGCGGTGGCCGGCGGCGGTGGCCGGCGGCGGCGGACGGCGGCGGCGGGCGGCGGCGCGGCGGCGCGGCGGCGGGCCGCGGTGGCGGCGGCGGCGGGCCGCAGTGGCGGCGGCGGCGGGGAGGCCGCACGCACGCGGGGGCTAAGCCCCGCGGTTTTTGTGCGCGACGCGGCACAAAGGGGCCGTGCCCCTTTTGTTTTTAAAGAAGCCCCCCCCACGTGGGGGGCCTGCTGTTGCGGAACCGAGGGGGGCGCTGCCCCCTCCTTCAAAGAACCGCCCCCCTCTCTTAAAGAGGGGGGGTTTTAAAAAAACCAGCCGGGGAATTAAATTCCCCGGTTTAATGGCATCCGGCCGGCCAGCTGGCCGGCCGGTCTTCTCCAACGGGACCGGAAAATCCGGTCCCCTCTTCGGCTTCCGACACCGGCGGCCCGGCCGCCGGTCTTCCCTTCCGCCGCGGCCCGGAACCGGCCACGGTCTCCTCGTCCCGTCGCGGCCCGGAACCGGCCGCGGTCTTCTCGTCCCGCCGCGGCCCGGAACCGGCCACGGCGTTCGTCATCCGGCGCGGTGCGTCGGCACCGCGCCCCTTCGCTGTGCTTCGATTCTTTTCAACGCGGCGCGACGGCGTCGCGTTCTTGAAGATTTTTCCTCGGCATGGCGCGACGGCGCCGCGTAAAATAATTGTACGATCATCCGCGTGGTGCGACGGCACCACGCTACTTGCTTCCACCCGCATGAATAAACATGAACGTTGAAGGGGGGTTCGGCCGTGTTCGTGCGGTCCGGCCCCCCCCTCGCGTTAACAAAAACAATTCAACTTAAACATTCAAGCATCAAGTTAGACATGCGAGATCCACGTTCAAGGAAAAGAATAAAGAAATAATGAACCAACAACCCCTACCTCGGGTTTAAGGTTCGAGATTCGTCTACGTTCCGCGGAAGACGGCGTCGCGGAGGTCGGGTGTCGCGGTCGTCGTTCGTCAAATCCGTTGACGAAGTGTTATGCCCGAAGAGACACGACGTTGGCGGATCTTCGTTTGCCGACGAAGAAGGTCCGAGGAGGAAGAAGAGGTCCGAAGATACCGGGTCGCCGAGTCGATGATCCTTGACGAAGTGTTGTCGTTCTTCGTTGAGGATGAAGACGTTCTTCGCCGGAGTTTGAGCGTTCTTCGTTCTTCGTCAGAGCTTGAAGATGAGGAGGGAGCTCTCAAAATGACAAACAAAGAACTCTAAATAAAATAAGACTACCTCTTATTTTATTAACACAACAAAAAAGAATTTCAAAGTTTGAAATTCAAAAAGACTTAACTCCCACAATTAATTAAGAGTAACATAAGCCAATTAATTAGGGGTTAAGTACGTTGAGAGAATTTGAAAAGAAAAGGGGTTCGTGTGGGCCCCACCACACTTAATCCTCCCAAGGGAGGTTAAGTGGGTGTGGGTCCCACTTCCAACCTCCTTTGATAGGTTTTTAAATAAGTTAAAATAAAATTTGTCTTACACAAATTTTATTTAACTTAACTGAAAAACCCCAAAACGTAACTTTCAACCCGCAACAAACGCAACTCCCGAAAAGGTCTCTTTAAGCGAATATCGGCGTTGCGAGTTCATCGGTGCCCTCGGATTTCAATTCCGAGCACCGGATCAAAAGTTAGGAATTCCCGCTCGTTCGTTCACTGAACGTACCCGAGCCAAACTTCGGAAATAAATTCCGGGCACTCCGGGCCTCGGAATCAGGTGCCGTCTGAAACCGCGCTCTTGTAAAATTCTAAAGAAAATTAAGAAAAAATTTTCCTTGAATTTTACGGGTCTTTACATTACTCCCACCTCAGGGCTTTACGTCCCCGTAAAGCTACATGAAAAACTAGGGAAACAAAAGATGGTACTGAGCACGCATCTGAGCCTCCCGCTCCCATGTGCCCTCCTGGAGATTCCCGTGCCGCCATCTGTTGCGCACAAGAGGAATCGATCGCCCATGTAGGACCCGCTCCTGGATGACATGGACCTCCTTTGATGTGGCCCGAACCATCTCTGGTCCCACAAGAGCTGCGAGATTTCTTCTTTGCCGAAAAGAGAAACCTGGTCTCATCCCCTGGATGAACCACATTCTTTGCCTAAAACAGTCAATCCTAACATGGATGATACTAACCCATACCAAGGATGACGTCGTAAGGCCTCGACGCTACTACTAAGAGATCCAACCGTTACTCTCGCCTCCAAGGGTTGAGTCACACTGTCGGCATCAGTGTGTGGTAACTGGTCTCCTCCAGTAGATGTCTCACAAGTGAGGGTCAAGTCAACAGTCAACTGGAACCTCTTAGTAACATCATAAAAGAGGACAGGAATGAAAACATCACAAAGGATGCGTCTTTTATTATTGCAGCTCATAATACAAGACGCTACACAAAAGCAGCAAGGAACCAGAAGTACAAAGGATGTATCCACTAGTTCTGCTCCTGTCCATCGGCCCCCAGAGCTCCATGATCGAAGGCCTCGGCTGCCTGAAGCTGAGCTCTCCCCTGCGGTCGGGGTGGACCTCCTAGTGGTGGTGGTGGTAGAGCCTCAAAGCGTCATCCACCACCTGCTGCTCGGCCAGCTCCTCTGTCTCGTCCGCCTCCTCCCTGCAGACCGCCACGGTCGAACCTCTGCCTCTGCCTAGGTGGTTCCTCAACCGTCTGCTGCTCCTCCGCATGGCGGGTCGGGCAGTCACAATCCATGTGGCCTTGCCCGCCGCATTCATAGCACTGTCTTCCACTCGAAAGACTGGCTCCGCGTTGTGTGCCCTGCACTGCTGAGCCAGTGCCCTGAGGTCTGGTCTGTCTGGACCCCTGAGTCATTCGTCGACTGCCAGCTGCAGATGACTCTGCCACGTGCTGCCCTGCGGTGGGTCTCTGTGCTGGTGTAGACTCAGCAAGGAAGCTCTCGATCAGAAGGGCCCGCTCCAGTACTCCTATATGAGTCGGTATGCTGAGGGAGATCAGCGATGCCCTGATCTCGTGTCTCAAACCCTGCTCGAAGGTCCGGGCCCGGAAGAATGGGTCCCGTACCATGTCGGTCGAGTAGCGCGAGAGATCGGTAAATCTCGCCGAGTACTGGGCGACCGTCATGCTGCCCTGCCGCAGCTGTAGAAGCTCCTGGATGCGCACCGCTCGGAGGGTGGCCGGGACGAACTCAGAGCGGAAGAGGCTCTCAAAGTCCGTCCAATGTAGAGATGCCTCATCGTGCACCTGGAGCATCAAGCTCCACCATCGTCCAGCTGCTGCGTGTAATAGGCTCGCAGCGAGGATCACCATGAGGTCTGCCGGTGTCCTCACTAGCCTAAACACTCGAACTACTGCCTCCAGCCAGTCCTCTGCTGTCTGGGGATCCGTCTCCCCGCGAAACCTGGGCGGACGCTGGCGCTGAAACTCATGCAGTGCGCTGAGGCGACGTGCATCGTCAGCGGCTGCTGCTGGAAGCATCGGGGGATCGGTGGGTAAAGCCACCGCCGGTGCCACTACTGGAAAAGGGCCCTGCACCGAGGCCTCGTCGCTCGGTGGGCTGTCGTCTCGCTCGACTCTTGGAACCCTAGCTGGCTGTCGTCGCGGGGCCATCCTGAAAAGGAGAACAAGAGTACCACAGTCAGAACAGTATACCTGGTGAGCTGGCACAAGTAATCACAAGGAAAACTTGAGACTTTCATAAAGCAGATCAGTATACCCGGTGAGCTGACACAAGTAATCACAAGAAAACTTGAAACACACACGCAATTAATGTTTTCGTGCATTAAGTCGGAAATCAGAAGTCAGGGTCCTGGTGTACGGATACGTCGGCCGCCGCACCAACACTGGACTCCCTGGACTGATAACCACACTCAATACGCTAAACATTATTGCTTCACATAGAAAAGATCAGAGTTCACGGTAGAACCGAACTGCCTCTGATACCAATTTGTCACAACCCGCCCTCGGGGTCCGTGCCGTGACTACCCCAAGCCCGCCTTCCATAGGCCAGGGGCTGGCGACTAGCACCAAGGCGTAAATCCCGGTAAAAAGGGAAGGCATTGCCTTTGAAAAGTAAACACACACCACAGAGTAAGCAAGAGGAAAGTAAACACTAACAAAAACAGAGTACTACTAAAAGTGCGGAAAGTAAATGGGCCAAAATACAAACCCAAACTGAAAGTAAAGTACAACTCGAAAAGGGAAAAACAGCAACTGAAAAGTAAAAGCCGCTACTCCGAGCTGTCCACTGGAAATCCCACCTGAAGGGTGGGTACAGATAGCTCCTCTGCTCCATGGGTCCCGCCGTCCGCTCCGTGCACGTCCCGCCCAGTGGTCACCTCCGGGTACCGTCCCGCTCTACAAGCCTCAGCTAAGGTCAACGCTGTCTGTCGTCTGCAACCAACACAACGTAGTGCGGGCAAAGCCCCTGCAGGGGTGAGTAAAAGCTACTCAGTAGGGACCCCGAGACCCCTGAAGGTCTCTCAAAACCACAAAGGATAAACCACGAAGTAAAGTACAATCGCGAAGTAACAACCGACACTGCTTAGGTATATGCCCATACATATACCTAAGTCATCAATTAAAATACGCTCCAACCTCCGAGCCCAAGTACAACTCAGTCCACGCAGGAAAGTATACGTATTCCACATAGGAAAGAAATACATAATCCACACAGGATTGCACAACACAATCCACACAGGAAAACAACAGGATTCAGCTCACACAGGTATACTTCTTCAAGGACGATAGAGATGATCACTGATCCATCTAAGTCGTCGGACCCACGAAGGATCGATAGGTAACTAACCCCCGCAGAAGACCCACACAGGATCGGGCTCACACAGAACCTGTAGGCGCTGGCTCACACAGAACCGCTGAGCGCAAGGACCCACACAGGATCGGGCTCACACAGAACCTGTAGCACTGATCCACGTAGGATCGCTGAGTGCTGTAGTCGTCGTCGTCGAATCCACACAGGATCTCTGTACTGTCGTCGTCGAATCCACACAGGATCTCTGTACTGTTGTCGTCGAATCCACACAGGATCTCTGTACTGTCGTCGTCGCAGTCACAGTAGCAGTCGTAGCAGTAGAACAGTCACAGCCAGCACTAGGGTTCCCGTACACAGCAAGCTCGTACGAAGGGTCCGCTCCACGAGCCGAGAGGCTGATACATCAACTATCACGAAGACCGAGTTGATGTATCCAAAAGTTCTGTATCGTCAACAGGAACTCAACGCAACAGACGGCGCGTCGATCGGACGCCCGGTCTGAGAGTTATTGGCATTTTCGTCTCCGGGGCCCGGTTGGTTTTTAAGGCAAAACCAACCCGACCGTACTCCACCTGCGTCCAAACCTCGGGCGGAGTATGCCAAAAGATCCGTCTCACTAAGAGGAACACTACGCGACTGACGGCACGTCAATCGGACGTCCGTAGCTCAAGATATGAGCGTTTCCGCTTCGAAGGCCCTGTTGGTTTCGTGAACGAACCAACCCGGCCGAACTCAAAGTAAAACGAAACCTTGAGTGCGATATACCGAAACGACCGTCTCGATCCAAGGATCGCGTCGCCGCTGACGGTTCGTCGATCGGAGGTCCGAGGCTCAAGTTATGAGCAGAAAACCATAACTGGTCCGAAACGGGGGGGTCCGGGTCCGGGCCGACCCGGCCCGACCCCCCCCTGGGCGGCGCGGTGGCCGGCGGCGGCGGACGGCGGCGGCGGGCCGCGGGGGCGGCGGCGCGGCGGCGGGCCGCGGGGGCGGCGGCGGCGGGCCGCGGTGGCGGCGGCGGCGGGCCGCGGTGGCGGCGGCGGCGGGCCGCGGTGGCGGCGGCGGCGGGCCGCGGTGGCGGCGGCGGCGGGCCGCGGCGGTGGCGGCGGGCCGTGGTGGCGGCGGCGGCGGGGAGGCCGCACGCACGCGGGGGCTAAGCCCCGCGGTTTTTGTGCGCGACGCGGCACAAAGGGGCCGTGCCCCTTTTGTTTTTAAAGAAGCCCCCCCCACGTGGGGGGCCTGCTGTTGCGGAACCGAGGGGGGCGCTGCCCCCTCCTTCAAAGAACCGCCCCCCTCTCTTAAAGAGGGGGGGTTTTAAAAAAACCAGCCGGGGAATTAAATTCCCCGGTTTAATGGCATCCGGCCGGCCAGCTGGCCGGCCGGTCTTCTCCAACGGGACCGGAAAATCCGGTCCCCTCTTCGGCTTCCGACACCGGCGGCCCGGCCGCCGGTCTTCCCTTCCGCCGCGGCCCGGAACCGGCCGCGGTCTCCTCGTCCCGCCGCGGCCCGGAACCGGCCGCGGTCTTCTCGTCCCGCCGCGGCCCGGAACCGGCCGCGGCGTTCGTCATCCGGCGCGGTGCGTCGGCACCGCGCCCCTTCGCCGTGCTTCGATTCTTTTCAACGCGGCGCGACGGCGTCGCGTTCTTGAAGATTTTTCCTCGGCGTGGCGCGACGGCGCCGCGTAAAATAATTGTACGATCATCCGCGTGGTGCGACGACACCACGCTACTTGCTTCCACCCGCATGAATAAACATGAACGTTGAAGGGGGGTTCGGCCGTGTTCGTGCGGTCCGACCCCCCCCCCCTCGCGTTAACAAAAACAATTCAACTTAAACATTCAAGCATCAAGTTAGACATGCGAGATCCACGTTCAAGGAAAAGAATAAAGAAATAATGAACCAACAACCCCTACCCCGGGTTTAAGGTTCGAGATTCGTCTACGTTCCGCGGAAGACGGCGTCGCGGAGGTCGGGTGTCGCGGTCGTCGTTCGTCAAATCCGTTGACGAAGTGTTATGCCCGAAGAGACACGACGTTGGCGGATCTTCGTTTGCCGACGAAGAAGGTCCGAGGAGGAAGAAGAGGTCCGAAGATACCGGGTCGCCGAGTCGATGATCCTTGACGAAGTGTTGTCGTTCTTCGTTGAGGATGAAGACGTTCTTCGCCGGAGTTTGAGCGTTCTTCGTTCTTCGTCAGAGCTTGAAGATGAGGAGGGAGCTCTCAAAATGACAAACAAAGAACTCTAAATAAAATAAGACTACCTCTTATTTTATTAACACAACACAAAAGAATTTCAAAGTTTGAAATTCAAAAAGACTTAACTCCCACAATTAATTAAGAGTAACATAAACCAATTAATTAGGGGTTAAGTACGTTGAGAGAATTTGAAAAGAAAAGGGGTTCGTGTGGGCCCCACCACACTTAATCCTCCCAAGGGAGGTTAAGTGGGTGTGGGTCCCACTTCCAACCTCCTTTGATAGGTTTTTAAATAAGTTAAAATAAAATTTGTCTTACACAAATTTTATTTAACTTAACTGAAAAACCCCAAAACGTAACTTTCAACCTGCAACAAACGCAACTCCCGAAAAGGTCTCTTTAAGCGAATATCGGCGCTGCGAGTTCATCGGTGCCCTCGGATTTCAATTCCGAGCACCGGATCAAAAGTTAGGAATTCCCGCTCGTTCGTTCACTGAACGTACCCGAGCCAAACTTCGGAAATAAATTCCGGGCACTCCGGGCCTCGGAATCAGGTGCCGTCTGAAACCGCGCTCTTGTAAAATTCTAAAGAAAATTAAGAAAAAATTTTCCTTGAATTTTACGGGTCTTTACATTTCAAGTGGAAATCAGTGGTTTTGAGAGGCTTTTAAGAATTTCTAATTCAAAAATCCCAATCAAATGACATGGAGTGAAGGACCAAAGGTCGCGTGTTCTTACCATTTAGGCAACATGATCTTTTGGGGGATACACACCGTGTACTATGGGAACACATTATGAAGTGATCCCAGGTTATACAGCTAAGTACATGGTGTTTCAAGCCATGTAAGGGAACATTTACATGTGGAAGTACATAGCCAGATCATAGTTGTACTTGGGATAAATGAAACAATCATGTTCATTGGCATGAGTCATGTTACACAGGCATGGGATCCTGTAGGTGGGTATAACCAAGGACACCGTCGTGGGTCAGTCCAAGAGGAATATGTCATGTAGCAAGGTTACACAACATTTATAGATACATGACCACCCAAGACATGTGGGGGAGAGGACACAAAGATGGGTTCAAATGAGGTCACATTCTATATGACATGGGGAAAACACCATTCATTATCCTTATAACTGTCGAGTACCTCAAGGGGACATGGCCAAGGGTTTCCCTCAAGATACACATTGTGTACCCTAAGATTATATGACATGAACTCCCCATAGTGAATTCTACTTTACACATATCCATCTTTAGAACATAGAAGGAGGTCTGCATATAGCCTATCCCTAGTTTATTTCCTCAAAGAATGCGATGGTGTTAAAAAATTTGGAATTAGAGATGCAACATGAGTGGTTCAATATATGGTGATGATAGTGGGATACTTCTTTTAGTGATGTGTGGGTTGGAACTACGTGTGTGTGATTACATGGTATGTCCCTTCAAGGGTAATATGTGGTATTACTTCCTGACAATAGGATTGTGACCCCCTTTATGGGCCAAGATTATTTAGTGTTTGTGTATCCCTTCAGGGATCCTGAGGTGGGACCATCTATTGTATCATCTTTCAAAAGTGGGGTTTGTGGCATCATTGTGTCCCTATTTCAAAGTTGTAGATCCCCCACATGGAGGGTTAATACAGTTGGGTTTTCGGTATCATCATGTATATAATCCCCTAATTGATGTATTATTAGATTCTTGGTTTTTTGTGTCCCCTAGTTGTTCTGGTTGTGATCCCCAAAATAAGTATCATGGTTATGAGTCTAGATAGGGGTGCTGGTTTCCCCCAGCTATCTTGCGTGTGATCCTCTATCAGATCATTATAATCTACAGAGATCCATACTAGGTTTGTGGTATCCCTAAATATTCCTATGTATGATCCCCTACATGTGAGATGATATATTACAGGTTTTAGTAGGGTTCGTAGAGTCCCCCATATTACATGGGTGACATCCCCTATCTATGTAATGAGATCTGTTAGGTTACAGAATGACTTTGTTCATGGTGAATCCTGATGATCATGTTCTATAAGATTTGAAAAAACAAGGATGATAGAGATTTCCCATTGTCGTAATGATACATGGTGAGTGGGATATCTTGTATTAATTCCTTCAGGGTTGGAACGACTCATGGAGTGAGTTCAATTGTATGAGTGATACCTTGATCCTCAAGTAGAGTCATATGGAAGGTTTTGTTTTTATTACCATGGTACTTGGATTTTTAGATGACTATATCTACGCTATTCTCAAATTCCTTTTGGAATGACTCATAATTTATTGAAATAAAATCTAGTGATGATCTATCTAGTCATGTATATCTAAGGAGTGGTGGGGATGGAGATTTCGTTTCTCTCTTGCTTGGGTTTTCTATACCCTCTGGCTATAGGTAGAGAATACTATTTCATCTCATTTTACCCCTTTTATTTTTATTTTTTGGGTACCTATTGAGTAGTTTTATACTCAACCTTAAATGAGATCTTCATACACATGTCATGTCTTATTCAAATGATAGGCATTTTGATGGAGTTTTAGTAGGAATCAGAGCAACTAGAGCATACAGAGATGGACAGACCGAGGTACGAATTGGTGATTTCATTTGATGTATATCCTCTACTACTGAGTATGTTCAATTTAAGTGATCATTGACATATCCCTTATTTACCTTTATTGAGAATCTAAGATCACCCTTTATTTTGATTCCTTATCCTTGTATATGAAGAAATGTATTAGGTAAGATATTCCTATTAAGTGTGTTAGTTATGAAGAAAATTGTGGGTGATGGTGTAGTTTATATCTGTTTCAAAAGATACTACTCTTATATGATTTTGGAATGTATAATTATGTTTTTTAATTAATATTAATACAATGTGATGTAATATAAATGTATGAAAAGTATGGGTCATTATAAATCTTGTAGATTTTGGAATTGGGGGAATCATGGTCAGCACAAAGTTTATAAAGAAATCTGAGTTGTTGGCCTTGAGACAATAGCACCATACGGTTGGTGCGTGGTTTTCCAAATCATGTTTCTTAAACATGTACCTGGTAAATTCCCAATAGAATGTGCACATTTGTGGAAAAGGTTTTCAATCCATATGACACAACTGCGCTACATGTAGTTAGTGATCCAATAATTGTTATTTTACCTCGTATTTAGGAGTAGAAGCTTCATTAGTGTCATATTATTCCAAGTAATTGAACTTAATTCCCCTCATAGGCTACCAAGATGATTACATTGAATTTTTAAGTGATTTTAGATAAATTGATGTGCGCTACAGATTTGGAATCATCAGTAAGTACTTGTTCCTCATTTTTCTCCTTAGATATAATCTTCTCCTCTCTCTTGGATCCATAAATAAAATAATTTATGGATATATGTATGTGATATGATGTGAATCTTGATTATGTCATTTTGGATCAATTAAGGGAAGCTGTTGTGAGCTTAGATCTAGAATATCGCAGTGTCCTCCTTCATTTTCACTATCTTTTTAGAGGTATCTCAATTATCTTCAATCTCCACTATTCCTATAATGCAATTTCTTGGTTTTTTAAATAGTTCCATTGGATTTATTATGTTTTAAATGGGTGATTACTTAACGAAAATAGTTTTGGAACACATTTTGTAAAAATGAAAAACTGAATCTCTTTTGAACAAACCTATTGTCATATAATTAGAAAATGATGATTTTAAAATTATGGAATGGTTTCTATGGAAGAAGTGCATTGGAGAAAGTTTTTCAATGAAAGTGTGTTTTTTGAAAAAATGTTTTGGCATGTATTTTGGAATAATTGGGTTAGAGTTTATGCGTTGAATGTGGAGGGTGTGTGATTCACGATTCTATCATCAAGGTAGGATAGGGTATGATCATGGAGTACCACAACCAATGGTATCATCAATATTGAGTACATGGATGGGTGTGTGTGTGTGTTTGTTAACATAATAATGTTTATTCCAAATATTAATGAATTTTAATGTTCTCGAATAGTTTTTTTCTCACAAGGATTTGACTTATGGATTTTTATAAACTCTTTACCTATTTTTCAAAGGTTATATATAAATCTTCTAACTGGTTATTACCCCTATGGAATATTTTGGGAAGACTATTGGGAATTCATAATAATATTTTACTCACCCAATTATTGGTAACTTTGTTATGTTTTAAGTTTTCATATACCGAGAGACGGTAAATGGAAAATTTTCATATTTATCTAGTGATTTATATTGATTCCATGGGGATGGTAGGTGGTGTTGGATCTTGGAGCTAGTTTGGTGATACATAGGAACATTTCATATTAATTAATTTGAGCCATGTTTCATTTTGAGTTTTGTCTATAGTTATTCCTTGGTCCATTGTCATAATAAAATTATATTTTTATTGGTTTATTGTTTGGTTTCTAACATTTATACTCATGCACCATAGACTATAATTAGATTTTTATATTTTATGTTTTCATATTGTTTTATTTCATAGGGGATAACCATTCCCAAATATTTTTTCCTAATCCATTATAATTTTTGTAAATACCCGAATTTTTGAATAAATATTTTTTCTTAATTTTGTGTGTTATTTCATTATTATACTCAACAAAAATGTTTCATTTGATAACATGAGTATAATTAAAATGAGACTATTGTGTTTTGACTATTATACAACCATTGTTCAATATTACCACTGGAAACTAAATGTTTCGATTTTTGTCTCTAAATACAAGTGATCTTTGTTAATTAATATAGAAGGAAGATTCAATGGCCTCATCCTGTAGTCTCGCGCCAATCTAAGCCCATCTAACAGAACTTGGGAAGGAGGTAGCACCACTGGGCTTTACTCTGGACCAAACCCAAGCCGAACATCATCGTGTAAAGCTAGAGTGGAATCACCTTCGTGAGAAGTTCAAACTGATAGAAATTACTACTTGTGCAATGTTGGCTGAGCCGCCCTCAGATTCCATCACCTTAACACACCTTACACTTAGGTCCTATGATGGGGTTATAAGGGGCTATGTACGGAGACCGTAACTGCCTTGTGTAATCCTTTGTTTTAAATAAAATTTTTTATTTCTTCTTATGATGAAGTTTATGAATTTTCAAATGTCTGGATAAATATATTATGCATTTTTGATGAATTTTAGAGAAATTATATTTTAGAAATGTTTTTGTAAACCATAAATAATTAAAAATGTGTAATGGTTTTCAAAAAATAGTCTTCTACAATTATGTTTAGTACAAAATATAGAGTCTAATAAGATCAACTTAATTTTTTATGAATAGTAAATTAGGAATAGTGATTTTATGCTTAGGATTAGTAATGTGGCCAAATGGATTAGTAATCTCATTTAAAGAAATTATTAATATAATTTAGGCACCTTGATTAAGTAGTGTGATTCAATAAAATGGTTAAATAAAGGTTTCATAAATTATTAGTCAAGTATTAGTTTTTTCAGGTGAATAGTGTTTTTTAATTAAAAATTAAATTAAAAATATTTAGAAAATTATTTTTATAAAATGGACTTTATTTTTGAACTCAGAGCATCGATATTATGTTAAGGTATTTTTTGGGGATTTTTCTGAAAAAAATGACTTTTAAGTGAATAGTGTATTTATTTAACAATTAACTTAAAAATATTTAGAAAATTATTTTTATAAAATGGAGTTCATTTTCGAAATCATAGCATTGATATTTTGTTAAGGTGAAATTTTGGGATTTTTCTGAGAAAGTTGAATTTTCGATGAATTGTGAAAATACAGTTTTAAAGTTACGAGTGTTTAATGACATCATTAAGTGATGTATTAAGTATTTAATCAATATAGTCGACTTATGAATAGTAATATAAGGTATGAGGTGTCCCAAGTGGCCAATACCATGGGCAAAAACTATGGGCAAGCCCATGGTTTTTCCAATACCACCAATGAGGTGTCCCTTGGCCATTAATGCCTTGTCCCCTCACATTCCCTATAAATACCCACCCTTTACTCCTTTAGTTTTCACTCCCAACTCTCACCCAACGAAGATCTGGTCTCATTACCTCCCAAGGAGTCCTCCCAAGGTTCCCCCAAGCCCTCAAGGTCTCATCCTTTGTGTTTTAAGAGTTACGTTTTAAGGTAAGGGATCCTACCTCTCTCTTTCTTTTCAAGTACTCTTGTTTATGTCATTTCTTTTTAAGCACCTTGTTCTTATGCTGGGGATGTTATTTTATATTCATACTACATCCCTTTTCATGTTCATATGATGAGAGATCCTCTATTACTCTCATCATTTTGTTTTATTAATGTTTTAGTGGCGCCGTTAGGCTGCCAAATTTTTGTAAGTGATTCTTTCACCTTTCTCAATTTACAAAGTTCTACTTTCATGTCAAGTCTTTCAAGTTTCTTTTTATTATGTTGGGGAATGACCTCTATATCTATAATAATGATATTTCATTGTCATATGATGAGAGGCCCTATTTGATCTCTTCAATTCATTTTTGTTGAAGTTTAAGTGGCACTGTTAGGCTGGCGAATTTTTAAGGGATTCTTTCACCTTTCTCATTTTTCAAAGTTCTAATTTCATGTCAAGTCATTCAAGTTACTTTTTATTATGTTGGGGTATGATCTATATATCTATTATAATTACATTTTTTTCTCATATGATGAGAGACCCTATTTTATCTCTTCAATTCAGTTTTGTTGAAGTTTATGTGGCATCGTTAGGCTGCAGAATTTTTAAGGGATTCTTTCACCTTTCTCATTTTTCAAGGTTCTACTTTCATGTCATGTATTTCAAGTACATTTTTATTATGTTGGGGTATGATATCTATATATATCATAATGATATTTTATTTTCATATGATGATATACCCAATTTAATCACTTCAATTCATTTTTGTTGAAGTTTAAGTGACGCCGTTAGGCTGCCAAATGTTTAAGGGATTCTTTCACCTTTCTCATTTTTCAAAGTTCTATTTTCATGTCAAGTATTTCAAATTCCTTTCTATTATGTTGGGTTATGATATCTATATCTATCATACTGATCTTCTATTTTCATATGATGAGAGACCCTATTTGATCTCTTCAATTCATTTTTGTTGAAGTTTAAGCGATGCCATTAGACTGCTGAATTTTTAAGGGATTCTTTCACCTTTATTATTTTTCAAAGTTCTAATTTCATGTCAAGTCTTTCAAGTTCCGTTTTATTATGTTGGGGTGTGATCTATATATCTATCATACTGATCTTCTTTGTTCATATGATGAGAGACCCTATTTGATCTCTTCAATTCATTTTTTTTGAAGTTAAGGTGACGCCGTTAGGCTGCCGAATTTTCATAAGAGAAATCTTATTTTTGTCTTCCTTTCATGTTCTTCATTTCATATGGTATATCTTTCAAATTTCAATACCATGTTCTTAAATCCTTATATTCTATTCTCCTACTATTTTATGGATCATTTATTAGTGGGTGACCCATGACCCCTCTCTTCTCAATGTTTTCTAAAACCTCGTAACATAGCCGTTATGCTGCAGAATTTCCGTCTCAAAATGTCTCTCTCTTATTATCAAATTAATTTATTTTATTAAGTGAATACTCAATGATCTTTCTTCTAAATGGGTATTCACATATATACCAAAATCTTCTATTTTAAATTCTGGTATTTACATACATAAGACCCACTTTCCTTTTTTGTGGGTTTTAAGTGACATAAAGATCATGTCTTTAAAGCAGTTTTCAAAACGTTATGATTATGAAATGAAACCCATTTATTTTATGCTATATGGGTTGTTTATGAAATGATTGATGATGATATATGTGGATCACATGATAAGAAAGGAAAATTTAAGGTTGCTCCATGATAGTGCTCCAATGAATTGGGTAAAGACTTAATCTCTAGAGATGACCATTTTGACTGATACCTTGGTGAATAACCTTGGTGATATTTATTGACACCTTGGGGATGGACCCTGGTGAAAAAGAAATGATTGTAAATGTTAAATGTTGTAGCCACATCTTCAAGTTATGAAATACGTTATTTTTATTATGATATGCCTCATGATTTCTTTATCATGCCTTAAAGTTCTTTTTCATGACATTGTTGATGTATCTCAAGTTCACATGTTAAATGTTTCCCCTTGTTTCCCTTACTGGGCCTTCTGCTCACCCTTTCTTTTGATGTAAGTCCCTAGGTTATGATATGCATTAATGAACCTAGGATGAACATAATAAGAATCCTTTAAAGTGTTTATGAAGAATTTTTTATGTTTTCATGTTTTAAGTTCTTGGTTTCCACGACACTAAACCTTAAATATCCTCGGTTTTGTATAATGAAATAAAAGTTTATATGATAAAAATGTGGGATGCTATAGTTGGTATCAAAGGATGGTTTAGTTATTTTTGGAAATTAGGATATGAAAACTTTAGGAATAAGCCTATATAAAAGTTTAAATATAGGAAATCTTCATAGTATTTTGGTGAGTATTGAGTAAGGGGTTGCCAAGCAAATACATCCCTATCTGGATACGAGCACGTAGAGGTGGCTCTGGCACAGATTTACATAGGGGTAAAACCCAAAAAAACCGCTTTGAGATAGACTCGAACGGGAACTGGTACACGACAACGGGCCTTGCTGCACTCTTGGTTACGACACTCCCGAGGGATATGATTTGGTAAATTCATAAGATTAGTATGTACCATTATTAAAAGAACAAAGATAAAATAAAATAAAGATTAACATAAGAATATATGATCATGGATAACCTAGTTTTGATCCTAGGTGATCACAAGTTAGGTTATACTTTTCTTCTACATGTTATCCCACTATTCTTTGAGTTCCTTTTCCTGATTATTGGCTAAGTATTTAAGCCCATAATTGTACTTTCTTTTCTTAGTTAATGGCAGGAAATGGAAGAACATGTCCCAACAACCAATGTGATAGGAAATGTGACGATTTCCATATTAATATGAGAGAGATGATTAGGGGATTAAAATAATATTATTATTTTGGAAGACATTCACTATTTTGGGAACCCTATTTGATCCAGGTAAATAGATTACTACGGTATTTTATTTGAGGAGTAAAGGTTGACTTATATTTTGAAGAATCGATGAATTTAAGGTGGACTTATAGTAATTTAGGTTACTTATGGAAATTATTAACCTATCTTGGGGAAAATAAGTTTAGCTTAGCTATTTTTGTTATAAGATGTTAGGAGTGGTTGATGTTTTTTGGAGATGAACGACAGAGTTTATTTTGGAAGAATATGTTATCAAATCCTTCTTGTATTTGGGTTTCAATATTAGTTTGGTTTATTTTGAGGAATTTTAAGGACAATTATTAATGGAATGGTCTATGATGAAATTTGGGTAGTACCGTGGAATTTAGAAGATTTAAAGAAGTTTACCTTCCTATGGGATTCTTTCTTTTTGAATATTTGTTTTGTCTTACCCTTTCTGTTTTTGGGATTATACTTAATGATAGAAGAAATTGATAGTTAATCTTTTGTGGATTACGTGACTCTTAAGAAAATTATTCTTGTGATTTTTATGAGACCAAGTGTTTTTGAATGCTCATCGTTGGGAGAAAAGATTAGTTTTGGTAGAAACTTATTAAAGGATTAAACTCTACTTGAAGGTATGTATATTTCCTTATGTTTTTATTCTATGTAGTAAATGAATTCCTGAAAACTATGAAAAGGAACGTAAAACAAAAAAGTTGTCTAATAACGTTTCCTAATGGGAAATAAAATACAGTTTAACCCATCATAAGTTTGTGATTTTCTTGTTGATAACTTTCTCTTAATCCTATTTTCTATCACTCTCCCTCAGAACATGACCCTTTGTTTTCTCCTCCATGTTCATTTTTTCCTACATGGAATCCTTGTTTGGATTAACTTGGGTGACCTTTTTACATCCCTTACTTTATTTTAAAGTAATAGTGTTACTGACCCTTTTCTGATGTGGGAATTTCAATGAAATTTCAAAACCCAATTTTAAAAATTGCGAGGATGCAATTTCTTAAGAGAGGAAGATTGTAATGAACCAAATTTTTGAATAAATATTGTTTACTAATTTTGTGTGTTATTATATTTTTATACCCAACAAAACTGTTTCATTTGATAACATGAGTATAATTAAAATGAGACTCTTGGGTTTTGACTGTTATATGACCATTGGTAAATATGACCACTGGAAACTAAACATTTCGATTTTTGTCTCTAAATACAAGTGATCTTGGTTAATTAATATAGAATGAAGATTCGATGGCCTCATCCAGTAGTCTCGGGCCAATCAAAGCCCATATAACAGAACTTGGGAAGGAAGTAGCACCACTGGGCTTTGCTGTGGACCAAACCCAAGCCGAACTTCATCGTGTGAAGCTTGAACGGAATTGCCTTCATGAGAAGTTCAAAATGATAGAAATTACTACTCATGCAATGTTGGCTGAGCCGCCCTCAGATTCCCTCACCTTAGCACACCTTACACTTAGGTCCTATGCTGGGGTTATAAGCGGCTATGTAAGCAGACCGTAACTGCCTTGTGTAATCATTTGTTTTAAATGAAAAACTTGATTTCTTCTTATGATGAAGTTTATGAATTTTCAAATGTCTGGATAAATATAATATGCATATTTTTGATGAATTTTAGAGAAATTATATTTTAGAAATGTTTATGTAAACCTTAAATAATTAAAAATGTTTAATGATTTTCAAAAAATGGTCTTCTTTAATTATGTTCAGTACAAAATTTAGAGTCTAATAAGATCAACTTAATTTTTGATGAATAGTAAATTATGAACAGTGATTTTATGCATAGGATTAGTAATGTGGCCAAATGGATTAGTAATCTCACTTAAAGAAATTATTAATATAATTTAGCAACTTTGATTAAGTAGTGTGATTCAATAAAATTGTTAAATAACTGTTTCATAAATTATTAGTCGAGAATTAGTTTTTTCTGGTGAATGGTGTTTTTTAATTAAAATTTAAATTAAAAATATTTAGAAAATTATTTTTATAAAATGGACTTTATTTTTTAACTCAGAGCATTGATATTATGTTATGGTAATTTTTGGGGATTTTTCTGAAAAAATGAATATTCGGTGAATTGTGTATTTATTTAAAAATTAAATTAAAAATATTTAGAAAATTATTTTTATAAAATGGAATTCATTTTTAAAATCATAGCATTGATATTT
Source organism: Viscum album (assembly GCA_963277665.1). NCBI lineage: Eukaryota > Viridiplantae > Streptophyta > Magnoliopsida > Santalales > Viscaceae > Viscum > Viscum album. Next base: position 16,723,249 of record OY728167.1, on the reverse strand, counting down.
GGTTAAGGTTAAATTTTGGGATTTTTCTAAGAAAGTTGAATTTTCAATGAATAGTGAAAATACAGTTTTTAAGTTACGGGTGTTTAATGACATCATTAAGTGATGTATTAAGTATGTAATCAATATGTTCGACTTATGAATAGTAATATAAGGTATGAGGTGTCTCAAGTGGCCAATACCATGGGCAAAAACCATGGCCAAGCCCATGGTTTTTCCAATACCACCAATGAGGTGTCCCTTGGCCATTAATGCCTTATCCCCTCACATTCCCTATGAATACCCAACCTTTCCTCCTTTAGTTTTCACTCCCAACTCTCCCAACTAAGATCTTGTCTCATTACCTCCCAAGGAGTCCTCCCAAGGTTCCCCCAAGCCCTCAAGTTCCCAACCTTTGAGTTTTAAGAGTTACATTTTAAGGTAAGGGATCCCACCTCTCTCTTTCTTTTCAAGTACTGTTGTTTATGTCATTTCTTTTTAAGATCCATGTTCTTATATTGGGGATGTTATTTTATATTCATCCTACTTGACTTTTCATGTTCATATTATGATAGATCCTCTCTTACTCTCATCATTTTGTTTTATGAATGTTTTAGTGGCGCCGTTAGGCTGCCGAAGTTTTGTAAGGGATTCTTTCACCTTTCTCAATTTTCAAAGTTCTACTTTCATTTAAGTCTTTCAAGTTCCTTTTTTTTATGTTGGGGTATGATCTCTATCTCTATCATAATGATATTTTATGTTAATATGATGAGATACCCTATTTTATCTCTTCAATTCATTTTTTTTTGATGTTTAAGGGGCACTGTTAGGCTGCCGAATTTTTAAGGGATTCTTTCACCTTTCTCATTTTTCAATGTTCTACTTTCATGTCAAGTATTTCAAGTTCCTTTTTATTATGTTGGGGTATGATCTGTATATCTATAATAATGATATTATATGTTCATATGATGAGATACCCTATTTTATCTCTTCAATTCAGTTTTGTTGAAGTTTAAGTGGCGCCGTTAGGCTGCCGAATTTTTAAGGGATTCTTTCACCTTTCTCATTTTTCAAAGTTCTACTTTCATGTCAAGTCTTTCAAGTTCCTTTTTATTATGTTGGGGTATTATCTCTATATATATCATAATGATATTTTATGTTCATATTATGAGAGACCCTATTTTATCACTTCAATTCATTTTTGTTGAAGTTTAAGTGACACCGTTAGGCTGCCGAATGTTTAAGGGATTCTTTCACCTTTCTCATTTTTCAAAGTTCTATTTTCATGTCAAGTCTTTCAAGTTCCTTTTTATTATGTTGGGGTATGATCACTATATCTATAATACTTATATTCTATGTTCATATGATGAGAGACCATATTTGATCTCTTCAATTCATTTTTGTTGATGTTTAAGTGACGCCGTTAGGCTGCCGAATTTTTAAGGGATTCTTTCACCTTTCTCATTTTTCAAATTTCTACTTTCATGTCAAGTATTTCAAGTTACTTTTTATTATGTTGGGGTATGATATATATATCTATAATACCGATATTCTATGTTCATATGATGAGATACCCTATTTGATCTCTTCAATTCATTTTGTTTAAGTTTAAGTGACGCTGTTAGGCTGCCAAATTTTCATAAGAGAAATCTTATTTTTGTCTTCCTTTCATGTTCTTCATTTCATATGGTATATCTTTAAAATTTCATTACCATGTTCTTTAATCCTTTATATTCTGTTCCCCTACTGTTTTATGGATCATTTATGAGTGGGTGACCCATGTACCCTCTCTTCTCAATGTTTTCTAAAACCTCGTAACATAGCCGTTATGCTGCAGAATTTCCGTCTCAAAATGTCTCTCTCTTATTCTCAAATTCATTTATTTTATTTAGTGAATACTCAAAGCTCTTTATTCTAAATGTGTATTCACATATATAACAAAATTTTCTATTTTAAATTATGGGATTTACATACATAATACCTGATTTCCTTTTCTGTGTGTTTTAAGTGACATAAAGATCATGTCTTTAAAGCAGTTTTTAAAACGTTATGATTATGAAATGAAACCCATTTATTTTATGCTATATGGGTTGTTTATGAAATGATTGATGATGATATATTTGGCTCAAATGATAATAAAGGAAAATTTAAGGGTGCGCCATGATAGCGCTCCAATGCATTGGGTAAAGACTTAATCTCTAGAGATGACCATTTTGACTGATACCTTGGTGAATAACCTTGGTAATTTTTATTGACACCTTGGGGATGGACCTTGGTGAAACGAAAATTATTTTCAATGTTAAATGTTGTAGCCACATCTTCATGTTATGCAATACATTATTTTTATTATGATATTCCTCATGATTTCTTTCTCAGGCCTTAAAGTTATTTTTCATGACATTGTTGACGTATCTCAAGTTCACATGTTAAATGTTTCCCCTTGTTTCCATTACTGGGCCTTCTGCTCACCCTTTATTTTGATGTATATCCCCAGGTTATGAGATGTAGTAATGAATCTAGGATGAACATAAGGAGAATCCTTTCAAGTGTTTATGAAGAATGTTTTATGTTTTAATGTTTTAAGTTCCTAGTTTCCAAGACACTAAACCTTAAAGATCCTCAGTTTTGTATAATGAAATAAAGGTTTATGTGATAAAAATGTGGGATGCTATAATTTTTTCCAACCTTTTTTGTATTTATGATGTCACCTAAGGTTATTGTCACTATGTATCATCTCAATACAATGAGTTGGGGCAAGATACTATAAATTGTATCATTTCTTTTCATTCTTTCTTTCTCTTGGGATGGTATTAAGGAGATAATAATGTCAGAACATGAAATGTGAAGCATAAAAAGTCATAGATGAACTTTTTATGATGAAAATATTCTTACCATGGTGGTTCAGTTATAAACATGTTGTAAAAAGATTCTAGGTGTGTCTTAGTATCATCATCATGGGTTTAGTCAATGTATGTTTCATATCATGCATTGTTAGTGAGACTTCAACTAGGAAGGAATTGATCAATTTTAGTTTAAGGATTTATGAGAAATGTTAAAAGGGATGATTTTTTGAAGTATTAGAAGTTATAAATGTTGATTATGGTGATTTGGAATTTTCTAAACCATAAGTTTCTAGGGATTTATGATTAAATATAATTTTATTATTGTTTTAGAGAATGGAACCGAGTAGATTCCATAAGAATCCATAACAAGAGGTGGTATAAAACGTTTTTTTCACCTGATCCACAAGGGAAGAAACAACTTGTCCAAAGTATCATTCAGGGTTTTCAATCGATTTATAGAGGAAAAAAGAATGATAATCTTTGATTAGAGGACCACTCTATCAATTTTTAGAAAAATATCCACCCATCTTTCAGGGATATTCTAAAAAACAAAAAGAATAAAAATGGCTGAATATAATGAATCAAATCTTGAAATTATTTGGTAAAATGGTAGATATTAATATTATTTTGGAAACTTGTATGTTTTAGAATATTTCATGATAATAGTTTGATTTATCTATCCATGTTAAATATGACCAAGGTATTACATGGGAGGAATTTTAAGAACATGCAAAATAATAATTATATCCTCACACATTAAAGATTGTAGGAGAAAATAATTTTATTAGATTAAATAAAGATAATACTCTCATGATATATTATACAACTAAGTATATACACTTTGTATTATTTTCACCAGAAGTGTTTGCTAGTGCATCCATAATGGAAAAAATATTAAAGTCTAGGCTATTACTGGAGATTTTATCAATAATAGTTATCCTCTATATTATAGATTACATAGATATAGTAACTAGATTGATAATTGTAGACACTGATATTTTTGTAAATTCAGTTAGATGTAACATTTTTATCACTATAATAATTCATGGGAACTGATATGATTGGAATAAACTGAAGAGGGACCTCTAATTCTAATCTGGTGGGCCATCTTAGAATCAAAAAACATGATTATTTAATTTCCCCCTATAACCCTATATAAAGAATGTATATTTCAATGTGGTTCTAATTATCATAATAAGTGAGACTATATGACACCACCTAGGGAATGTCACAACAAATTAAGATGGGATGCCTCCCACGTTATTGTAATACATATCTATAGTACATAGGTATAGATACATATTATTATTCTTAGACATCTTATGATATAATGGGGTGATCTTATCATAAAAATTCTAATCCTCAAAATCAAGAAATCCAAGATGATTCTTGAAACACAAGAACTCCTCAGGTCCTAAAATCTCAGTAAGGAGACAAGGATCCAAGAGCAGCTAGTAAGTATCATTATCCTATTAATAAGATGATCATGGATGATCAATATAGTCCTTTAATTGTGTGAGGAATTATTATTATGGATTATAAACTCATACTAAACTGGTTTGATCTGGGTGCATCTGACTCCTTTATAACTTCTTATGTTGTAAAACTTATGGTTTTAAATGTTGAGATGATGAATTATATTATAAAACCTCAATCATATCCTGACCAACAGCTGTGCCAAGAATTTAAGTGTATAACATGTTCAATAACTATCAATGGTTCTATATTGGTTTCCTATTTATCTATTCTTGAAATGGATATATATGACATGATTTCAAGGATGGATTTGTTGAAAACCTTTAAGGTCCACATCGAATGTTATGCATGGTTGGTCTTTTTCACATTTTCTAATGGTGTTAAGAATCTCTTTAGAGGTGATTGGGATTTAAATGCAGGAATAAAAGGAAGATTTATATTTTTAGTTGTGATAATATCTTACTAATGGATAGAGGATGCTTAAAAATCTATAGATGAAATTTGACATAAAAATTTCCAACAATTTCCATCAAATTTTATTATGTTTTTCCAAAAAAATTATCTCTTTTTCCACTTAAAATTTAAGTGGAATTAAAAATTGATCTCATACTAGGGACCCATTCAATTTAAATTATTTTTTATAGGATAGAATAGATATAATTGAGGTATTTAAAATTCTAGCTGGAAGCGGAGGAATCAATTTTGTCATTTGACCGTGCACATCTCCATAGACATCACAAGTTATTTTTTTGAAGAAAGAGTATGTAGAACTTATATTTTATGTGTATTATCATAATATGAATCAAGTTACAATAAAAAATTGGTTTCATATTCCATGAATTTATGATCTATTTGGGAGTTAAGAAGGATGCTATTCAAATAAATTTTTTATAGTTTTATTATGTACATTATGAATACATGATTATTTCATATGGTCTTAAAAATTAACCAGAAGCATTTATATAATTGATGAATTGGTTATTTTATAGGTATCTTGATTCCTTCATAGTAGTGTCTTTTGATGATATTTTAGTGTTCTCTAGGTTTAAATATTCTCATGAACAACACATGGATATAGTGTTGAGTATCATGTAGAAACATCACATTTATGTGTTTTTTTAATGATATAAATGGTAAATTACTTGGTTATTACATTTCTTTGGAGGTTTTCAATTGATCCAAAAAAGTTAGAGGTTGTTATCATTTGGAAAAAATTGAAGAATTTTATTCAAACCCAGAGTTTTCTTATCTTATCAGGATTATACTAGTACTTTGATCATGGTTTTCATGAATTGCCTCACTAATGACTTCCTTTACAAGGAAAGGTGTCCCAATCTAATGGAGCAATGAGTTCCAAAAATTATTCCACGATCTTATGTTTTGTATTACATTATAAATTATCCTTATATTTCTAAAGTCAGGAAAGGGGTATGTGATTTATTGGGATGCATCTAGATATGGGTTTGGTTTTGTTCTCATGTAGGATGATCATATTGTTCAATATTTCTCATGACATTTACACATGCATGAGAAAAACTACCCAAACCATGATTTTGGATTTCTTTGTGTAGTTCATACATTAAAGACTTGGGATAACTATATTTTTATTGAGAAAATTTGGTTTTTCATGGATCATAAGATCTTGAAACACATTTTATCACAGTAGGATTTTAACGTAAGGAAACACAAATGGATGTAATATCTATAGATGTTTGAAATTTACTTGATGTACACAAAAGTAAAAGGGGATTCTATAGCTTTTGTATTGAGTATGAAGTCATATAATCAGTTCTCTACATAAGATTCAGATCAATTGAAACAAAAGTTGGTTATAGATGATATGAATCTGAATTAATCTGAATAAGGTGATGATGTGGTTTTGTTTGTAGTTTCTATTAGCCTATGATTTTTTGACTAATTTATTGATGCTCAGAAATATGATCTTGAATGATTAACCATGGTTTCATTACCCAATTGTGGTGATACCATTAAGGATTGGATGTTTAATAGAATATATCTGATGTGGTTTATATATCAGATTATGGTTACTCTACCCTATTAGGAACAACTCATATCTTTCTATTAACATCCAAGATGAGTTTTTCATTTTTGGAATCAAGATGATGTTCAAAGTGCTAATTGAACTATTTTAGTGGGATGAAATGAAGGAGAAATTGGATGATTTTTCCTTGAGATACCTCACATGTTATTAGTTTAAGGTAGAAAACCAATAGCCAGATAATATGTTTCATTCATTACTAGTTTTTGAGTGTAAATAGAGAGCCTACATATATGTATTTTTTCATATTACTACCAAAAAAGGTTTGAAAAAAATATCCCATATAGGTGATTTATGATTATCTCATGTTTTTAGCTCACATAATCCATATTTTTGAATATAATAAAGATGAAGACTTTGATAAACTCTATATTCAGGGTGTTTTATGGATGCATAATGTTCGAGTTTCCATTTTCTTTGACTAGGACCCCAGGTTTACATCTTGATTTTGGAATTCCTTATAGAAGAACGTTGGAACACAATTGACCATGATCATAGATTATTATCCCACAATGTATAGACAATCCAGAAAAATTATCCAAACACTGGAAAACATTCTAATAGATTATGTTATATATTTTAGAGGTTCATGGGAGGATCATGTACCATTAGTGGATTTTTATACAATAATAGTTATTAGAATGCAATATTTTTGGCTCCATTCAAAGTGTTGTATGGTAATCCTTGACTTTATCTAATTTATTGCGTGGAAACTAGTGCGACTGAACTTATCAAACCTATCCTTGTGCATGAGATAACACACAAAAATTATAGGACTGGAAAGGAAATAGTGATGGATCATAATCGTCAAAAACACTATGTGGATCATCATCAATGACCATTGTCATTTGATTTAGTAGATCTTGTTTTTTTTTGAGAATCTATCCAATGTTATTATAGATTTATTTTTAAATTCAAGGAATTTTTTTCATTGGTAAACTATCCATTTTGAGATACATGAACAAGTAGGTCATGTTTCATAGCCATTGGAATCACCTACAAGGTTTAGATCTATGGATAATGTGTTTTAGGTATCCCAATTGAATAAATACCAACCTGATCCTAACCATGTGATTCAATGGGACCATGTGGATCATGAATTAGATTCTATATTGATTCATCTGTCGATACAGAGTGTGGATAGGTAAGTGAAGTACTTTTGTGAAAAAATCATCGATTTGGTACTGGTTGAATGGTAGCATGGTATAAATTTAGGAAGATATCTGGGAACATGGAATAGAAATGTTTGGGTTGTTGACTGAGCTCTTCAAAATAAACAACATTCTTCAAATTTTCGAGGATGGTATTTCCAACGGTTGGGAGAATACAACACCTCTAGTTTCATTTACCATACCAATATTTTTTTTGAAATTATTTTATTCATGAGTCTGGATTTATGTTTATAAATGGTGTTTGAGTGTTTTGAATGTGTTTATATAGGTTCCCAATTTTAACATGGTTTGTAGAAACCATACACTTTATCTAGGAAACTATGAAGAATGGATTGGTAGTGACAATGTATTGCATGGTTAGAACATGGGTTGGCCAAGCCCTGAACATGCTAGGGGAATGTGTGAGGGTTCATACTATGGGAAAAGAAGGGTTTAGAACATGGTTTTTCAAACCGCATGAGCCATCTATGAGAGGTGCTGACCTTGAGATAGTAGAACAACAATGTGAGCCCCATACTTTTATAAACTGTGTGTCATAACCATGCAACAACTAAGGTAATTTACAATACCACATGCATAGTTAGTGCACAATTTGAAAAACTGTGATGCCAATCCACTAAAATTGAAGTTAATACTGTAAAAATTGTGGTTTAAATTTGAAATAAGGCCGAAAACCCTCAGTTGACTCCTAATCATACAGGGTCTCAAACTCCATTCCTCTCTTAAGATCCCAAGAAGATTCATTCATTTAAAATGATATTTTTAGATAAATCAAAGTGTATTGGATATCTAGATTCATAGTTATGCCTTTTTTTCTTAATATTTATTGATATACTCTTCTTATCACTCTAAAAACCATAAATCTTGTCTGTTATGTATAGATCTATGCCCTATGATGTGAATGTTGATGATATTTTGTTGGGATTATTTAATAGAAGGTTTTGAGATCATGGATCTAGAATATCTATGTTTTCTTCTTAATTTTATCCATATTTATAGAGGTATGTGGATTCCCTCTCATCTCTATTATTCTATGAACATGAAATATTGGTTTTTTAAAATATATTTTCTTGGATTTTCCATGATTTTGTTGAGTTATTTATTAAAGAAATATTTTTTTGTGTATGTTTTGGAATTATTTATTATTATATAGGTTTTATAAAACCCAAAAAGATTGTAATTTTTTAAATGATGATTTTAAAATTACGGAAACATTTTGATGCAAGAAACACATTTGATGAAATGTTTTCAAGGAAATGTTGTTTTATTAAAATTGGATTGGTGTGGAATTTGGCATTATTGGGTTAGTTTATGTTAGTGGAAGTGTCATTGGAAGTGACATCATCAATGTAGGATAGAGTAAGGTCATGTATTACCATCATCAATGGTAACACCAAACTTGGAGTGTAGTGGTGAATTTTTGGGTTTTCCTAAACATGATAATGTCTTTTCCAAATATGACTGTATTGCAATGTGCATATTCATGGTTTTCTCAGTTGGTTTCACTTATGTCTTGATATAAACATTGTATATATTTTTTAATTGTTTTATATAATTATGTTAATTATTTTTTGTCCTAGTGGCATGTGTTGGGAAGTCTTTGGTGAATTCCTACTGAGTTAATAATCACCCCTACTTTGGCATTTTTTTTATTTTTAGATGGAATATATCGATACATAGGGAAGGTAAGGTTATCATATTTCCATAATTAAATATCATGATTCCATGAATATTTCATGTGGTGTTGGATCATGGAGTTAGTTAATTATTTTTTGGGATAATGTAAATTTTATTACATAGAGTCATGTTTCCCTTTGGGTTTTGTATATTGTCTTCCCTTAGTATATTGTAACTCTGATATTATTTTTTAGCAGATTTTTTTTGGGTTTAATTTTTATACCCATTAATCATATAAAATAATTATATTTTTTCATTTTATGTTTTCTGGATGGATTATTTGTTTCTCTAAAATCATCCCACAATAATTTTTCCTTATCCCATGGAAGATATTTTCATGCTTTTGTGTCTTGGGGGTGTAACCTAAGGGTAGTGGCACTTTGTCTCTCCTACAAACAATGAGTTGGGTGTAGGATGTTAAAAATATTTCTTAGATGAATCCAAGATTTATTAAGATCATAATTATTCTTCATTTTATAGGAGAGAATTAAATATTATATGATAAATTAATTTAGAAATATATAGATATCATACCGATAGAGTGGGAATCAAAGAGGAAGATGATAGATGACATGAATCATGTAATAAATATTAGTGTAAATTTTTTAAAGAAAATTTTAATCAATATGAAATTATGTATAAGTGAGATATATAAAATCAATATAAGAAAAATTGAGCTTTATTAAATAACATATAAATTAATAAATAAAAAATAAAATCTTGCAACCCTTCAGAAAATATTTTCATGGGACTAACTGAACGTGAAATCGAAAATATAGTAATGAAGAAATTAAATAAATAATATATTTTATAGGAAGGATATAAAAATTTATATAATAATAAATAATATTCATATTCTATATGTTACGAATGAATGAAGACTATAAATATTCGACCGAACAATGAATAACTAATGAGAATAGAGAGAATAATTTCAAATATGTTCACAAGAAGAACAAAAAATAAAATATTAAAGGAATTTGATATATATAGGGATAGTATATTATCTAATTACGTTTTTAGTTAATGAGATTACAGTGATAAAAGTATAAATATTACTTCAATTTTCCCATGTTCCAAAATATGCTATTCTGAATAAAAAATTTCTTATAGTGAAGGTATCAACTAATTATTTGGATGAATTATATCTGATACCCAAATTTATGTATTCATTCGATGGTGGAAATTAGATAGATTATGAGAATAATGTTCCTTAATCATATTATGATATGAATTATTATATTGTGTAATAGATATATATGTATCAAAAAATATATGTGAAATACACAGAAAAAATAAAGTAAGATTCTAAAATATAGGATTTTTTTTATAAATATAAATAAAAGCTGAATGAAATAAGAAGTTTTTAATTTATTATTTTGTTAAATTGGTATTGACTTGAAAAAAGGTGATGAAGTTAAATATGAGAAGAAATAAAAGGAAAAATCCTTTATAAATGATGAAGATACTAAAATTTAATAAATAATAAAGCAGAAAATTAACCTTTCTAATGAGTTGAATAAATGTTCGAAGGAAATTTTGTCACTAAAATATGAGTTAAATATTAAGAATATCATGTTAATATCACCATTATATAGAACCAATAATGTGAATATAATATAAGAACTGTAATTTTTGATGAAATAATTTAAAATTTCCACCATTAGATGAAATTATTTTCATAAAATGTATTGATAGTTAAGGGTTAAAAGATTGACCTATCGACTGGGAAATAAATTCACCAGAAGAAGATGTTATCATAATAATTATTTTGTTCCTAATAGTACTATCTTTAACACTATATGAAATATGGGTGGGTATTCAATGGAGTATTGTTCAATGGCTAAAATTCAATCACTTGGTCATCACCAAGCTTATATTTCAGAGGGTCCTAAAATATTTGAACATAAAAATTGAAAAAAAATAGTTTTTAAAGTCTTATTTACTAATTCTTATAGACTAAATAATTTATTTATTTACATGATATAATATTATATCAAAATTACTAAATGTGTACTTACTACTAAATTGAAATCATAGGTACATGGTAAATTTTAATTTACTAATATGTGTAATGTTTTACATAATGATTTTTTTAAAAGTTCATATTTATAAATTTTAATAGTGACTGTGGGTTTTTCATATATTTTTTTAAAGGGATGGGGCCAAAGCCTCATTTATTATTAAAGAAAAGGGAAGACCTCTTTAAATGGGTAGAGGGAGACCCATTACATAGCCCGAAGGCCCAGTGGGAATTTAGCTCATTACATGGCTCGTAGGACCATTTTGTTTGGCCCAAGACTCATTATGTAAATAGTAATGCTATGGTGCCCGCACTGCTACAGTACCACATAGTACCCACCACTGCTACAGTACCCTACCGCCACTACAGTGACCTTCCACCACTACAGTGTTCATCGTTTCTATAATGTCGCCACTTCTACAGTACACTACAGTACTACTACAATACCTATACCCATTGGGTTTTGAACCCCCATTTTTCATGTAGAATTTAAGGGTGTTTACAACTATGATGGTGTGGGATTTTGGGCCCCGAAGAGCCTCGATGTTGTTATATTAAAAATATTAAATATTTTATATTATGTGCAAGTAGGTTTTCTATAAATTTGGTTTAACCCCTATTTTGAGTCTCAGATCAGAAATTTGAGACCACAATTGAGTTTGGAATGTGGGTTTTACCCTAGCTGCTACATAAAAGTTTGTTGATATCATTCTACCAACTGGAGGTGACTATCAATGGCGTGTTGAATTATGAAGGTTTATAAATTAAAAAAAATTATTTCATAATCCTAATATCCCATCCCCCTTTGTTCTCACAAATGAAAGAGGATAGGCTGGAACCCCATTTTCAGGTCAGACGACCCAAGGATGAACTGAGGGGAGGAGGTGCTGCCAAACTCCATTCATGATGATGATCATTCCTAGATCGTAGTGAAACATATTCATGGAACATATCTAGACCCAAGGTTTTGTACTTTCACCATGAGGTAGGTGGATTTATGATATTTATTTCTTGATCCAAAAATATATGTATTTTAATGTTTTAGAGACCTATTATGACTACTATAGATCCCATGGGGGTAGAAATCTAGATTTTAGGTGGTAATTAGCTGTTTCAAGATGATTTTAAGAATTTCCTATTTGAAAATCTCAATCACATGATGTGGAGTGAATGACCAAATATCATGTGTTCTTCCTATTCTGGTAGTATGGTATTTTGGGGACTAGAGACCATGTACTAGGGGTATACACTGTGTAGTGATCGCATGCCATATAACCGAGGAAAATGGCATGCACTCCCTTTAAGGGTACATTTCCTTGTAGAAGTACAAAGACAGATCACAGATATACTCATACTGAAGGAAATATCCAGGTACATGGATGTGATCCATGATACACATGCATGGGATCCTCTAAATAGGTACGACCTAGGACACCAGCTTGGTCTAGGGCAAGAGGAAAATGTCATGTACCAAAGGTACACATCATTTATAGATACATAGACATCCAAGATATGTGTAGCGAGGACACAACCAAGGGTTTGGATGAGGTCACATGCTATGTGACATAGGTAACATGTAGTTTATTCTCCTTATACATGTCGAGTACCTGAAGGGGAGACAACCAAGGGTTTCCATTGAGATAAAAGATGTGTTCCCTAAGATGACATGCCATGTACTCCCCACAATGACTTCTCACTAACACATATCCATCTTCAGGACATAGATAAAGGAATGATATTAGCATATCCCTAGTCTATTTCCTCACGGAATGTGATGTTTTCCATGTATTCTTTAGTAGATATACAATGTGAGAGATGTAATACAAGCTGATGATAATGGAAAACTTATTTTAGTGATGTGTGAGTTGTTTCTAGGTTGGTGTGTTTACATGGTGTGTCCCTTTGAGAGTAAAATGATCCATTAATTCATGATAATAGGATTGTTATCCCCACAACATGTCAATTTTAGATAGTGTTTTTGTATCCCTCTCAGAATCTTTGGGTGGGTTCCTCTATTGTATCTTCTTTCCTAAGTGGGGTTTGTGGCATCGGTGTGACCCACTTGCATAGGTGTTGATCCCCTACAAAGAGGGTTGATCCAATGGAGATCTTGGTATCATTTTGTATATATTCCCCTATGTGAAGGATAGTTCTAGTCTTGGTTTTCAGTGTCCCCCAACAGTTTTGGGTTTGATACACAATCTATGTTCTGTGCTTATGAGTCTCGATAGGGGTGGTAGTGTCCCCCAATAAACATGGGATTGATCCTCTATCTGAGCATTATAATCTCTACATTTTCATATTGGGTTCATGGTTTCTCCCATGAGTCCTAGGTGTGATCCCCAACATGTGAGATGAGATATATAGGTTTCAGTAGGGTTTTTAGAGTCCCCCCATTAGACATGGGTGACATCCCCTATCTGAGTGATGAGATCCATTGGGTTGTAGCATGAATGATTTCATGGTGAAACTTGAGGAGCATTTTCTATTAGGTTTACACCATCAGGTATGGTAAGGATGTTCATTGGATTATTGATACAAGGTGAGTGAGATATTTTTTAAGAGTTCCATCTGGGATGGAAGGACTCATGATGTGAGTTCTCCTAAATAATTGATAAATTGATCCTTGAGAAAACTCCTATGGTAGGGGGAGAGGTTGAGACCATGGGACTTGGATTCTAAGATGGCTATATCAATTTTAATATCAAAGTCCTTCCGGTATGTCTCATATTTTATTAACATACAATGTAGTGATGATATTACTAGTCAAGTGTATCTGAGGAGTGGTGGAGATGGGTAATCCTGTACTCTCTTTCTCGTGTCCTCTTTACCGTATGGCTATGGGTCGAGAAGACTACTGATTCTTATTTTCTAACATTTATTTTGGGTTTTTGGGTACCTAATGGGTATTGTTATACTCACCCCTATACAGGATCTTCCCACACATGTCGTGTTCTATTTAGGTGATGGGAATTCTTATGGAGTCTTATGAGGAACCAGAGAAAGTGTATAATAGAGAGCTAGATAGACTATGGTGTGAACCAGTGGTTTCAGGTAATGGATTTCCCATCTTACTGAGTATGTTTAATGATTTTATCAGTTTATTGTGGGCTTCTATTTTTCCCTTTTCATGAATTTAGTATTATTTGTACTATGATAGTGGGATATAGATATATGGATGCATTTCGTATCAGTTGTCTTATTATATATTCACTATTTCATGGAGATGGATGTGTGTGTTTGTATTGGTTCTATAAGATAAGGACTCCATTGTGTCTAATATACCTACTCGGCATTGGTCGCCAACCCCTGACCTATTGGAGGTAGGCTTAGGGTAGTCTCAATTGGCTTATCTCTATCCTGGTGGGTCTCAATGGGTTGGGTCCTCATAGTGTGATATCATAAGAGGTCCTTCCATAGGTCCCAAGTTATGATTTTTCTAGATGTGAGAATGTTTTGGGATTTATAGAGACAATGTTAAAATTTATCAAGTTTGGATTTCTGTCCAAGGACTCTAGTGTTGGTGTGGAGGTCGATGTATCTATTAACACAGAAATTGGTAACCTGTATATTGACCCAGTTCATACTGAAACTAGTTACATGGAAACCTTTGTACACGCATCATATAGGATTGGGTTGTGGTTTCCATATCATTCTTAAGCCTCCTCCCCATATATACTCTTTGACCATGGTACATCTTGATTCTCTATAGGGTGGTTTTATAATCAAGAGACCACATATTGAGAATCAGTTATCATTAGAAGTACATTATGAGGACATATTAAATAAAATTATGATTCATGAGTTTTAGAGAAAGATACCTCCTAGGTATCATGGTGCGCTAGGCTCCTAGGCAGATGATGAACCATTTGAGGTAGTCACATGCATTTTGCTATTTTTAATGACACGTCCAAATTAGATGGTGGTCCTAAAGGTGTGTCTTCTTTAGGGTTATGTGGGTTTGTTGTGAATTATGTTGAATCAAATGCATCATTAGATGATGATCACTTTGACAGAGTTTGAGTGGATCATCAGGAAAGAGTTTTATCTAGAAATGTTGTGATCGGTGTGTATCTAGAAGCTTCTGTAATTTTAGCAGGGTAGATTGATCATGGTCAAGTATTCAAAAAGGTTTACTAAGTTCTCAAGATAATATTTAGATATTGTTTTAGATATTTTCCCACTGAATAGACCTTAGAGAAGGGATTAATCTAATATATAAGGGCTTCAATGATATCTCTTTGCATTCCCACCAATGAAAGATTGCTCGAGCAGGCCTTGGTAGTGTAAATATTTCTGGCCAAGAATATTCCAACTGTTGGTAATGGGCACGCAAGATCTAAGACCTCAGAATATGGTAGCATAAGTAAACATAGGGATCCATAATAGATGATCCTAAGATTGAGGTTTTACAACTTAGGGCTACCAGGGTGGTTCTAGTCAACCAAAATAGATGCAACATTTCTCTTCTGATGGACGATTACATATCCTGAAAATTTTCCTACCCACCATTCTAATGATAGGGAGATAGTCGATGGAACTCACTATATGATATAGTGATAGGAGAATGGAGGCGTCCCTAACATCGAATGTGGCAGAGGATTTGGGAGAGTAGTGGAAGGTGGAAAATGGTTCGATCTATTTCCACCGCCACCCTCAAGTGGGCCTCATTAGACTTAGGATGCAGGAGGAAAGGGGAATGGATAGTTATAGGACCTAGAGGCCTATGAACCCAAGGTCCCAAGGATGATTATAGGCATGGTCTATATCCTTTCTACTCTTTTAGTAATATTAATAAATTTAGGAATTAGAAACCCTTTAATTTCCACTTATCGCTTGATGATTATATTGGGTGATGTGGGGCATCACTATACCACTTTTATAGTGATATTTTATGTGGATTAATACTCACAATAAAGAGGGATTGTTACCCCAAAGATACATGATTTCAGATTTGATGTAAAACTATACGTCCAGGTTAGTTCCTCCCAAATTAGTGTCAAGGTGTGGTGGATGAGTTCCTTTGACTTTTGTGTTTGAGGTAGGTTGGTGAGTTAATGTGTCAGATTAGGTCCATGTTATATTCAATAGGCGGTAAAGTGAAAGGATGAGCTGTAGGCATTAGGGGATTTTAGCCTAGATGCTTGAGGGTGGTTCTATGTACAACAACTAACATTACTTCCCTAGCTATTGTAGAACTAAGTAATGAGAAATTTTTTCTTAAGAGTACCCTCTATTTGATTCATAGTGATACTAGTGGAGAATTTTTATTCACCCTTATGCTTATAGGCTCCATCCGAGTGGATCAGAACTCAAGATCCCCAATTTATTGGTTTACCCAGCTCTGGTAGAGGGAGAGTCATACATAGAGACTTCTCATAGTGGTAGAGATAGACCATATGCTATTCTTCATCAGTATATATTGTTTTATAACCATCCATGATCAGATAGTATTTTACAGTAGAGGTGGATGAATTTTGGGCTTATATCAACACATTTTTCTCCTTTATATAGGAATGATCCCAAGCTAAGAAAACAGATCTCATGTGTGGATGAATACTGCTAAATTTTATTATATGTCTAGTATGACCCTTGGAAGGGTGGAAAATATGATATTTTTATTCCATACAGTAGTTGTGGAGTGTGATGATGCATTTATGAGGGTGTGCCATGTTTACCTCCCCAACGAGAGTTAAAGTTCTTCATAAACTATCACCTAGGGACTACTATGAATTTTTTTAGTGAAGCAGTTAATTCCCATGGATATTTGTGATCAGTGGTGTTGTTGGATGTTTTCAAAATAAGATTTAGGTAATACCCACTATTTAATATTGGGTAGCCATGTGTTCACCTAAGAGGTTGAAATGCGACTTATGGACTGGATCCTTCACCATTTTGGGTCACTTTTTGGGAGTCTTTTTTTAGGGATCTTGTGTTCTTGGTATCAGAGTTGTATGTGATACACTTGAAGATGAATTCTATACATGCTCCATGAGTACCAGCCTCTTGGGGAGATCTTGTAAAGTTAGTTCTAAATTATAGAGGTCCACTTCTTGTGATATGTCCTCTCATACATGGTAGTGACGGTGTAATGGAAGAGGTTGCGTTCATGTTAGCTTGAGAGTCACCCAAGTGTGTGACCGTATCATCATATACTCATATAGTGGGTCTATCACTACTAATTTTGAGAAAGGTAACCAGGAAGATAAACCCTAATATTAACCCATGTGGTAGAGGTTGTTATAAAATATCTATAGTTAATATTTATTTCCCCATATCTTTTGTAGTGATCGAGGGATGAAAATTTTTGAGATTTTTTTGGTGAGTTTTCATGTGGCTGGAAGTCCACTAGAAATGTTCTTGGTGGATTTTCTGAAGGTGGGGAGTATATCAACTTTTTAATGATTGATGATGAAACCAGTAATGTTGTAATATTTGTTTCTAATGAGGTTACTTTCCCTCAATAGAAAACCGTAGTGAGGGGTGGTTGTTCCAAGTAGAGATAATACTTCAGGTTATGGAAAATATTCTTTATGTTTTATTGTTGGAGTGGTGTAGTTATAGCTCCCCCATTAGTATAACACCATTTGAGGCCACATTCGGGACGCCTTGTAGGTCACAATTTTAATGGTATAGGCTAGTAAGAGAAATTTTTTTGGGCTTAGAGTAGGTGATAATGATGGATGTTTAGGGTGCAGTTCATCTAGGGGAAGATGAGGATTACTATGTTACGATAGTATTTACATCGGGTTATCAAGGGGGTGTACCATTGGACATTATTATCACAGTTAGACCTAGTTTGTGTTTTTTATCAACCCATCAGAGTTGAGAAGCCATGTGAACATGATCATTGCATGATTTCAACCTTATTTAGGTCATATAGTAGGTTTGGAGTGGCCTTTTGAGTTACCATTGGTGTTTGTGATTTGACAAGAGAGGACTGTTCATGAGATTGTGGTTCCCTCAGGTGTGTGTTCATAGATAGTACACGAGCCATCCTAAGAGCTCATTGGTTTGGGAGACCCAGTTGCATATCATTTTTCTTCCTTGTAAATATTATTTCTCTTTTTGGGATGATATTCCTTAAAGGTGGGGAAATTTTAGAAACTCTGATCTTTCCATGTAAGATATTGGATTATTTTTTGGAATATTTACATATATAGTTGATAAGTTATCTTGGGATTTCAGGGACCATAGAGCCTTAAAGTGGTGATATTAAAAATAGTAAATATTTTATATATCATGGATGTTTTTTATAAATGTTCAATAAATATCTTTTGAAGTCTCAAATCCTAAATCTAAGACTACAGTTGATTCAAGAAGGTGGGTTTACCCTATGCGGTGTATAATGTTTATCTACGTCAGATTCCTTGTCGGTGGTGACCAATGGCAATGTGTTAAATTATGGAGTTTTATTAATCAATAAAATTTAATTAATGAAATTAAAATCCCATCATCATTTGATCTCATACAAGAAAGAGGATTGGGAGGATCCCCCTTTTAATGGAGGATGACCCAATTAAAACCCGATGAGAGTTGTTGCTGAACACCATTCTTATTGGAGATCATTTGGAGAACATGGTGCAGTGGATTTAGGGAGAGTATCTGATCCTAAGGCTTCAATGTTTCACAATGAGGTATGAATATTTATGAGAGTTATGTATTAATCCCCTTATCATTATTTTTACAATTTTATAGCCCTATTACAACTACTATGAATCACCTGGGGGTAGATCTATGGGTTTCTGGTGGAAATCAGTGGTTCCAGGAGGCTCTCATAGATTTATCATTCATAAATACCAATCACATGGAATTTAGTGTAGGATTACATACCTTGTTTTTTACCTTTTAGTGAATATGATATGCTGGGGACTATACCCCGTGTAGTGAACCCAATTCGTGTGACCGAGGACATGGGAAGGCACACCATTTTAGGGGAAATATTGATGTGAAAGTACACTACCAACTATCAGGTGTATTTATTTTTTAGGAAGTGAGTAGTTAAAAGGGCATGGGAAATGGTAAATGGGCACAGGATCATATACACATAAATATACAGGTACACAATCTTAGGTCAGGCTAAGAGGAACACAACGTGTACCAAGGGTACATGCCGTGTATGAAGAAATGGCTGGCCAGTCCATGTGCGGTCAAGGACACACCCATATGTTTAGACAATATCACACTCCCTTTTAAATTAGCACATTCCATGTATTCTCTTTATACACAATGAGTACCATGAGGGTACATGACCAGTGGTGAGCCTTGAGAGACATGTCGTGAACCCTATGAAGACACACTGTGTACTCTCCCCATTGACTTATACCTAGACCATCTCCATCTTTAGGACTCAAATTGAGGACTATGGGTAGCCTATCCCTCATATTTTTGTAGATAGAATGTAATGTTAAACCCAGATTTGGTATTAGAGATGAAATGTGAGAGATATTGTATGAGGTGTCGATATATAGATGCTTCTTGTAGCGATGAGTGGGTTTGTTCTTAGTGGGTGTGCTTTCAAGGTCCAACCCACTGATGGTAAAATGAGTCATTACATCTTGAGAATAGAATTGTAATTCCCTTGATGATCCTAGTTATAATATAATTTGTGTATCCCCCTAGAAAACCCAGGTAGTGGTCCTCTATCATATCATCAATCCTATGTGGGGTTTGTAGTATCGATGTGACCCTCTTATATGGGTGTTGTTCCACTACTATGAGGGTTGATCCAGTTGTGTTTTTGGTATCATTTTGGTTGATCAATTTTTGTTCCCCTCGTTGTTTGGTTCTTGAACCTCTTGAATGCTGGGTTGTTCTTCGGGTACCTGCAAATGTTGAGGTGCTGTGAAGTTTGGGGGTTTGCAAAATTTGAATGCTTGTCTTTCACTGTGACGGTGATGATGAATGCCGGTGAAGCTCATTGGTGTTTCAGTTTGCAGATTCTCCAGTCTTCTAGGGTGTGTATCGAGGCTGACCAGGGTTCGAGGCATTTCAGGAATCGAGGGATCCCGTGCTTCGAGACCGCCGAAGTTCGTGGCTCGAGGTGGTGAGTGGTTGATTTTTGAATGTTGAATTTTTAATTTAAAATTGTGGTGTCGTGGCTGTTTGTACTATGTGCGGTTTGGATTCATGTTATGGGTGCCAGATACCCTTAAACCAGCTTTTAGAAAATGAGAAAAATGGTTTTCTGGATAAGACCAGGGTGTGATCCCCTATTTTTGTATCATGGTTCTGAGTCTCAATAGGTTTTTAGGTTTCACACTGTAGACCTGGATGTGATCCCATATTTGGGTTTTATGATCTATGGAGTTCCAGATTAGGTTTTTGGTGTCCCCCAACTATCTTAGATATGACCCCTTATCAATAAGTTGAGATATTATGTGTTTTAGTAGGGTTTATAGAGTCCCCCGTGAAACATGGGCGAGTTCCCTTATCTGAGTAAGGATTTCTATTTGGTTTGAGTGAGTCTTTTATTATAGAGAGACCTAATGAACATGTTCTATTATATGTATTCCATCAAGTATAGTGGGGATGTGGTATCATCATAGTGATACATGATGATTGAGATCTTATGGATTAGTGCAATCAAGGATAGAATGGCTCAGGGAGTGAGTTCTATTGGGCGAGTGATACCTTGAGCCTCAAGTAGAATGATGTAGAAGGATATATGGCTGAGACCAAGAGACATAGAGTATGAGAGTAGTAAATATGGTTTATTCCTGGATTAAATCTAGTATGTATCATATTTAATTTACAGACCGTGTTGTGAGGACCTAACTAGTAATGTATACCTAAGGTGTAGTCAAGATGTATGTTCATGTTCTCTCTTTCTTTTTTTTATACCCTCTAGAAATTGGTTGAGCAAACTATTTACTTTTCATTTATCCCTTTTATTTTGGGTTTTTTGATGTATACTGGATATTGTTAGAATCACCCATGCTTGGGATCTTCTTCCACATATCATGTTTTATTCAGAAGACATGCCTTTTGATGGAGTCCTTGGAGGACTCAAAGTAGTAATACCATAGAGATATAGACAGAACAAGCTCTGTATGGGTGGTTGCATTTGAAAACATCCCCCTCTTAATAAGTAGGTTAGACACTTTTATCACTTTTTTTGTGGGATTATATTTTTTCCATTTCCATGCATTCATTAATTTTACTATACATTGATTGTGAGATATAGATGTATGCAAGCATTTGGTACCGGTTGTATTGTTATTTATGCATTGTTTCATGGAGAAGGATGTGTGCATGTGCATACCAGTACCATAGTCTAAGGCCTCCCATGTGTATGATATGGCCACTAGCTACTAGGCTCCATCCCTTGGCCTATTATAGTCAGTCTTCAGATAGTCTCCCTTTTCTTATCATAGACTAGGTGGGACTCGGTGGGTTGGGTCATGATGTTTACATTAACTCAATTAATTTTAGTAAAGTTTTTTTTATTTTCTAAATTTGTGATAATTTTATTATAATATGTACTTAATTTATGTTGTATTTTTTTAATGGATTATAACAATGGTTACTTTTAATTTGAAAAATTAATTCTTCTAAGAATTTATTATGATGCATTCCTTGATTTTTTTGATATGGATAGCCTAATTGAGAGATGATCAATAAAGGGCTATGAGTACTATAAAATGGTTTATTGTACAAATGTTTATTTTAATTTTTCATTGTTTTACTACAATAAAATTATATTCAAAATTTTCAGTTTCCTATTAATATTTCACTTTCTATTGGCATATTCAAGAGAAATTTAATCCATATAAATTATCCATGGAATGATTTCAGAATTATAAATGTATATTAGGTATGAATTATTAATTAATGTTGTTATTATATTTCATGGATGGAAATATATTTCCTCACCATCGAAATAGTTAAAGACGTTTTAACATATAATTATTCATGAATTCTATTTATTTACATAATTTATAGAATTAAAAGTTATAAGTGTTATTATTTTACTCTTTTCAATCGCAAATGTATTTTATTTTTTTAAAAAAATCTAATTTTTTCAATTTTTCACTATAAGGAAAATCAATATTTGTATCCCATATGTTTTTAGATCTAAATGAATCTTTTTTCAAGAGTAAAGTGAAAAGAAAGTCTTTTTTTGTGAAATATAGAGTACATCTGATGAATCACAATTCTATTGAAGCATGTATTTTATTTCAAAGGCTGTAATATTTTATATGTCCATATAAAGGACACAAATATACTATGAATTTTCAATATGAATATACTCTTGAATTTTAGGGAAATATTCATAAGTATAATCCTAAAAAAATATTGAGGGCTTATATTGAAATTATTTTCAATGAAATGGTAAAAATAAAAATATTTCTCAATTTGTAGATGGTGAATATAATTATTCTATATTTCATTAATATTGTTGTATTTTAGAATTAATATCATATATAAATGGTTAAATATAATTCAATCAATTCTAAGACTATCTCAAAGATGAGATTAGTATAGGATCATAGTGAAAATAATTTTTTGAAAACTATTTAAATTTAATTTCAAACAAAGAATCTAAATCAATGAATAATAATGTTCCAAAAAAATGAAAATAAATGAAATTTACTTCTATTTTGGAGTAACATATATAATAGGACAGGGTTAGATAAAGTGGGTTCTATTTAAAGATGATAGTAACAAAAATGATTCTTCAAGAAAAAAATCCATCTATTGGTTGAAAAATACAGTGAAACATTGAATAAGAAAGATTATAAAGTTATGAAGAATAAATAATAAATATCCTCATGTAATATTTACATTAGTATTGATAAGGTTGAGATGAAGGCTTTTAAATATGAAGTCAAATGGAAGTTTCTCGATACGAATATTAATAAGATATATTCATTAAAGTTAAATAATTATGAAATTGGTAAGACAATTTCGTCATCATTTTTCATTAGAAGTCCAATAATTTAAGAGAAATCAATCATGAAGAATATTTTCCTCATTTGAAAATGGAAAATTAAATTGATATAAGAATATTAAAGTTATTCATCACTTTATTCCCCAAATCATGAAGTAGGTATTTTTTCTAAGACAATTCAGTCTATTATTCCACTAAAAGGGGTATAATTTCAAAATCTATTAAAAACTATTATTTATAAAACTAGTTATGAAAATTTAAATCTTGTAGGATTTGATATTAAAATGAATGGGGTAAAGAAATAGGACAAACATTATCATTCTCCAAAGGATACATCAGTTCATACCTCTAATACATTCACATCATCCCCATCAATTAGTTAATCAAATGATATATCTTTATCATAAGGAGGATTTGATTAAAGATATTATTTATTGATTTTTGATAAAGAAAATAAAATAAATTTACTATAATGAGTTGACATATGATAAACTAATTTTAATTTTTTTAAACTAATAAATGTTTTTTATAGAACTCCTAATAATTTTATGTCAGTAAAAGTTCTACTAGAATGACTTGAAACTAGAGAAGAAGAATCCAATAGTTTATTTGTATCTATTAAAAATATTATGTCTCAATGAATCGAACATAATATGTATTGTTAAATTTATTTAATTATGTTTTTATATAGTTTTTTTGAAATCATATAAGATACAAAAACAAAATATAATACGATTCAACACTAGTTAATAAACTTTGAAGACTAAAAATGGTGTAAGAATATAATATTTTTTGTTTTTAATGTTAACATATGATAAAACAATTTAGAGTATAATGTGAAAAATATTTCAGAAAATTAAGGACCTCAATCAATATTGGAAATATCATGATAAAGTTACGAAATTCATTGATCAAATAATGACTATATACATGAAAATTTTGAACATCTTTATAAGTGGTTAGAAGAAGTCAAATATTTCATTAGATATCATATTTATAATTTCAATAAATTTGATGATTCTATTGAGGAGTTTAAGTGTTGGATTATTATTCAATATTAATGGATAAAAGATTCGGATAGGAAGATTATTGCTCAGTTTGAGAAGAAATAGAAATAACAAATTAAAATAAAAAAGCTAAAACATATGATAAAAAACCATAAAGTGGATTTAAATTATCTATTTACAATGATTTTAATTTTTTATTGATATTACCTTTTATATGTTGAGGTTTATTATAATAAAAATAAGAATGATAATTTTCTGAAGGTTATAATTTTTTTCAATTTCATTGATGTTTTTTTACAATAATTTTGTTATCATTCTATAAATATCTCAAGGGGGAGGATTGGGTTTTCAAATATTTATTTTTTAAAATATATTTAAAATAATATTCAATATTTTCATAACTCTTGTGATTTTTTAAAAAAATCATAACGGTAGATTATTTTTTTAAAATGATTATTTATACTCTATAGAATCAATATATGTGTAAAATAATAAAAAATAAATCTCTTAATTTTCAAGAAAATGATATTATTCATTAAAAACGAGAGAAGTAAGAGAAAATAAAAAAATTAATCCATATTTGGGGGTTTTTAATATAGTTTTCTATTGTAATTATCATTCCTTTTGTGATTTGTGTTTTTCAAAATTTGATATATTTTTGGGTCAAATGACCACTTTTGTATCATTTTTTTTAAATTATAATACTATTATATTTAAGGTAATTTAAGTAGAAGTTTATTATAGGTGTTTTGGTTTGGAAAGATGAAAATCATGTAATATTACTTATAGAGTACTGAACTTAATGTAAAATTTTTGAAAGTCCAAAGAACTTTGGATTATTCCCATAATGTCTATACCTAATATTAGAGCACTATAGTGGTGAAAAATAATGTTATAAAAATATTGCTTGGGTTTTTGGATTCTATTAGAATATAATAAACTAAAAATAATACTATTGAAACTGAGTATGAATTCATTAGAAATAGAATATAGGAGTTAGTTATAGAGGATTTATAGAAATAGAACTCAAGGATTCAAGGACTAATAGAAATGAAAAATTAAATTTCCATGTCACAGAAAGACTATGTGTGAATCAATAAAATCTTATTGTATCCATTGATTTTTCATGTTTGTTATCTTTTTCTACGTAATATATGTTCTATCTTCTAGGAGGTGATTTTAAATATCATGGAATTTGTTATTGTATTCATTCTTTGTTTGATTTGTGAAAATAAAATAGATTAATGTTGAGGAAGAAGGATTTTCATATAAAAAAATAGAGGTCTTCTTGGGATAGGATGCCATTGAGTTGTCTATTACTTTTTGTTCAAGGTCATGAATGTTTTGGAAATTAAAGATGTATCTATACGAGGAGCTCATGGGCTTCCAGAGTTTGTATGGAATAATATCAACCAATATGTTTACATTTTAGGGATGTTTACACCTATAATGAGGATATATAAGGTCAGGTTAAAGACTATATTTCCACTTTCTATAAAAGAAAATGCATCCACTTATTGGAATGTGTTTATAATTATATCATTTTTAAGATTATTATAATTATTATTTGATTCAATATTCACTGCTTTAATTGAAATTAATAATTTTTATTCAGAATTTAGTTTTATAAGAAATAAATTTAACTTTTAATTGTTTCATTTATCCTAAGCATAATTTATGTACTCAAATATTTTTTAGGTTGGTTATAAATTATATTGTTTGGTACCTTTAACACATCACTGTAAACAAATTTTTGTTTATTTTAGAGAAAAAATCACCCATTTCTTATTTTCCCATATCAATTTACTTTGAAGGTTTAAGCACCATTTGGTGATAGAATTCAATGCATTATTTTAAATATTTTATCTGGTCCAACCCAAATATTGACAAAATAGATCAATTTCAAGGACAATAAAATCTAATTATAACACTAACTTGAATATAGAGATGATGTAATAGGAACAACAATAACCAAACTACTTCATTCCATGAGGTTTTTATATTTCCCTGAAAAACACATGAAATTTAACAAAGGATTCAATAAATCAAAAAAACATTTAAATATGAATGATTGAGAATCATAAATATCAACTAAAACAACATATTTAGATGATTTAATAAGTATGACACCTTAGACTATTATCGATGTCACCCCAAATTCCATTAGAGCATTCTGTATTGCATGAAACAACATATATTTAATTTGAAACTTCGACCAACTAATATATTGGGGTGTCATTCCTCTGATAACTCTACTCATATGATGATCTACATATATTTACACACCCTTGAGAATCTTTCCTAGCTACTTTTGATGCACTAGTCTGTTCTAGATATCCCATAGGAGTTGAATAATTATTACTAATTATCAATGGATGATTATTTCTATAAAACCTATGAAGTTTTATCATACACCCACATGTATGGAAAATATTAGTAGCTTCGAAGCAAGGGAACTTTTATTGAAATATTTTACACATTGATGGAAAAAGGATTCGTGCACTCCATTTGGGTAGAGTTGTCCAACTGAGAAATTGGTCATGATCCACCACTAGTACCTCTTCTATATCTGTCCCACATCCATTTCTATGATGAAAGTAACCATAAATACCTCTAATCATGGTATAGGTTTCAAGAATCCAAGGTATCTTGAAATAATCAACTATGTAACATCCCCCAATCCTGTACTCTCACATGTGGTCAAAAGGGATTGGTTACAAGACCTCAAGCACACTTACCCATATTCCAGAGGCTGCTGACTAGAAACATTGGTGTGATGAGTATAGTAAGGAGACTATACCGCCAATTTACAGAGTTACTACATTGAAGAATAATCCAATTTTAAATAAATATCAACGTGAAGAAATAATGAAATTTTTTCAATATAGAGGAAAAAAAACAATAAAATCCAGTTGACTAACACAATAAAATAATAAGGTAATAATGTAATGTCATGGTGGAAAGTAAATACATGTAATTCTAGAAGTAATAAAAATTAAAAGACTATAAAATAAAAAGATCCTTGTTATGAACCCCTTTTTGGTAATGTCCCAAAAATTCAGCCCATCCAACAATAAAACAATAAAAAACAACATAGATTTTCTTTTTCCAATCTAGAATCGATGTAATCTACTAGGGTATCAATCAGAGATCTGAGTCGGGTGCGAGTAGAACTTAGTATTTTGACACCAACATGTCTAAAAATATCCATTTTGTTAATAAGTTCATGAAATAATTAAATAAACAAGAATATTAATGAATTATGAATTTAAATTAACACCACATCAACATGTTTTGACTCCATGACAAAATATCTCTGAGAATCTCTCATGACCATGGAAACCATAATAATATAACCATGGAATAAAATAACCTACCTCAGGGCCATACCAGAATGTATTTGAGCATGTATTAAAGAGATTCCAACCACAACCTTATAACCCAGGAATAAATTACATGAATCTGGGTCATAACCCACTATATAAGTATTTTGGAATTTAATTGTGGTCGAGCTCAATATAGAAGCAATTCAGCAAGTGTCATGGTCAATCTCAATATATAATTATTTTAGCACATGTTAGGTCCAAGACTAGTATATAATAATTTTAACATGAATAATTTTTCATATCCCACTATATAATCATTTCATCATGAATCACTAGGAATACCCTTCTATATAAGTATTTCAGCATGTGTTACTTGGCCAATGCCTAATATAAGAATTATAGAATAGAAAAACACAACACTTTTCCTAGTAATAAGGATATCACAATATCACAACATAAGCCTAAAATGGTTAGTTTTGAAAATAACCATATATCACCCAATTACTGATTTCATTTATCCTTTGTTCATAAACCAACAATAAGACAATCATTTCAATAATCCGACCAATCCAAGGAGATTATACAACAAGAAATCAACCAAATTTCATTTCATGATAAACACACATTAAGAAATTATTAAATCCATTTATAATCAAGGGTTTCATCATTCAAATTGTATACAAAATCTAGGTTAATAACCAATTGGATCCAAAGGGACTCTAAAGAATAATCCAATTCATCATTTTGTAAATTTATGAACATGCTATGTTGGTGAAATTATAATATTTTACATAATTGATAATTATTAAACCATTGGGTTATGGTTTTGAACCAATAAATTTATTTGAAGAAGATCACAACTCCTCTAATGGAAAAAACCAACAAAAAGGTGAAAATGATCCCCAATGTAACTTAGTTCAAAACTGATCATGATCAAAAACAAAAATGACCACGACCAAGAGATTACATCAAAATGGCAAGAGATCAAAGGGAGAGAAGGGAAAACCTATCAAAAACCACTTACCAGGGAACATATGTGTGATCGAGACATCCAAAATAAAGATAGGATCTCCAAAATCGAATATAAACCACCATAGGGTCAAGAGTGAGAAGATACATGTGAGAAAATTAGACCAATCTCACACACAACACCTTTAAAACTGCAGGTCGGGAAATTACATGGTGTGTAACTCCTATACATGTTGTGTATTTATTTTTAGAGGGATATAATTAAAAACCCATTGCCTCAACTTAATATTTAATTTTTCCAAGCTTTAAACACTATGTGATTGATTCATGACGTGTAACCACTTTACATCATGAATTATTTCCCGACATGAGTCTGGTGTCTTTTTCATGTTTTTAAATGTAATGGTCATGCCAATAGTTTTTGGCCTTGTTTAATTATAAAAATTTGAACCCCCTTTGATGGTACTCACTTACCAAGATACCTTAGTCATAGTTGACCCATTTATGCCCAGACTCCATTAATTAAACTAGTATCACCGAACTTCTCCCCGCATGGATCCTCTCTGATTTTCTCACTTTTCGTCACAACCTAGGTATGTGTTTATTCAAAAAAATAAAAATATGTGATGAATAATCACCACCAATGTTTTAATACTATTAAAAACTCAATGGAATGAATTTTAATGAAAAACTCATGGAGATATGTTCTTGAAAAAATATGGGATGTTACAACCTCCCCACAATATAACATCTCGTCCCCAAGATGCTCCTAGCATCTGTTTGGCGTATCCGCAAATAATTATGGCCACTATGATCACATATCAAACTCCTTATCCTAGGTATCCACCTTAACTCACCCAAGTATCCATTACACTCGAACCAACAGAATCTCCCTACTATAGAAATACATCTCACTATGGTATACAACCAGTATCAGATGATCCTCAATGGATGAATTAGCACTAAGTTTGACATCTTCTATGACTATTACATGAGAAGGATATATATAATATATCTGAAGATGAAATATGTGAAACACAACATGCATTAAACTATATCACTATGGAAGGGATAGTCAGTTATCCACTAGATTGACCATATCCACTATCTCAAACGACCCGAAATACCTAGGAATTAGCTTTCACTATATCCTGATACATAGTTTCCCTTACATAAGAGACACATTAAAGAAAACATGATGACCAACCTCAAACTCTAGAGGTAATCTATGATGGTTAGCATATGATTTATTCCTACTCTGCATGGTCACCAACCTCTTTCTATTTAAATGAACCTTCTCAAATGTCTCATGCACAAGACTAGGTCCAACAAGTGGTGCCTCACCTACCTACAAATAACAAAGAGTTGAACAACATGGCCTACCATACAACGCCTCAAAAATTTCCAATAGGAGCAATTCCTAGAATATATTATTATAAGAAAAATTCATGGGTTCCATATGCTACTCCCATGAACCACAAAAATCCAAAACACATGCTTGTAACATATCCTCAAGAACCTAAATATTCTTATTAGATTTCTTGTTACTCCAAGCATGATGGGAAGTGCTAAAAATAAAATATTATCCTAAGTCCTTTTGAATACATTTACAAATCCACAATGTTAAATGATAATATCTCTTAGAAATTATACTCCCCAAAACTCCTTGCAACCAAACTACCACTCTGATGCAAAGAACATCTAGATCATCAATAGTGATGGACTCCATGATAGGAAATAAATGTTCTACCCTCATTATTATATCCACAGTCAAACATATATCATAATTATTACATGTTTTCCTGGGTAATATTGTAAAAAAAACTAGTGAAATCATACCCTTTCCACTTTGGAATGGGAAATTTTTTCAAATTCCCAATTGGCCTCTGATGTTTGACTTCCACCTGCTGATAGTTGAAACATAATGACACAAAACATGCACCTCCTTATTCATTATTGACCACCGGTACTATTTACAGAGATCATGATACATCTTTGTCAAACTAGGATGTACTACCCATCTAAAACCATGATAATTCCAAATCAAATCCTCATGTAAGCCAGTAAGACCCATTATCAACCATGGAAAAGAAGAGTATTTCCATTATGAAAAGATTATCCCAATGGTGTCTCCCAACTAGATAAGTTTTCTCTCAGAACCAAGCCCTCCCAATTAGATAACTACTCTATCATAATCCGGTCCAAAATAAAATGTATTAAATATTTAAAAGTCATGGATAATAGTCCCTAAGAGTCATGAAAATATAGATTCATGTATGACAAGAGTTCCATAATTAACCAATTATCATAATACTCCCATACTACCTCTATTTGCGTCCTATGGATAAAAGCATCTGCAACTACTTTTCCTTTTCTCGGTGTATAATCCAACACAAATTCCAAATTCTACAGATACTTGACCCACCTCCTCTGCCTAATGTTCATGTATCTCTTAGAAAATATATAACCAAGTCTCTTATAGACACTGTATACCAAATACCTCTCACCCATGAGATAATGGATCCAACATATCGGGGTATATACCACTGTTTCAAAATCCAAATCATGAGTAGGATAATTCCACTCATGTGATCTCAACTGTCTAGAGGCTTAAATAACCACTCGATCCCCCCTGCCTCAAAACATATCCAAGTATAACTCTATATGTGTCATTGTACATGGTATAAGGTTTACTTAGAACAATTATGGTGATGATATGTGCTGAGGCTAGCCTACCCTTCAGCTTCTAAAAATATCTCTTGCATGCATCAAGCCAAAAAGAAAACTTCACCCCTTTCTTGGTCATCCCTAACATAGGTACTTCCAAAAAAGATAATTCCAAAATAAATTGGTGATAATAACATGAAAAACCCAGAAATCTCTAAATCTTAAAGACATTATTGGTATGTTATCAAGATATCATGGCTACAACCTTCTTTGGGTACACTAACACTCCATCCTTTGAAATGGAATGGCCTATGACGTTCAATTTATCAATTGAAAAAATGCATTAGGTTTACTTAGTGTAAAGATGATGATATCTCAATGTACTCAAGGTGATGTAAAGATTTTGGGCATGGTTATTTACTGAATGGGATAACAATAGGATTTCATCGAAAAAAACAACCATAAACCGATCTAGAAAAGGATGAATGATCCTATTCACAATGGCCATGAATGCTTACTGTGCATTAGTCAAACCAAATGGGATTTCTACAAACTCATACGAGCCATACATGTTCCTAAAAGTAGTTCAAGGTATGTACGATGTTCACACCCATAACTGATGATATCCATATATCAAATTGATCTTTAGAAAAACTTAGCTGATCTAAGAGATCATTGTTTTAGGTAAGAGGATACTATTTCTTGATTATCAACTCATTCAATCTCTGATAGTCCAAAAATTATTGAAAATTCCAACAAGACTTCTTAGTAAAGAGAAATGGAGAAACCCAAGGAGGTATACTGGGCCATATAAAACCTTTAACTTATATATCTTCCAACTAAACATCCAACTCCCAAAGCTCCAATGGTCCCATTCTATAAGGTACAACAGAAACTGGCTCTACTACCGGAATCAACCTGATCGTAAACTCAATATCTTACTTTGGTGTTAAGATATAGAAATAATTAGAAAAACATCCAAAAAATGTAATATCACTAGAGGAAAACAATCCTTCTACATTCCATTATCATCTAATGAAATAATAACTATCTATGCTGTGAGATAATTCTATCATGAGTGACATGAAGATTCAACTCACCCTGGTGAAAATATCTACCATCTTCTGTATATAGAAAGTAAAATATCTTCTAGTAAAAATTGATATGACCTAGGTATAGCAATAACCTATCCATACCAAGAATCAAATCAATCCATGTCATTTCCACCACAAATGGTTCCCAAAATAAATGGTAACCAGAAATATCTAGATAAAAATTCTTAAAACATTTTTTATTCTCTAACCACAATCCCAATGGTGTGTTGATGGTCAAAACTCCAACCATGAATTCCACATCCAAAAACAAATTATTTAAAAATGATCAGATAGAAAGGAATGTCACACCCCTTTATCAAAAATGATAAAAGAAACGATAGTGGATACATGAATAGAACCCCTAATAGGAGACAATCCTCTACCCATAAATCTGGAGTAGTCTACATAATGTTCAACTAACCATCCCCTATTCCCTGTGATCTAGCTTGTCTCCCATGATCTATAACCTTTTACTAGTACTTTCATTCCTACATGGGGGTCTCATATCCCCTTCCATGACCAGAATGTGTTTTGGAACTCTAGATGCCTATCTTCTGAGGAGTAGTTGAGTCATTCCCAAACATGGGATCCAGTAATGTTCTCCGGCCACTACCTTGTTGCTGCATACCCCTACAAAACCCCTATAGGTGGCCTAATCTAATGAAATCATGACTCTAAAATGAAAGTTATAGAAAATGAGGAAAAAATTAAACCATATGTCCCATTTTGTGAACTCATGTATGGGTTCAAATGATTTACCATGTATCCTCTTGTTTCTAATGTTGGACATGACTCATGTGTGCTTATAAGATCTGGAGAATCATTTTTATTAGAATGAAACTTTAATAAATGGATCATTTATTTTTAACTATTTATTTAATTCATAAGAGCATGATCAATTTATAATTCATTGGTACATAAAACATTGGATCCTTAGAACATTAATACATTATTTATTATATATGAGTTTGATATTTATAAAATATTATGAAACATGTTCCTTGGATTGTGGAAACATGATTTGAATAAAATTACCATCTCCCTACACATGAGTCAGACCTATGTAGGGGTATCATATTCATGGCATGAAATCCTTTTTTGATATTATTTCCCTCTAATTTATTGATCAAAGTTGTTCGACCTAAAACACTTTTTGTATTGATTGGTCCTGCAAGACCATAACATGTCAAATTTAAGATAGTTTTACTTTTCCTAATATTTAATGTTAAATACCCAAATAGATGGATATTGAAATAAAAATTAAACTCCAATTTTAATGTTAAAACTACAATGGAAATATTGAACAAAGAGATAAATGATTTAGAAAGTCAAAATTCACATTCATTATCAAAGTTTTGGAGGAACATCTACATCCAAGTGTCTCTACCATATAGTATTGGGAAATGAGAAATCAATTATATAATATCAATAAAAATTTACCTTCTTTATTTACTTATCAACTAACACTTGATGAAATCCATCAAGAACCTAATAAAGATTTGTTCTTTGACTAACTTTAGATTCAACTAATGACTGCATTTCCTTAATAAAGGGATTTAGATCTTAACTTGTTTGCTTTATGGATTCAATCCCCGCGATTTTTAATGATATATCTACCTTTATCCTAGTCATGAGAGCCTCATATTCTCATATCTATATAGTTTGTGCAGAAATATAGTCATAAAATCATGGTTCTTATGCAACTATGTGATGCAGATCAGTATAAGTATCTCTTAAAGTAACAACCCGATGATTAGAATGTTTAAAATTGATAATACCACATTCAAAAGTGTCCAACACTACTCAAGAAATATGAACTTGACGAATAAGGACATAAAAGTGTCAATAATGAAATCTACCTGCACCTAATCCATGAAAAAGTTGACAAATGCTATTCATTTTACCATAAATCTCCACTAAATGAGTCTCTATGATGATAGTGTAAACTTGGTGCCTTTCCCATTTTCACATGTCCTAATGTTCAATGTAAGCACTAGAATCTAGACACTCTTCAACTACTTCTTCCAATATATAATCCAAGATCACAATCTCTATGGATGATCATTCCCCAAATTGCAATATTGAAGCTAGAATGTCCTCCATCATTTCCTCCTATTAAATTTTATGGACTAAACTGGAAAGTTTGGAATTGATCAGTGGAATATCCAACATTGTTTTGATGGGACCAATTTAAGTAGTATTTCCAATATCATCAGTCTAAAATTTTGGGTCAACACCACTCTCAACAAAAGGGGGACTTAAAGAATAAATTCCCTTGAAATTCGTTGAATTTTGGTATGTATGTATTTCTCCATCAGAAATTGGTGATGAATGAATGGTAGGCTAGAAATTTGGGGAATCCAATAGTTTATACTCCCATTGAACTAGTTTCCACAATATCCCATCCTAATAGTATTCCAACAATGGTTTGTAATAAACCCATGACAAGTTAGTCGGAGATTTTACAGTAGGTAAATAAATTTTCATTCCTGAATCCTCAAGAATCATTATCAACCACAGTTGATGATGGATTACTGGTTGTGATTCCCCTTTAATCCAGATAAAGGGTAAATATGGGACCTTTTACAGGTATTTAAATTTTCATGCAAACCTATACGGAACATATGAATTGTAAATGGTCAACCTATCTATTAGAGAATTCATAATCCCATCTCACAAATGAGGTGATGTAGTATAATTCTTCTAAAGTACCTTTCCCATTTTCTATCACTACCCCAAAAAGTTCTTCATAAGGAATGAAATAAAAATGGGTGAGATCATTCAACAATTCAACTACAATTTCAATGCCTATGGATGTTTGATGAATGTTAGAATAATTGAGCAGCATGGGAAAAAATAAGAAATGAGGAATCATTGAGGTATACTAATATTCAAAACACAAAATGTGTTCCACCACCCAGAAATATAAAAATTGAAAGAATGTTCTAAGGTGATGTGGGGAACTTCCCTCCTGTATGTGACCCAAAAAATTGTAAATAAGAGCTAGGGTGGGTACATATAGGTTGGTAGGTTGTACCTATTATAGTGTGTATTCCATCATTAATGTGATGACTCTAACAAAATTATAAAAATCATGAGATGGAAAGAGACATACACTTAGAAACATGGAAAAATATTCTGCCAACCCAATGTCTGTAAATATGTCTTGCCAGATCCTATAGCCACATGCAGTGTGTTGGCCTACCCTGAGAGTGGACTATTATAAACCATGAACTCCATGATATTGCTTAGAATGATGAGTCCTAGTGTGCCAAACCTTTATCCCAAGACCACTATCTTGAAAACAAAATATTATAAAGACACTGAATGGAATAAGTGAATGAGTGTGAAGGGGATGACCCAATGATTTCTTTACCATGATCAGAAAGTCTATTTATAATAGAGAAACTTTTTTGGTTACTTCCTTGATGTTAGATACCATAGGGAAGTCATCATAAATATTACCAAGAATGGGAATTCCCCCTAATTTATAGACGTCCCAAAAATTTATTTCAACTTCTCCACGTGATAAGTGGGAGTTGTTTGTGCTTAAACAATAGTGACTGGTTTTTTTAATAAAATACATATTAGTGAATACACAGTGAACTTAGAAATCCATGTTTCTTGATATAATATGATGATCTCAAACCACTCATGAAATTCCATGAAATGATGGTGCACATGGAATTACCCTACCCATTTATCATAAAACTCCCTCCGAAACGCAAATTTCTCTTAGATCTCCACCCTCTATTAGGATCTCTTAGTGAGTGGTTGAAAATGGATGGATAATATTGAATATAATACTATAAGGAAATTTCGTGATTATGCTGGATACAAAATGTCCATGAGGATCCAGTCAAAGTGAAAAACTCCTCTTGACTCAATTAAGAAATAATGTTTCCTACAATATAAATTTTCACCTTGACCCAATCTAAGAATACCTAAAACTTATCCATTTGATAGTTTTGATCAGAAATTGGAATTAGATCATCATCTTGAATCCCAAAGTTATACAGAGGATTTGTTTTGGAAAATGGATAATTCAGAATCTCTGGTGAAAGGAGAATCTTCAGATTAACCTCTTGAGTAATGATATAATGTCAAATATAATTTTCAATGTTCTCAAAAATTGAAGTTCTTATATTATTCATGGTCATGGAAGAAGTCATGTGATACAAAGTATTTTTAATAAGATCAAATTTATCCCTATGATAAGTGAAATCTTAAAAAAATGTTAGATTCATCAAAATAACAAAGAATCTCTTAAGCTGCTATGTGTAACACATTATTTCTATCCAAGAATGACTCAAACATAATGTAGAAAATAAATATTCCAAAAATACTAGTCTTCAGATGATATTTCTTGCTATATAGAGAATTCCATTCATAAATAAAATGATATGTGAAGAAGGACTCTACATGGGAGATTTCTAGAGAACCGAAAATTGTTGGATTTCATAAAGTGATAAATGAGTCATTTATAACAATATTTATAAGAATTGACCCTTCTATAATTCAACATCCAACCCACAAATAATTCCACAAAGAAATAAACCATAACAATGTCTTCATCTAAATAGAATCCTCATTGGGCCGATCAGTCACCATTCCAACTGGGGAAATTTTGTTAGGTCTATAAAAGATCACATGAAAGTTCATAAGGATTTTATGTGTTTCGGTATGGATAAATTAAAAACATCTATGCTATTTAAAAAATATTAAAATGGTAATGTACAAGGAGAAACCAAGAAACAACACCTTCTACATATCATGCTATCTATGTGATTTTCTTCTTTGAATAGGGCCCCTTCATAGTACCTCTTCTTAGCACCTCTGATAAAAAAAATCTCTTTAGAGGGTGAGGCATCATATTTAA
Source organism: Viscum album (assembly GCA_963277665.1). Taxonomy (NCBI): domain Eukaryota; kingdom Viridiplantae; phylum Streptophyta; class Magnoliopsida; order Santalales; family Viscaceae; genus Viscum; species Viscum album. Next base: position 16,686,188 of record OY728167.1, on the reverse strand, counting down.
GCCCCCAAAAAAAATTCACTCTACGGGGTGTCAAATTATATTATGGCCCCCTATAAATGAAATTCGCCTTCCAAGGTGAGACTTAATATCCCCCCAAACAATAATGAAATATCTTTTGGGGGAGAGGTCCTCTATTTTGGCCCCCACAAATGTATTTTCCATTTACAGGGTGAGGAATTATTTTTACGCTCCCAGAAAACGAATTTTCTTTTGCGGTGTGAGTAGGCCACCTGAAAAAAAATTCCATTATGAGAATTGGTTTTTCTTTTGATCATGTTGGGATAACGATTACATCTATAGAACTTTAAAAACCCCACATAGGGACTGATGAGTGGTACTGGTATGACAATGGATTTTCATGTGCGTAATATGGTGTGAGAGAGACAATTAATCTATGAGTAAGGTATTTTAGCAGTTAAACATTTACCACATATCACAATGTAAAAGATGGAATGAAAATTAGTATATATTGTACAATGATCAATCCAAATAGAAAAGATCCCTTTGTGGACAATCCATACACAGGGAAAATCATTTTGTGGACCATCATTCCAGAAAATACATGAGGATGAAAACATTGTTTTCCACCATCCCACATAGAAAAGTTTATACAGTAAATGGTCCTTTAGTCATGATACCCTTATGTATAAAGTTCAACCATACCCCAGCCCCTCGTTGAACTGTCTCAAAAACTCAAATTTTCAACCCCTATCACAAAGCGCTAGGCCCCAATTTCTCCCCTTCTTAATGTAACATGCCAAGGCCTCTTCCAAAACTGCTAGATACATGTGATCATTGTTTAGGGCACACCAGCATTAAATCTCTATCATACATTCCCTAGGTAAATTTGGCCTTAATGCTAACCTACCTAATAGTAGGGACCATAGAAATATTCATAATCATACATCCTTTTCGTAATAATGATCATGAACTTGTAGGTAGTTCTATAGGCCTCTCCATTTAAAAGAGTAGGGGGAACCACTTTATTTTAACTTTTATGAGGGCTAATGTCTTATTAACTTCTCAACTTCTCTGAAACTAGTATAAGGGGACCCATCTTGGAGTAAGAAATTGAACTTTATTATAGGTCATCGAAGATGGGTAGAAATATGTGACTATCCTAGTTATGAAAGAAAGAGAGTATATGAGCCCCTCAATGCCCTTTCTCTCTCACATCACCCCAGACTCATCCACCAGTGGACAAAGGAGATTGTGTGATTTTTCAAATCTTCTATATCCTATTTACCCCATAGAGAATGTCTCACGTTGTCTTATAGGTTAGTAACAATCACTAAATCTACATGGTCAAATATCTAAATTGGGTTTCGATTTATGAATCTTCCTATAACCTTCCAATGAGCCTATTATTCAGTATAATCCCCAACCATGTTATCTCCGCATCAAATAGAAACATTTATAATGAGGAAACAAACTAGGGCCTCTTCTATAGGTGTAAGACCAAACCATGTTACCATATTATTAGTGGCATATATTCCCCATGAGACTATTGTTCAAAGGGCTATATTCCTAATGAATCAATCCATGGGCCTCCTCCTTAAGTGTATTCCCAAAACATGTTACTATCTTCTCAAAGGGGCATAGTCACTATGAGATAAATATTTAAAGAGCCATATTCTTGATGAAGCAATCAATGGTACTCATACTTAGTTTCAAACCCCAAAAATCCATACTATGTAGCATTTTATTCTATACCAAATGGGATATATAGGAATCCTCCCAAGGGTTCAAACCCCTCACCCCATATTCACCGTAATTTTCTTTTCACCATAGCACCATTAGGTTCATTTCCAACTTGGGAGGATATATTCCTTCTAATCCCTTTTCATCACCAATGTTTTTGGGAAAAATTCCTTGTATGAACATACCCCCACCTGGGAGACCACATATTTTCAAAGACCCTTGGGATGCTTCGGTGTAAGTTTCACACCAACAATGAATATGAACCTTTAACATAAACATCCTTATTTCATGAAATTAAACTATATGTTTTATCCCTCATCACATGACCTTAAAAGGTATGATGTTTCCAGTTAATTGGAACCAAACAATGTGGGTTCTAATTACTTTCAAAGGGATATGTCAGAAGCCCATCTCATGGGCTTGATCCTGATATCAAAACAAAACAACTCTTACCAAATGATGTTAAATTTTTGAGCAGCTAACTAAGTTTCTTAAAATCAGAATTGAAATAATAAAATACCTTAGAATATTTAATCCATTCACAAAAGGGTACCATCCATGGAGATCCTCAGCATAATATAGATGTCTCCATCGATGAACAACCTTAGATACATAATGTTGATTCTGAAATCAGTAAATGATAATAAATGATTTTCAACATAAGGGATACATGTTCCATACTTGGGATTCAATAAAGGATTAATGAATACATATTAAATATATAATATAGTCCTGGAGTGGGCAATAATTCTCCAAAAAAGTGTGTGATGATCTCGACCTCCCATCCTCTCAACCCACCAATTTTTTAAATCCTCATTGGAAAACTCCAGGAAGAGGAATAATCTATGGGTACTGTAGCAGGTACTGTAGCATGTATTATAGCAGGAACTATGCAGTACTGTACCGGGTACTGTAGCGGGTACTGTAGCAGGTACTGTTTGGAATTGTAGAAACTGAGAATATGCCCCTGTTTGGGCCTTTGAGAAAACGATTTGGTCCCCGATTCCTTTAAGGCCTTCATGCCACCCAGACCTTCAGGTCAGTAAGGCCTTTGAAGCAACTTAAGGCCTTCGGGACACCTTAAGTGCAGATGAAAATCAGAAAACCTAAAAGGAACAAGATCTAAAAATGAGGATGAGCAAGGAGCTTTCACCACAACAGAAGCTAAACATATTTCAAGAATGAGAGGGTATGGAACCTACCATCGGGACAAGCCTGTGCAAGCATGAGACTGCCTAACCGAACAACTATGCAAAGGTAAAGAGATGATTTCATGATGAAGATGCTGGGGAGGAGAAGATCCAAGTAGTTAGTCTGGGTTGTATATAATGTTTGAAGCGTATGGGAAATGATATCCTCTAAGGACTACGGGCCATGTAATACTCATTCCTACGGGCCTTATAAGGGTTCCACTTCACCCCTTGAAAGGTGTATTATCAAAAATCAATAAAAAATGAAGGCCTTCGGTCCATTGGATGGATATGTGGCCACCTTCCTTTGGAAATCCAATACACATCAACTTGAAATGAGAGTGAACACGAAAAATCATTAGGAAATATTACATTAATAATTCTCTTTATTTTGATCAATTATATTTATCACTCTCTATAATTATTTACACATTCCTTCAGGTTTATATCTTCAAATTCCAACAATGTTCTCCTATTTGGATACCTAGTTATGCGTTATTCCATGTGAAATTTTTAATTACAATTCAAATTTATTAAGATAATGTTTTGGTGACCTTTTTTTTGATGTGTCTATAAGAAAAATACATTTTCAAATGTGAAACTCTTAATCTCCGAGATCAAGATTCAATTTCTAGGACATAATTTATTTAAGGGGGTAGATTATAACACCCTTAGATTTTAAAAGAGGAATATCTTGTTTGATGGCGTGTATGACATGAAACCACTATATTTTAAGTGAATATAACACCCTGATAATTTATGAAATAATTTTTTTAAAATAAATTTAATCTATTTATAAGCTTGTGATGTATAAAACACCGGGTTTAGTCCATTTAGACAACTCAATTAAAATATTATTATTTAAAACGTGACCATTATAACCTAGATGATAAGTTGGTGATTATGAATAGTAAAAATTAAATTATGAAAATTATTTGGTTTGAACATATATAAAAAATTAATTATCTATATATTGTATATAAATAAAAATACAAATCATTTCAAAGAAAAAGAAATGTTTTATGAAAAAAATTATTTTTTTAAAAGGAAATTAAGAAGTGCTTTGTGCGCAGAAATTAAAATTAATTTTTAACATATTTAAATAATTTATATGAAAAATAAACTCCATTATTAAAATCATAAAATAAATATTATATTATGATTAATTGTTTTTATAATTTTCTGAAATGATTCATTTTCCAATGAAAAGTAAAACATACCAATTTTTATTAAAAACTACTCTTTCATTTAAATAATTTACACTGTAAATTTATATTTTAAATAGGTATTACTGTAAAATAGTTCAATTATATTAAAATATAAGTAATTTAAGTCATTGGAATCAATTTTAAAATTAATTTTTATATTAATAAATTCTATACTTATGAGAATTTTCTCCTTTGAAACCCACTTTCTCATCGCGTCCAAGGGTATAATTTTAAATTGGATTCTACAACTTATATGAATTAAATTTTGACCAATTGGTTGAATTTTTTTAATCAAAATAATTTATATTATCTAATAGGGTAAATGTAATTTGTTTGCTTTACGAATAATAAAATAAATAAAATTTAATTACCATTGTAAAGGTAAAATCTTATTTACCTAGGGGTTAAACTACAAAGATAAGGGTTAAAACGATATACCAAATTTTCATACACCCATTTGTTGAAATATTTAGACCATATAACCTATGATAGTCTATAATGATCCTTTATAAAGGACTTTCGAATGTTAAAAAAATGGATGTAATTGAATCTTTTCAAGAATTCCAAGTGTGCCCTCTCCCCAACTTATAAAAAGCCACCCATTCTGCTCCCAAATTCTAACATCCAAAGCCATTTTTTTGGAAAATAAATTCTTAAATAACATATTTGATACCCTAAAAATTAATATAGAACTTGGTTTCATCATAAATCTATCCATTGAAGGTTTTTTTCTAAAACCAAAAGAAGTCGTCCATGGAAGAGGTAACGTTTTAAATGGCTGTCTTTATATTGTTTCATCATCATCCTAATTAATACATTATTAAAAAATTATTGTATAATAACCATATTAAATTACATATAATTATATTTTATTATGTTATGTTGATAAGCTATATCCAACTCCTCTACCATTAAATGGGAAATTAAACCGTCGATTGTGTGAATGGCGGACTAGCGCCTCACGAACTGATGTAATTTATTTTCCATTATCACATTCCAATGAAAAATATAATTATGGATTTAACACATGTATATAAAAAATTATTATATTATTATACTTATTTAATTATAATATACCATATAATTTATTATTCTCGATCTTTTTTAAGATACAATTATGTTCCTTATGTGTATGGAGGTCTACCGCCTCACGAATTGATGTGATTCATTTGTAACTTAAGCTTTACATTGAATGTAATAAGGATAAATTTAATTAATATAGGTGATATATATGGAATTATATTTATTCTGGAAAATTAATATATCAAATAATTCATTAACCTTTCACCCATGCTGGAAATGATATCATCGGTCATGCGTATATACGTCCTACCATCTCCGTGAAGTGATGTGGTCCATTTTCCATGTTAAAATATAAATAATGATTCTAAAGTTATATATAATGAAAAAAATAATATTTATCAAATTAATATAATTATAGTGATGATGTAACTATATAATATTCTTAATAACAAAAACATTCATATTAAAACATGCATCATAAAATAAGGTAGTTATCACCCGAAATAATAGTAATATTTAAAAATTAGTAACAGACGTATGATAAGATGTTATAAAAGGATTATATATTATACTAAAAATATGAATATGTTTTTGGTATAATTTAATAAATTTTATAAAACCATTATATAGTTCTTTCAAGTACATTCAACCAAAAGGATACCCGAGGTAAAGGTCTTTGTCTCAATTTCCCTTCATTGAGGCATATTTTAATGTTATGAACCTAAGTTATTTTATATGGTGTATACACTACCCCAAAAAATTTAGTATAATGCTTACTTAATAATTAATTGTATCCTTTATTTCAATTTGAATTATTTCATCCTAGGGGATTTTACTTAAAAATTACCAATTGGTAAAAAAATTCATAACCCAATTTCCTTTTACTGGGTTATATTACTTCTTCAATGACTTTGATATTATAATACTATATTTTTAATGAATTTTGAAAATATTATGTCATATTTCCACTTGTTTTATGTGTATTTACATTTGATACACATAATCAATTTATTTACTAACTCTCACTTTAACGTTATTATCTTTGTGAGGATTTATTTCAAAATCTCATTTTAATCAAGATTGTTTATTCATGAATTTTCATTGAAGAAACTTATTGGATTATAGACTGATAAAAAAAATTTGTTTTTCTTATATTATTTTTAATGATGATATTTTCATGAAATGTTTCCATTTTTTAGTCTTTGGTAGTTAAAATTATTGAGAAAATGTTTTTAATAAAATATGAAATCATTTTTCTCCTCGGTAATAAATTATTTTTCATCCAAAACTATGATTTATAATTTTTTTTCAATTTTTTTTAAATAATATAATTTTTTTTAGATATATTTTTTCTATGATTTAATTTTTAAAAAATATTTTGAAATGAATCTTCATGCCATTTTCCAAAACTAGAATAATTTTTATTTAATAGAAAATTTGAAAGGAATATTTATTTAACATGGATAACATTTATGAAATTTCCCACCATCATGACCACTCAATGTTTTAATGATTAATTTATGAGTTTCAATATTTATTTTCAATGGAAATTAATTTCAAAATAAATTTTAATTAATTATTATTAAAAAAAATCAATGTTAAAAAGTTTATTTCCCTCAAAAATATTTTTATTGAATTTTTTTGGTGCTTCTATTCATCAATGAAAGAAAAAGTTTTATTTTACATAAACTCCGCATGGGAAATTTTTTATTGATACCAAAATTTGTCACTAAATGGATAGTATGTGATCATTTTGACTTGGGAAATTATTAACATTCACTTTCATAAATCATTTTTGTAATAAATAACTTTCCCTTGAAATATTCACTTTCATGTGATCATTAAACATCAAAATTCCCCTAAATACCCATATTATTTATCATTAATATTTTTATTTCCAAAATTTATTTCATTTATACATATGGTGTTTTACATGGAATGTTATTTGTTTATATGTGGAAATATTGATAAATCTATATTTTTTACTCAAGATGTATATTTGATGATCAAAAAAATTGTTCATGAATTAAATCATTTATTCGATATATGAGGAATGTTTTGGAAATTCAGTGATGGGTGGGTCCTAAAATTATATACCCATTATTGAATCAGCAGTGTAATGAGGAGAATAAGTACGCTATAATTAAACAGGTTTCAATGTAACAAACTAACCTCAATACCCTCTCAAACTGGCACCCAACCCGACTGCCACAAACCATAAGGGAATTCTCGATCCCCCCAACATGAAACTGGAATCTAGGCATAAAATAATAAAATAGGGAATGATTTATCATAATATGAATAAAAACATGGCACACATATACCCAAGAGAGACAACATTAGTATAGATAATATATACCATACCAGAAAAAAACTGCGGAAACTAAATAACTCAAGAGTCGATACAATATCCATGAACAAGTTCAACCACAGAGGACTACTAAAACATTATAATCCAACTAATCCATCTGACAACATGGTCATACTCCCACCATCTCACCACCATCTACCCAACTCATCTAATAGAAACCCTTCTTTTCCCACTACAGTGCCTTGACTTTCATTGTATCAAATTACAGAATCTGGTTTAGGCATCATCGACGTGGTACATAGGGTGTGATCTAATAGGATTAGTAGGGTCCCACCTAGTTGTTCCATATAAATTCTCTAAACATTAATCCAAGAGCTCTTAGCTTTAAAAAAATAAGGCATGTTATAGTATAATAATTTGTATGTGAAAATAATAGACAACCAATTTAATTTCCCCTTCTCTAAAAATTTCCAAATAAAGTTGGTAAACTAGTTTCAAAGAATTTTTTATCTATATATCACAACATATATATCATGTCTCAATAAATCATGCATCATATATCACATCAAATCCATGGCATTACAATAAAAAATGTACAAGCCAAATGTAAAATCATAGGTAAGATCACTCTAGGGATCACACTAGGTAATGATAACTATGAAAATCATAGATAAAATAGATGATTGCATACTCACCATCCCACTGTAAATATACCTTTTTATAGAGAGTAAATGAACTTCGAATCATGTGAATCCCCCAAAAATTATAATAATTCCCTAGAACAATGGGCCTTGTGAGGAGAGAAATTCCGGATGAGCAAACCCACAAAAATTGGATGAGATATATTATTATACCTTCCACCTAGTTACTTAAGTCTTACCATGTAATATTTTTTCCAAATCAATTCATCAAACCATTACAAAAAAACCATTACATAAACCATTTCACAATGCTTTGAAAACCTCATTTTAATTTACCAAAACATGGGTAAATCAATCTTTTCAAAAAAACTAGTTCCACACACAAAAATAAACCAATAATATCATGTCATTTCATTTAATAAAATAATTTATTAGAAACATGATCAATGAAGTTCAACAACATAGGCTATAAATGGATCCACCAACCTCAAAACTCATGGTCGCACATACCCATGAAGGGATCCACCAACAAGAAGAATTCAACAATGATAACAGTGTCCCTAGAATAAATATTTACCGCTTAAAATTTATTCACTTCAACCAAAGTATTTGAGGAGAAAATTAAATTACACATACATCAATAATTCACACCCTCCACACCACAAAAAATAAGGGAAATAACTTCATATCACGATCAAAAAATGTATCTAGAAAGAAACAAGAAGAAACATAACCATAGATCAAAAAATCCAATAGTGAAACACAATAAACAATCAAAGGTAATGAAAAACCAAAAAGGATTAATCAACTAGATATATTAAATCCAACTGTATGGTGATCAATCACCAAAATAATCAATCTAGATCAAACATAGACTCCAAAAAACATCGGAGAAGGGCTCTTGGTCAAGAGCCAAGGGAGCTGTGAGTGAATGATTGAACGTTCCAACCAAAAAGCACCCTAAAATCCAACACCAAGACATTAACATGATGTGTGATCCATTTAAATTCCATTTAATCCTTAGGGCTTGGATACACATAATAAACTATCACCATTTTATTAAGAAAATTATATGTTAACATTGCATGACCTGTAACCTTTACATGATGTGTACTCAATTCACATTATGCACCAGGTTCGCAAAATATACCTTAAAGATTTTTCACATCATGTACGCAAATTCCATGGAATTAATTTCTCTTAAATACTATAGAGACTATATATTATTTATAAAAATACCAAACGAACTCATTAATTTTCAAATCCCAAGGAGAACCCCCCAAAAATCCATTACACATTTATACCCGGACTCCATTAATTTTAATGAAACATCCATATTTTAAAATTATGTCATTTTGATTAGGAAATGTTCTCCATCCTTGGAAACCCCAAGACACACCCTGTTAAATAGGAATACAAGAAAAGGTAATGAAAATACCTCAATGTGGGTACCATAATGTTACAAACTGCCCACCATTATACCTTCAATACCTAGGAAGTCATGTGGAATAATGATGTTTGGTGAAGAGGGGAGGCCCCTACTCCCCCATCAATGACCATATCTCCAAATTTTCATGAGAATCTAAACTATTCCACCAAAAAATTTGACTAATAGAATAAACATCCCACACAAGACTTTATATTGAGAGTCAACTATCTCAACTAGATTATAAATATAAAAAACATTGAGCTCTAAATCCACATCTTCCCAACTCATAACATGAGAGGGATCATTATGGTATTTACTAAGCTACAATATGAGGAAAACATCATAAATTTATATCAACTTAGCTAAAATTCCAATCAATATGAAGCCTTCTCAGGATTCTAAATGACCTCAAATGTTCCAGCATATTGGATCACTAACATTCCCTATATTCCAAACCAATAAAGACCAAACCAAGGAGAAACTTCTTAGAAAACCCAGTCACCCATTGAAAACTCCAAAGAAAGATTCCATTTATCAGAATAATACTTCTATTGACTCTTAGATGTGAAAAAACACTGATGTATATCCTAAATTTGCACAGATGTATCCTGAACCAAATCCAGTCCCACCATAAAAGCCTCTCCAACCACTTCCTTGAAAAGAGGATATATGAATGGTTGACCATATAAAGCCTCAACAAGATCAATTATTATCGAAGAATGATAAATATTTTTATAATAAAACTCTATTAGTCCCAAATGTCTATGCTAAGATCCACCAAAATCTTGGACAGAGGTACTGAGCATATCCTCTGAAATCAAAATAGAATAATACTTCCGACTATCTTTCTGTGGATGATATTTTGTACTAAATATTACATGACTCCCCATCACCTCTTGTATACTTATTCGGAACCTTGATTCAATCCTATGATCCATGTCCGAAAAAAGAATAAGGAACCCCATGAATCCTCAAAATTTTCTCCACATAAATAGTACATAGACATTCAAAATTAGTGGCATCATTGATCAAAATTAAATGAGATTATTTTTCAACTGATCAATCACCAAAGACATATAATTATTTTATTTAGGAGTCCATGGTAAAAAAAAATCCATGGATATTTCATCCCATTTCCAAACCAACACCAAAAGCTGTAGGGGAAAACTAAATGGTTTCAAATTTTATGTCTTAATTTTTTGGTAGGTGTAACAACATAACACTAAATCCACAATGTCATGCTTCATACCCAGCCACTGGAATTATAATCTAATATAATAATACATCTTCATATCACTTTTATGAATAATCCCTAATGAATAATGATAATAAAAAAAGATTGAAATCTTCACTGATGTTGGGATGACAAACTGATCCCTAAAACGGAGAATACCGTATGAAGAGAGAGACCAAACAAAAATTATCTCCCCACCATATAAACTTTTTTAGATTCATATGAACTCATAATCCCACTTTTAACTCGTTAGAATATAATAAAGGCGGGATGATGAAAACTAAACACTAGTTGAAACCATAACAAAAATATACTCTAGAGCATCTAGATGAAACTGATCAAGAAGCCCCATATGGTTTGACTCATCCTTTGATTCCAAAGTAGATTGAGATGGAAATTTCCATATAAGGGTGTTTAAAAAGGCATTTATCTTCTACTGGGTGTTGGAAAAATTGATTTGAAACATCATAAGGTATTCCACCCATCATCTCCGTCTAAGATTACTGTCGTTATGAAAAAATGTATCTCAAACTCTTATAGTTAGAAATGAATTTGAACATTTCCCCAAATATTTTATGTCACTACCACTTAATTGCATCCATAACTATGAAAATCACAAAATCATCAGTCTGGTTATTCTTATGAAGCAGTTGAAGCTAATGAGATCTTTCTGAAACCACATGATAAATCTAAATAAGAATATAACCCACACCAGTGCCAGAAGCATCATAGAAAAAAACATACCACATACTAGGCTAAGGTAAGATGAAAATAGGAGTTGATGTTAGAAGTAATTTGAGCTCATTGAAAGAAGAATTACACTTTGTATCCAATATTAATTTCACCCATTTTATAATAAGTACAGTCAAAGGAGATTCTAAATTCAAGAAATCCATGGAGAACCAAAATAAATATCCATCAATATCAAGGAAGATCCAAATTCCATAGACATTTTGTGGTTCTTTCCACGAGAAAAAATCCTATACCTTATCATGATCAATAGATAATCCATGCTTAGAATCACATTCTTATGAGCTCGCATCAATCATAATAAACGAGACATTATGATGATAATAATAAACCTCAACACGATCATCAATAATCCAATCCATACTAATGATGACATGAAATTGATATAGATCAAGATCTTGAAATTCCGAAACTAACTTCGCATCATCTATAGATAGTGCACAAGAAAGACACTGAAAATCATGATCTTTCCTTTTCCTAAGATGTGTCACTATCAATGTAATAATGAACATGAGTTTTATGATATGGTAAATCATATCAATAAATAAAACAGATATAAATGAGTGGGAAGTACCAATATCAAATAATGAAATTGCGATCAAGGATGTAATAAATATGGTACCTCTCACCATCTCTAGACCTTCATCTACCTCCTCCCGGAACTCATCTATTGTGTGAAAGTGTTTCACTTCTGAGGCCTGAGGCTAGAGCTCTATAGTCTTTGAAGAAACTTACTACACTTTACTAGCCTTTGGAGTTGATGATCCCTAAACATATGGAGGTGTATACATAGATTTATAGAATCATTATAGATTCCCATAATGTACACATCTATTACAAACTATAATAGGTAATGGTTAGTAATGATGCATGTTTTCAACCTTGCTACACTGATTGAAAGTTATAGGCACACCACTAGCCTCAACTAGATTTTCCAAAGAGTCCTACTATCGAGAATCACCTCTAACACTCCTTTAGTGATCATTCCACTTCCTCTTTCTCCATAAAATTCCACTAAAGATACCACTTGGTGGAAGAGAAGGCGAATAATATCCAACATTTACTTACATATTTATTTCCACCATCATATCCATGTCTACTATCTCAATATAGGTCGAAATCTTCAGTATAAATACATGTGATCTGATTTCTACCTGCAAACCCTATAGGTAATTCTAAAATTTTAGCTGGTTATTCTTTATAACCTCTTATGAAAAGAGAACCATCTATGAAAACTAATTTGTGTGCGCCAACACCAAAAACTCTCCATTCTCCAAAGAGAGGAACTTTGAAAACATTGGAATCATAAAAAACTCTGGAAAAAATTATTGGAAGAAGAGATTCTTAAAACCATTATAGTCTAAGTCCATGTTCCTATCCACCGGTACCATTGAATCACACCAATGATTACTAGGACCCTCAAGAATATATTCTACAAAATATAATTTTATAAACATAATAGTATATGGAAATTAAAACACCTTATTAATATAGAAAAGTTATTCCTCTGCCTATTATGGTTCATTCATACCTTTAAAGAATAGTTTATTCTCACTCAATAAATACCACAGTCGATCTATTTCTCCTATATCTCATGGTTGTAACTCAAAAACTACATTATAAACTTGTAGTACATTCGTTTCAATAGAACAAATTACCTACATGATAGACATGATGATGTTCTAATTAAGGGGATTATTTCCTTGAGGAGAATTTGTTTCACCCTCCTGAAGAAATTTTGGAATATATATCATATGAATACTACTAAACATCGAAAAAAAGAAACTATAAAACATAGAAGAATTTTAGTTCAAACTTGAAAAACCATAAGCAAAAAACTAAGATCAACATAAAAAATCAAAATAAGAGACACACATCCCAAAATCACATCATAACACGAGTCTCATCATTGAATGATCTGTCTAGGAACTGACCAAAATATACCTATGAATCCTTGATAATACTATCTCCAGTCTAAAAACATCCTAGACACAGAAACATGAGGAAAAACCCCAAAAACTAATCCTCTAATAAAATTTTGTAACTCACTAACCCATATACCCACTCAAACTGTTACTCTAACTCATGTGTCACATAACTAAAGGGAATTCCTGATCCCCATTAACTTGAGACTAACAACTAGGCATCAAACAAAAAATAGAGGAAACTATTTCTCCCAACCCAAAGGAATAACATGGGACATATATACGCAATAGATACAAAAATGGAAAATATAAATATATTCCTGTAGGGTCCTGAAAAATTTGAAAAGGAGAATGAGAATCCCCCTTTTCCCTCAAAGGATTGGGGGAAAATGTGGAGAATGCTCAAAGGTTGGCAAAAGACGAACTGGTCTGCGGACCAGTCTAATATTGACGTTACGTGGCCGGTTCCATAAAGCACCCCCTCTATAGACCGCTGTCGTTTAAGGAAAAAAGGTAGGGATCCTCCGTGGGCGCGAAGTAGGACAGGCGCCATCCCGGTCCACTATCACGAACTACCCTGGCCATTAACCGCATCAACCGGCTCGAAAAGCATTCGATGTCATTTGCGGAATGGAGGTGGAACCCTGCACGACCATGAAGCACTCCTGAACTAGTTTGGTTCGCGGGGGAAGTGCATTCAATGCCCCCCGCGAGGTGTGGTTTCACCAAGTCATCCATAAACCAGGTTTCCAGTCATGGGATTCCACAAAAGGTGTCACATGACCAAAATAGACCCCATTTCATCCACTCTATAAAAGGACATCGAAGGGGAGAAAAGGGGAGATCGATTAGATTCGGGCGGAAGGATTTTTAAGGAAGGAGCTTAGGATTTCACAAACAGCAAAGTTCCAATTTGCGAACCAGAACAGGTATGAAGCTGGAAACGAATTAATAAGGAACCAAAAACACATAAAAACTTGGTGAACTGTGAACTTAAAATTACAAAAAACGAAGACCGTGAACCATGGCCCCTCCGCGGATGCACTCCCCACAGACCAATGAGTTTATGCCCCTTTTCTGATCCGATGCACCACGTAGCACCCTCCTATGTAGGTGAAGCCCTGACCGAAGAACCTCCGACCGCCGTCGCCCTTGGCCGTCACTACTCATGTGGACTCCCACGCATACCAACCTGGTACGAGGGCCAAACCTGAAGCCGTGTACCACCCGGGTACTCGGTATTCCTATTATTCCGTGGACCACTCTGGTTTGTGGATGACCTCTCCAAATGCGTAAAACCCCCCTACATGAAGGGAACCACTCCTAATATACCTATGTGGTCCGCTAAATCCTTCGGTGTTCTCATTCCCTGAGCCAGATAAAATCCTTCCTATCTGGCATGATCCTTCGCAACCCCCTCCTAGGCCCATTAATTGTCCCTGAGCCAAGACCTCCACTAAAGCCGCCGGACCCGTATGATGTAACCTTCAGGCGCATCAACGTGCCATTTTGATTTAACATACCCACGGTAAGTGAGGGAAAAGGGGTTCCTCCAGCCCTTGATCGGATTCCCAAAGCGTTCCTGGGCTCACATTCCCATGGTAATGCAGGGTCCAGGCCTGGGAGTCCCCTTTCTGCCTCTCTACTCGTTGGGCTGAGGGGCCCTGCATCCATTTCCTTTCAACTCTGGCGGTGAGTGCTTCTCCCTCCTTTTGGGAGTGAACAGGAAACCATCCTGGTGTAAGCCCCTAGATTTTCTTGCAGGAGGTAGAACCCATGAACCTCCATACTTCGTCGGTTCTAAGGGACAAGAGGGAAGATGGACATAGGGGATTTTGTTATCCTTTCCACCTCCTGCTGGGCTGGGTCACCCTAGGCATCCATCCTGGAGTAAGCCCCACACCATCCTCGTCGGAAGCCAATGACTCTTCTCCTTTCAACATGGAGGGTTCATTTCTCTGCTACACGACTTCTACCATCCTCAAACATCACAGAGAAGAAGAGTCCAGCAGTATCGGCCTTCTTCTCTGCTCATCGTCTGTCTCCCCTTCCCTTGGTAGGGAGAAAGTGCGAGGTTAGCCAAGTCTATTGCATTCTCTTGTTTATCACACCGACCATGAATCACGTGGGCTTAGAGATTTTGTGATTTTCATGGCGTCCGCACAATGACGGTGGACATTGCGAACTACATAGACTTTGATCCCCTATCTCAAGGTACGTAGGAAGCCTCCATGAGGTTCAAGCCCACCACCCAGCCGTTCTGATTTCCTTCACGTCAGTTCATCCTTCATCCTGCATGATGTTAAACTATACTTGTGAACTATTTGGACTTTCATCCCCTATCTCGGGGTACGTAGGAAGCCTCGACGAGGTTCAAACCACCACCCGACCGTTCCAATTTCCTTCACGTCGGTTCATCCTTCGTCCCGCAAGATGTTAAATTGTACTTGCGAACTACATGGACATTGATCCCTGTCTCCTATGTGGGGTACGTAGGAATCCTCTATGAGGTTCAATCCCAACAATCGGTCATTCCGACCCCCTTTACGCCGGTTTACCCACACCTTGGGTGGCCTCAAAGTGTAATCCCCATCCTAAACCGAACTACGTGGGTTCTGATTCCTCTCATGAGGATACGTAGGAAGCCCGTATCACAGGTTCGATCCAAATTATTAAGTTGTTATCAATCCCCCCTGGATGACAATAAACTCTAGAGTGACCAGTTACGAGGATTTAAACCAGTGCCATCTCAATGAGTCTAGATTCCTAAGAGTCACTAATTCAATGAGGGATGGTAAACCTCAGGCCTAAATGATTCTAAACCCCAACATTCAGTTGACCATTATCAATCAGGACTAATTTGTGGATACTATGATTGGTTATAATCCAAAGAGTCACAAACATATAAAAACATCTTAAATCTATAAGAGAGTCCTAGAATAGGCAAAAATTCCCCACCAAAAGGGTGAGATGATCCCGATTTCCCATCCTATTGACCAATGTGAGTTCTTAAGCATCGCTGGACAAATCACCCAGAGAACACCTGCCTTTGGAAAGAAGGTCAAAGTATCACTGGATAAGGAACTGTTAGGCATTTCGAGACGAAAGCAGGGCACCTGATATGAGTGATTAAGGAAAATCCAACCTTCCCTAATCAACCGTTGGGTAGCGCACTTTTCCCCCACGATTCCGCCGTGCGTTGGGAAACAAAAAATGGTGAACCCTACATGAATATTTAACCAAGCATGACAGATTAAACCTAATCTCACTATGTCCCCCCTTATACTCACAAGGAGGTATAAGAAAGGTCAATAATTGCACATGGGTTCATGAGATTCTACTTTGATGGGTCTTCTATTTCTATTTGTTAAAATATTTTACAGGTACCAATCTGAACTCTTTTCGATCCAATGGAATCACGAAGGAACTCATAGGCACGCGCTTCAAACAACGCAATGACCGGACACCCTCACCAATAGAGGACACCATCACCTACTCAACATCTTCAACGCTGGGTCTCAGATGCATTGATCTAAGAGTACCACTTGAACGGTACCCTCCCAATGGTGGAGGCGGCTATGCACGCCCTCCAATCCGCCGAGACTCGTCGGTCGCCTACCCAGCAGCAGCCGTGAAAGCACATCCAGATGGCTCCCATTGTCGTCTCAAACTGTTTCGGGACTCTATCCTCAGAATGAGACAACACGTACCTCCCTTATCTTAGGGAGGTAGATGAGGTCGATGCTGAGGACTTCATCCCCACTGAACGGGGGTTCTTCTCTGAGGCCCCCACTGGAAGACGTCATTGCGGTCACGCCATGACACAACATCCTCACTCTAAGGTGTATATCACCCCGAGGATCCAGGACCACGCTCCCCAAGCTCCAGAACCTCAGACGGCCTGACGAGGGAGGAAAATGTACAACCAGGGACCGATCATCACCCTTGTCCTTAAGGAGGAGCTCCGCTTCCCAATCACGGAGACATATCATGAGCATGAACATACACTTGTCTGCTCCTATAAAGCACACCATCCAAATATGGTGGCATCATACGAGCAGGTGTGTATCCCCATAGAGCTCCATCAAGCCTGTCTCTCACATAGGATGGCACATACCCGGCAGGCACCTCTCCCTACACAGGGTCATGAAGCCCACCAACCTGATGTGGTGGCGACCCAACGCCTACAGAACCAGATCCTAGAAGATGCTTCTGAGGCCTACCACCCCGATGTGTTAGCGATCAACAATGCTCGCCATACAGATGTGGCAAAAATTAATAGGCAGGCATGTATCCCTTCCAACAAAGGCCACCGACTCGATAATGTGGGAAACCAACATATGTCGGGCCAGCTCCCTGCGGATGCATGTAAAGTCTGCCATCCCGATGTGGTGGAAAACAGAGAGATAAACCAGCATATCCCGGCATACAGGCAGATTCATTCACCTGCCCCAACACAAGAGAATTTTGAGTACCCACTGACCACTGGAGGACCAGAGTAAGATATTCCTACTCCGATACCGGAATGGGACTTCATACCCATTCCAGCCAATGATGTCTCTCTGCATATCCTGGAAATGATGGAGGAGCAGGTATTGATCCCATATGATATTTTGCAGACTTACCAAAATGCAATTGCATCAGTGGAAACCGCAAGGACTCGGGCCCGTGAGCCCGTCTCCCCAATTGAGGCAACTCATCTATGAGATGAGATAGCTGCCTCGGGGCATATCTGCATCCCTGCTTCTTCCCAAGAGGGTCGTCAGCCATATTCCGCGATACATGGGCAACCAGATCGAGCATCTTCACTCGTTCCAACTGGCGGACACCCTTCCATCATGGTGGATGCTCTAGAGTAGGCATATATCCCTACTAAAAGTCAAGATGTTCGTCGTCATATCCCATAAGCATCACGAGACCCAATTAGAAAGGGAACCAAAGGTGAAGGCTGTTATCAATAGTAGACGGTCCCTGCTGCCCGCAAGAAAGTGCCCCAAACACGCCGAAGGAAGCCAGAAAATAAAGAGCGGGTTCATGACTCTGCTCTGATGGAAGCTAGGTTTCCAATTCTACTTAGCACATGTCGAAGTCTCAGAACCCTACCCGCCCATTACCATATTGTGGGAGTGTTAGTAGCAGTTGCAAAGGTCCTCCCTGCAATATCGCTACCAGCAGCTCTGAAGGTCCTCCCCAGAGCATCCATAGAGGTCTCCCCTATGGGCATATAATGATCGATCATGAGAGCATCTCTTTTGATGCGAGTCATGGCATCCCTCCGCGTGAGCAAAATATCGAGCAGTAAGAAGGCCCTCCACTTGCTGCGGTCCACCCTGGAGGTCCTTGATGGGGTATACTTTGCAAGCACTCTCCATGCAGTGGGACCACAGATTATGATATTAGTCCTCACTATCATAGTCACAAATGCGGAGTACCTCCCCGCAGTGACGTCTCATCATGACAAGAAGGCCCTCCCCTTGTCATGGATTGCTCTAAAGGTCCTCCCCTGGGGTTACGTTGGAATGACACTCTGCGCAGCCAGGAATCAGATCACAGTGGTAGTCCTCACCACCCTGATAACAGAGGTCCTCCCCATAGAGATGTCAAGCAGCGATAAGGCTCTCCCCTCATTGCGGTATATTCTGAAGGCCCTCCCCAGGGTGTACCCCACAGATATTCTCCTTGCGGTAGTTGTGATGGTAGTCCTTGCCACCACGGCCGCCATTGCAATGTTCCTCCATGCATTGGCCCCAAGCAACAAGAATGTCCTCTCCTTGTCGTAGTGTGTCTTGAAGGTCCTCCCCAGGATGCACCTCAAACAGCAAACCATGATGGTCATCCTCACCATGATGGAAGTTGTTGTGAAGGCCCTCCCCGTAACAACACTACACAGCCAGAAGGTCCTCCACTTACTGCGAAACGCTTTGGAGGTTCTCCCCAGGGTATGCACTGCAAAAGTCCTCTATGTAGTGAGGTGTCATGCAGTAATGGCAGTCCCCTCCATTACGACCTCCATTTCGAAGATCCACCCCGCAATGACATATCATATCGATAGGAGGGTCCTCACCCAGCCAAATCAGGCACAAAAAAGCCCTCATATGTCGAGTCACTTAAAAAGACGAGATCGAGCATGTCAGATTCCTAGCTAGTCTCCAACGACGTCCTTCTTTAATCAGGATATGGTCCGGGGACACGTTCATTTTCTGAACCACCTCAGAATCTCCCACATGATAATTCAATACCTACCGGACCCACTTCCTGCAACCCCACTATCAGTGAGCATCTTAGTTGGGCCGACCAGGTAGAGGAATCACTAGAAGAGGAGTATGATGACATGTTGCACCTGAGGAAACGACTGGCCAGGGATGATATACCAGTTCTGTTTTGGCCCACGACCACCTCTCAATTTGACATTCCCAGAAAGTTGTCGGAAGAATGTGTGCAAGACATCCTCTCCAATATATGGACAACCCTCCGCCAGATGAAATCAATCTTTATGCCCAACGATGGCTATCTAGACCATGTCAAGTCAATATTAGACCTCCTGCATCACATAGACCTGGAAGCTCTTCCTTCGATGTGACAACAACGACCCGAGAGGCGTAAAGGAAACATTGAGATAGCCTGCCTCAGTGCACTGCACCAGCTGCGCCGCCTCATCGGTGACGCTCTGACATGAGTCCATATCAGGGGATGGAGAGAACATGGAGCTCTTCATTTCACTACACTCCTTGCCCAGAAGAACCCGTTTGACATAATGTCCTGAAACGTCATCACGTCAAGATAGCAATCGAGTGGGGTCCCAGTTCTTGAAAGGAAACACACCCGATAGAGACATGCCTTGAGTATGTCCCAAAAGTGTCAGGCCCAATGGGAACAATCCATTCAAGTACTACTGAATCAGGCCACCAAAAACATAAAGCATGCCTCTAGCCTAAGAGAGGCCAATCAGCGGTCATTGCCTGCCTCCCCGGAGGGGATTGATTTACAGGTGAACTCGGCAACAGATCCAGTTCACCCCCAAATGGGGGAACGCAAGATCAGGCAGGTAGCGATAGCAGCAGCCACTGCTGCAATCTGGGGTCAACCCCAGCCTGCAGGGTTGGGGGAATTTTCACGAACAAATGCCCCGTAAGACCAATAAAAACTGGAAGAGACTCAACATCCAAGGAATGGTGCCAACCCCAGCCCCTAGGGCTGGGGGCATTTTTAACACCTCAACAACAACTTCCCCCATAAGAATCAGTATTCTCTCATCTAGGGAGGATAGTCAAAAGATGAGGTTCCTGCCCTATCTCATCCTTTGAATCATCATCCCCTTCAAGAGGGAGGCGTACCATAAGGTCGCATCAAATAACCCTCCACATCACCCTTTATCAAGAAGTCTAAAAGCAATCCCAGCACAGGAACGGGAGGACCAGTAAAAGGCGTGAGGTATCCTCTTCCTATTTGGAGGATGACATCTTCTCCACCCCGTGATATGCATCCATCAACACCATAGAGTTTAACCCCACGGGTAACACCGAAGATGGTGAAAATCCGGATGGATCGGGAGATGATGGTTCCTTTCAGGCAATGATTCTTGACGAACCAATAGGTGTGCACACCTAGAACCAGAGGGCCACCCTAAATATGGTCTCCCCTCCAGCTAACCCTCCTCCGCTCACCCTGTGATCTCCCAACAAGGATAAGAACAAAGGACCCGTTACCCTTAACCCGCCTCCTTCTCTCGATAAAAATGATCCACTTACGCTTGAAGAGAGATTAACTCGACAGGAAGAGGAAATGAAAGAGTTGTGGTGGATCAATGCTGAGCTACTCCAGAGGAACCATATTATTGAAAGCGCTTCCCAAGATGAGCCACATCTAGCACTCTCAGTATGTGCACCTCAAAGATCATTGTTTTCGCCGGCAAACAAAGCACGGTCAGGGGGTCCCGCCCAATGAGGCACCCGACCCATCCAACTACCTAAATGTGGATCTAGATGAACACCAAGACTTCCCTCCCCTTAGGATGTAACTAGAGCAGGTATGTCCGAACCCTCCGAAGGCGTCACAAATGGCACATGCACCCTTGGTGTTGACCGAGATGGATCCTCAAGCCATGCCTCAGGCTACACCATCCCAAGACCGGGACCAACAGGATGTAAACCAGGGTCTCACCAACACCATTGAGGCACTGAAGGCTCTATTGGAAGCGATGGAAGGTCGACGTGCTCCGATACAACCAGAGCAGAAGCCCTACCCAGATTGGGTGAGCAACACGCCACCTCCACCCAATTTTGGGAGCCCTGTATTCCCTATTTTCAATGGATCAGGCGATCTTGAACAACATTTGATGCACTATGTGTCTTATTGTGAACCTATGATGGGATCTCTGGAACAATAAGAAGCAGTGAAACTCAGATGCATCATACAGACCTTGCAAGGATCTGCCTTCGTCTGGTATATGAGTCTACCAGCTCAGTCAATAAAAAGCTAGAAATACCTTCGGCAGAAGTTCTTGTTCCACTTCATCTCAACGTTGCCTAAAACAATGGTCAGCGACCTCATGAATTGAAAACAGAGGGAGAACGAGAGGGTCTCAAATTCCATCACCAGATGGAAGGGGCTGACCTAATACCTGAACATGCTAATGCCCCAAGTCGAGATGCTGGACATATGCATTGATAATCTTTGAGATGAGATACGAACACCGCTCATACCAGTGGAGTGCACCACTGGCTTCCGCCATCACTCGACCATCACCCAGAGAATTGAGGACTCCCTGCAGCAGACCAATATGAAGTCCCGAATAGCCACACAGGATCCTGCAAAGAGAGCAGCTAGAGCTGAAGCATCCTCTCTCACGCTCAAGCCAGCCCCTACGCCTGCTCCACTGCTCAGGCCTCCACCAAATCGTCAAGGGACCCCTATATATCAGCGGCCTCCCCCACCTAAGAGGGAAGATCAGAGAGGATCAAAGCAGAAATAGTTCGACGAACGAAGACACAAAGTATACTTGTTTCTAGAGGACCAAGTCTGTGGCAACTTCATCGCCGCCAGGAATTGCAACTTTCTATGCCTCTCGGAGCCAAGGAATCCCGAAGAAGTCGGCCGTGATGATAGGCCAGATTACTGTCCCTACCATCGAATAATGGGACACAATATCCAGGAATGATTCATCTTCAAAGACCTCCTAAAAATGATGGTAGACTCTGGGTAGGTCGAGATGGGACCACCCCCAGCACATGTGACGTATATTTCCACCATCGTCTTCGACAAAGGGGAGGGGTGGTAGGAAGTAACCAGAAAGAGGGGGCAGAAATTTAATGACTGGATGACTTGGAAAAATTTCAATCGAGCCCAAGGCATACTCCGAGCTCAATTACAGCAGCCGGTGTTGCTGCCAACAGCCCGTAATGCCGCACAACTGGCAATATCGTCCTCACAACCCTCCATGAGGCGGTTATCCAGGTGTAATTGAAAAGGGAGGAAACAAGCACAAGAGGAGCAGTCCACAACAAGGCCGAAGTTAGCCCCGACACTGGCAAATTTTAGGCCCTCAAACATAGCACCGTGGGCACCGACCCACCAAACAATACCATCAGGGACAACTGACCAGGTTGACCTGTCACAGGACACAGAGCTAATATTTTGCTCCATCAATGCCATCCATCTTATAGAATAGTTCCCCGATGAAGTGTATGGTTTTGAACCTGAGTTCCCAACACGAGGAGCCAGGAGGAGGAATCGTAAAGGCAGGGGATACCAGGGGAGGCGTAGTTGCAGCTGAAACCAACCTTGTGGGTTTACCCTGGCCAAAACCGTTAATGTCATAGAAACCCATGGGAGAGGCCTTAAACGGACTCAGTAGGAGAAAGAATGTCCCTCCACCTCCACAAGAAGCTACTCTGGCCCCGTTATTCTGCGGTACCCATCAGAGGAGGAGCAAGTGTCAAGCCGCCTAAAGCACACAAACAGACTGGCCGGGCCGAGTCCCCAAAATGTGGGAACACCGTCGACATCCGACCCCGTATCCGGTCCCTCCTCGTCACATACTCCAGCTCCCAAATTTCCTGTTAATACTCTCCTGGCCACAGAGAAGCGTCGGCCGTTGGAGAAAAAATAGGATATCCTTAAGCAGCTGACATCAGTAACAGCCAAAATTTCAATTCTGGATTCCCTGAGCTTGTCAGCAGATCTTAGGGAGGCGCTGATAGAAGCCTTGCTCAGCCCCCATGAGTTTCTAGCCGAGGTAGCCATCACCGAGATTTACCTGGAAGAGATTGGCCTGACTGAGTGCAATGCGGTGATTTCCTTCACCGAACAAGATGAAGATTCCATCATGAAGGGACACATCAAACCACTATACATTTCTGGTACACTAATTGATGTCGAGATCCGCAAATTCTTCATTCACAACGGCTCTAGAGTTATCCTCCTTCCCCTACGAACACTCCATAAGTTGGGCTACAGTGAGGATGATTTAATACCCTCAGACACAACTCTATTGGGTTATGACAAGATTGAACAGAACCCAATGGGTCAAATCAATCTAAAGACCCATTTGGGCGACCTTGTGGCCTACTCAGAGTTCCTGGTGGTCCAACAGAACACGACGTTCAATGCCCTGCTGGGAAGGCCGTGGCTCTATAATCACATGGTCGTCCCTTCATCCTACTACAAGTGTATTAAGTATTGCGTGAATGGAAAATGTGGGACATTTCATGCCAACAAGGCCCCTTTCGTGTTCCCCAAGTCACACTACATTAACACCGAGTTTTATGAGCAGCAGAAGAAGAAGCCTTCGGTCGATGGTGTCGATTGGATCCCTACTCCATATGGTCTAGAAATGGTCCCTAATGAACCCCTCATGAAGCATGGCGGAGACTAATTACTTCCCATCAACCATGTTGAGAGCAGGGGTTCATGTCCGGACACCCACAGAGCTGTCCTCATGGCTTCATCCATAACGGCCAAGCGAGACAATGAGGAAACGTCCTCTAGCCCTCAATTTGGGGGAAAATACTTGAGAAAGGATGCCCACAATGCCTCAACTCCAGACTCCCAAGAACCCGTTCAAGAGCTCTCCCCTCTTCAGATCAAGAAGTTGAAGATTTGGTAGAAGAAGAGGAGGAAGATCTCAGGGATGCACCTCTTGCATTTGAGGAAGGTATCTCTACCACTGTGGATGAGCTCAGGGAAATAAACCTGGGTACCGAGGAAGACCCGAGGCCCACTCTCATTAGTGCATCCATGTCTCCCAAAGAGAATGAGGTATATACCTCATTCTTAAGGTGAGATTAGGATGTGTTTACGTGGAATTACACGGAAATGACGGGACATGATCCCGAAGTGGCTACACACCACGTAGGTCTGCCAGAAGACCACCGAGGCTTGATCCCGAAGTGGCGACGCACCACTTAGGTATGCCAGAAGACCACCGGGGCTATAAACAAGCCGCCAGATGGACGCACCCCACACATGCTACCAAAATAGTGGCTGAAGTCGAGATGCTCATTAAAGTAGGCTTCATTTGGGAGGTCCAATATCCCATCTGGCTAGCCAACATTGTCCCTGTCAAGAAAAAGAACGGACAGATCCACATCTTCATTAATTTGAGAGATCTCAATAGGAATTTCCTGAAAGATGATTTCCCGGCCCTGATTGCTAAGCTATTAATCGACGTAACAGCCGGGTATGAGGATCTATCCTTCATGGATGGTTATTCTGGGTATAATCAGATCTGTATGGCCTGAGAAGATGAATAAGCCACTACCTTCAAGGCCCCTCAAAGAGTATTCTGTTACAGGGTCAAGCCCTTCAGTCTCAAGAATGCTGGCGCCACATATCAACGTGCCATGCATCGTATCTTTAAACCATTCCTGGAGAGATTCATTGAATGATATGTAGATGGCTTGATGGTCTTGTCCAGACAGCGCTCAGATCATCAGTCAGACCTTGAGACCATCTTCAAAAAACTTCGACAACATAGCCTAAAGATAAACCCCATTAAATGCACTGTAACAACCCAAAGCTTAATCAATGGAAATCCCTCTTGATCTAATTAAATGTCTCTTTATGTTTATATAAAATGTAAAATTCATTGGTTTTATGTTATGAATTTTGACCGTTGCTAATATAGATGTTGGACAGTGATCACATGATTAGAATAAATATAGGGCTGTAACAAATCCAAATTTACTTAGACAAAAGAAGTGATGGCCTCATCCTGTAGAATTTCTCCATACGAAGACCATTTTTTGGAGATCGGAAAAGAGGTGGAATACTTGGGCTTTGCTCTTGACAAAGCCCAAGCTGAGCTTCAACATTTCAAGCTCGAACGGGACCGTCTATGGGAGAAGTGGAAGTTGATAGAAATTACCACTCGAGCAATGTTATCCGAGACACCCCAAGAGTCTCTCACCATCTCACACCTTACACTTAGGTCTTATGCGGCTATTTTAAGGGGTTATGTAAAAATTCTCTAGTACTATGTTCATGTACATTATTTTTTGTATATAACACTGAATATAATTTCTTGTCGTTGTTGATAAATTGTAAATAGTTCTTAAAGTACAAATAGTGTTTTTAGTTATTATTTAATTAAGAATTCTATTTTATTAATTTAATGGATTTTTGAAATAAATAATATTTTAATAAAATATTATTATTATTATTAAATTAATTTTTATGAAATATAAATGATCGTATAATTTTATGAATGCAATTGTAATTTTTATTAAGGTTTGAAAGCCATTTTTGTCAAAACCCGTGAATTTTCGATAAATTTCGGTTTTTATTTTAAAAGTGAAAATTAAAATATTTAGAAAATTAATTAGATAAAATAAATTTTATTTATTTAATCAGGATATCAAAATTATCCAACGGTGAATTTTTCATAATTTTCTGAGACAGTCAAATTTTTGGGTAAAAATTAAATACCGTTTAAATATATAATGTGTTTTATGACATCATAATGACCCAATAGTGTTGTAATAAAATACTATAATCTTTATGTTCGGCCAATATATGTTTTACCATTAAAATAATGTGATTTTGGGTTTGTTTGACTTACTTTTCAAAGCATTAATGGACCCCTCAAGACTTATTAAACACCTTGTCGTTTTAAATTAATTTCCATGGGAGTGTTACTCACCTCCACATATGAAACCATATTATATTAAGAAGTTAGGACTTTGGCCTTATAAAATATTTTTTTCCTCTTCCCTTTGACAAAAACTATGGGCAAAAACGATGGGATGGTTTGTGGTTTGGATTAATTTAATATAAGGGGTCCCAAACCTAAATAATTAAGAATTCCCTCACCTTTCCTATATAAACCCACCAAGCTCTCACTTCCTCCCCAATAAAAGCCTTTGGAGTTCGTCCAAACTCTTCCTACTCTCTCTAAAATCCTCCCAATGTGCTCCAGGCTCCCAAGAAGCCTCTCTCTAGCCTTTGGAAGCACACTTCCAAGTAAGGGTTTTTTCTTCCTTTCTCCTTTTTGTCAATTTTCTTTAAGTTGTATTGACCTTTTAATTTCAATTATTAATGTTGGTGTATGGTTTCACACCTCCCCCATACCACCCTATTATTGTTTGAATGATGGGATACCCCTTTCTCTCTCATTAAATGCCTCCAATGTACACCCATTACTATGCCGAAATTCAGAAAGGAACTTCTCTCTCTTCTTTTACATTCAAGAAATAATTTTGTATCATGAAGCTAAATTCCATTAAAATTGTTGGGACATGTATCTTTATGACCTCCTTACTTTCCATTACATGTAAATATGATGAGGAACCCCTTTCTCTCTCATTAAATTCCTCCCATGTACACCTATTACTATGCTGAAATTCTGAAAGGAACTTCTCTCTCTTCATTTACATACAAGAAATAATTTTGTATCATGAATATAAATACCATTACAATTGTTGGGACATGTATCTATATGACCTCCTCACTGTCCATTACATGTAAATACGATGGGGAATCCCCCTCTCTCATCAACCATTTTTATGAATTCTTATATCACGTCGTTACGCTGCCGACATTGCACCGATTTTCTAAGACAATGCCTTTGTGTAGTGAATACCATGCCCATTTCTCCATCAAGGGTATTAAAATTTATGCAAATTTTACTTATTTATTATAATGGTTCATGTATGAATTCCACATTCATTTATCGTGGAATAAATTATTATGTTTTATGAATCAATGTTTTACAATCCATGTGGCACACATATGCATGAAATAAAATATTTATGAAGGGTGCACCCTTATAGCGCTCCAATGCATTGGGTAAAGTATAGTATCATGATACGTCATTTGAAATGAGTGTTGACTCATGCTAATTCAAGTGCAATGAGGGTTTACTCGTGTTTCATGTGCAATGAGGATTAACTCATGCTCTATGTGCAATGGGCCATGGATCATGCTAATTCCATGTTAAGTGTTGTTGCCACATTTCCATGTTATGATTATCATGCTTTATCCTGCCTTTATTTTTAGGTTTCTCTTATGATCTATTGACATTACTATTGTCTAACATGTATTTTACTCCTCATGTTATTCCACATGTATTCCCTTTCTGGGCTTTATAGGTCACCCTTTTCTTATACATGTCCTCAGGTTATCCCATGTAATGCTAAGTTCGAGGGAATGTAGTGGTCATGTAAAGGAAGTTTTCAATTAAGATGTTGTATTTCATGTTTTACGTTTTTATGTAATGATCCTAAGCCCCAAAGACACTAAACCTCTTGATCTTCCTTGTTGTATGAAGTGAAGTTTTATGAAATAAATCATGTTTAGGTTTGTAATAAAAGCAGGGTTGTCATAGTTGGTATCAGAGGATAGGTTTAGTTATTTCTGGTATTAGGAAACCCTAGTAAAGCCTTAGATACAAGACTAATTATAATAAAAACATCCCTAAGTTTTGGTAAGTACTGCGTAAGTGGTTTATCAAACAAATACATCCCTGTCTGGATACGAGCAGGTAGAGGCGACTCTGGAACAGATGTATCCTAGGGGTAAAACCCTAAAACACCGCTTTGATCTATACTCGAACGGGAACTGGTGCACGACAACGGGTCTTGCTGCACTCTTGGTTATGACACTCCGAGAGGATATGTTTTGATAAATTCAAAATCATAGTATGAACCCTTATTAAGGGAATTAAAAAATTCCCCTACGAATATATGTTATAAAGTTGATCATGAAAGGCCTAGAATGATGCCTATAGACTCATGAGTAAGGAAATAAAAGTTTATTTATAAGTCATCAACTTTTTTATTTGGATTACCTTTTATGTGTTACCCCTAACTTTCCTTCTATTCCAGCCAATGGCCGATAATAGGAGGACTCCAGCTAACAAATGTTGTGAAGATCAGTGTGATGACTGTACTAATGAGATGACCAATCCAATGGGAGCGGGAATCGCGAACTTTGTCACGCTTCTCTCTCAGTTAACTCAAGTTTTGAATAGAAACACGGGTCAAGAGGAATGTTCACCCCCCCCCCCCTATGAAAGAACAAGTCGCTATCGAGAGATTCATGAGACAAAGGCCTCCTACTTTTAGTGGATCATCTGATCCCACAATCATTGAAAAATGGATCAACTCCATTGAAAAGATATTCTTGATCCTCCAATGTTCTGAATAAGAGAAGGTTCTCCTTGTGGCTTATCGTATGGAGGGTGAAGCTGATCAATGGTGGATGTTGATAAAAAATATGAAGCCTGCGGAAAAGATCGAGGCGTTGGAATGGAAGGATTTCCGGAAGATGTTTTTTGATAAATATTTTCCATGCACCCTCCGACATAAGATGGAAAGGGACTTCCTTTACCTTAAGCAAAAAGATGAAGAGTCTATTGGAGCGTACGAGTAAAACTTCACAAGGCTTGCACGATACGCTTCTGGCTTTGTCGTTACCCCCGAATGCAATGTTGACCGCTTCTTTGGTGGGCTGAATCCTAGCTTGTAGAAAGCATTAGCGATCTGTGACTTCGACAGCTATGAGGAAATTGTCCAATGTGCCCTCAAGGTCGAAATGGAGATCGAGGAATCACATGGGTATCATGGGGAAAAGAAGCGTAAGGTGGACTTCAATGCTAGCGGCCCGATGGATAAATCCAATGGTGATAAGAAGATCCAGCACCCCACTTACCAAAAGTGTGGAAATAAGCACCCTAGCAATTGCCTTAAGGGGATGAGGAAATGCTTCAGGTGTGGAAGGGAAGGGCACCTAGCTGTTAACTGTCGGCAAGAAATACCCGTGGCTGCGACAAAGGAGAGGAACACTCTGTTCGAACCTCAAAACGTTGTTCAATGCTAAAAATGCAACGAACCGGGTCATTTTTCAAATCAGTGCCCAACTCCAAGGGTTTTTTGAGGCAACAAACAACCTCCAAGACAGCAAGGAAGAGATTTTTTTGTCACTTCTTCCGATGTGAAACCCGACAACAAAGTGGTTACAGGTACACTAGTTATTCATTCAAGAATAGAGAACATACTTTTTGATTTAGGTTTTATTCATTTTTTTATATCTCGAAAGTTTAGTAGAACAATCCCAACACCAACACAAATCATGGAAGTGAAGGTGTCGGTGAGTACGACAAATGGGGAAATCATTGAATCCCATGAATATAAGTCCTCCCATGTTATAATCTGTGGATTGAATTTCCTAGAGAACCTAGTCATACTCCCTCTGGTGGAATTTGATGCAATTCTTGGCATGGATTGGGTTTCCTTATATAGAGCCAACAGAAATTGTTGGGGGAGAGAAATCACACTCCATATAGTGAATTGACCCCTGATTCTTTACAAGTGTAAGGAGGAAGATGAATCTCCTTTAGCTCCATCATCTCAAGCATGGATATTACTGCCTTATGAGAACGCGTATCTGGCTCAGATGATTGAGTCCAAGGAAGAAACCATCCTTGAAGAAATTCCTATTGTGAGGGAATTCGCTGAAGTGTTTCCCGAGGAACTGCCTGGTCTTCCTCCTAGAAGAGATGTTGAGTTCTCAATTGAATTTATACCTGGGGCACTACCAATATCCAAGACTCCATAGAGAATGGATGTTTTTGAGCTTAAAGACATAATGAAACAACTACAGAAGAATCTGGATAAAGGGTTTATACGCCCAAGTGCTTCACCATGGGGTGCACCAGTCCTCTTCATCAAGAAGAAGGATGGGTCAATGCGGCTTTGCATCGATTATCGTGAACTTAACAAAATCAAGATAAAGAAAAAGTATCCTCTCCCACGAATTGATGAGTTGTTTGATCACCTGCATGGAGCACAATACTTCTCCGAGGTGGATTTGCGGTTGGGATATTATCAAGTAAGGGTGAAGAAGGAAGATATCCCCAAGACTGCTTTTCGCACAAGATACTGGGACTATGAATTCATAGTGATGCCTTTAGGACTCACCAATGCTCCAAAAATCTTCATGGACTTAATGAATAGAGTCTTTAGAGATTACCTCGGCAAATTTTTGGTAGTCTTTATAGATGATATTCTAATATACTACAAAACCAAGGAGGATCATGAGGAGCATATAAGAACTGTACTAGAGACTTTGTGCAAGGAGAAGCTCCATGCAAAGTACAGAAAGTGTGAGTTCTGGTTAAAGGAGGTCTCATTCTTGGGCCATATCATCACAAGCAATGGGATATCTGTGGATCCCTCCAAAACAGATGCAATTGAGGGATGGTTGAGGCCAACATCAGTAACGGATATCCATAGCTTCTTTGGGTTAGATGGATATTATCAACGATTTCTGAGGAATTTCTCACGATTGTCCAACCCTCTTACCAAGCTAACTCGAAAGGGAGTAAAGTTTTCTTGGAGTGATGAATGTGAAGAAAGCTTCAAGGAGTTGAAAAGGAGGCTTATCACTGCACCCGTGCTCACTTTACCCACAAGTGGGGAACTTTTTGTGGTATTCAGTGATGCTTCGAAGAAGGGATTGGGTTGTGTGCTGATGAAGAATGATAAAGTGATATCCTATGCCTCAAGGCAGTTGATAATCCATGAGGGAAACTATCCAACGCATGATCAGGAGTTGGCAGTGGTGATCTTTGCCTTGAAAATCTGGCGGCATTATCTCTATGGGGAGAAATGTGAGATATATACTGACCACAAGAGTCTTAAATATATATTCACACAGAAAGCGCTTAATATGCACCAGAGAAGATGGATAAAGATCATCATGAATTATGACTGTTCAATACATTACCACCCTGGGAAAGCGAACAAGGTGGCAGATGACCTAAGTAGAAAGGACCCAACAATTCTATCAATCATGAGAATTGAGAAGGATCCAATCTTCTTAGAATTGATGAAGATGGACATGGGAATCATAAAGAAGGGAACATCATCAATCCTTTCACAAATTATTTCTCAATCATCTCTTTTGGAAAGGTTAAAGGATTCTCAAAAAAATGATGTGGGAATTCAAGAAAAAGTGGAAGTTATCAAAAAAAGGAAATCATTATAGTTTAATGTTAATGAAGAAGGAATTGTGCGGTTTGGGAAAAGACTATGTGTTCCATCATGTTCGGAGATGAAGAAGGAACTTTTGGATGATACACATAGTTCAAATTTCTCTATTCACCCAGGGAGCACAAAGATGTATCGAGATATCTGAGAAAACATTTGGTTGGATAATATGAAGAAGGAGATCGTTGAATATACATCAAAGGTCCTGGTGTGTCAGCAAGTGAAGGTAGAGAGGCAGATGTCTAAGGGGATGATGCAACCATTTCCCATACCAGAATGGAAATGGGAGAACATCACCATGGACTTTTTCACCGGACTTCCGAGGACATCCAAGGCCAACAATGCAATCTGGGTTGTTGTGGATCATCTTACAAAGGCTGCACACTTCATTGCTATTCAGGAGGATTTCTCATTGGATCAACTAGCATCGATATATATCAGGGAAGTGGTAAGGGTGCATGGTGTACCACTATCTATTGTGCCTAACCGAGATCCAATATTCACCTCTATGTTTTGGAAGAGTCTTCAACATGCTCTAAATACTGAACTGAACTTCAGTATGACCTATCATCATCAAACTGATGGAAAATCCGAGCGGACTATCCAAACACTTGAGGACATGTTGAGAGCATGCTCAATGGACTTTAAATGAGGATGAGATCAAAATCTTCCTCTGGTTGAGTTCTCTTATAATAACAGTTTCCACTCAAGCATCCAAATGGCACCATATGAAGCCCTGTATGGGAAAAGGTGTAGAACACCAGCATGTTGGGATGAGGTCGGTGAACGTAAGCTACTTGGACCATAAATGGTCGAGGAAATGGTGGAGAAGGTGAAAACAATTTAGCAACATATCAAGGCAGCCCAAAGTCGATAGAAGAGTTATGAAGATAACCATCGACGAGACCTTGAGTTTAAAGTTGGAGACATGTTTTTTCTATGCATATCTCCATGGAAGAAGGTCATGAGGTTTGGAATGAAAGGTAAGTTAAGTCCAAGGCACATCGGCCCCTTCGATATTCTTGATCGTGTTAGGGCTGTGGCCTATCGAATAGCACTTCCACCTACCATGGCCAAAGTAAATGATGTCTTTCATGTATCACTATTAAGGAAGTACATACCGGAACCTTCACATGTACTCTCTTCTGAGGTGGTACAATTGGAAGATGATCTTTCTTACGAGGAGCAACCAGTGAAGATCTTAGATCGTAGAGAAAAAGTTCTACGAAATAAGACAATGCCCCTCGTCAAGGTGTTGTGGAGAAACCAAAAGTTTGAAGAAGCAACTTGGGAATCAGAGGACATTATGAAGTTGAGTTACCCGCATTTGTTTTAGTGTGGGAAAAGGAAACTTTCGAGGGTGAAATTTCTTAAGGGGGGAATATTGTAACGACCCAAAGATTCATTAATGGAAATCCCTCTTGATCTAATTAAATGTCTCTTTATGTTTATATAAAATGTAAACTTCATTTGTTTTATGTTATGAATTTTTACCATTGCTAATATAGCTGTTGAACAGTGATCACATGATTAGTATAAATATAGGGCTTTAAGAAATCTGAATTTACTCAGACAAAAGAAGTGATGGCCTCATCCAGTAGAATTTCACCATACAAAGCCCATTTGTTGGAGCCTGGAAAAGAGGTGGCATCCTTGGGCTTTGCTCTTGATCAAGCCAAGCTGAGCTTCATCATGTCAAGCTCGAACGGGACCGTCTACGGGAGAAGTGGATGTTGATAGAAATTACCACTCGAGCGATGTTATCCGAGACACCCCAAGAGTCTGTCACCATCGCACACCTTACCCTTAGGTCTTATGTCGCTATTTTAAGGGGTTATGTAACAAATCGCTAGTACTATGTTCATGTACATTATTTTTTGTAGATAATAATGAATATACTTTCTTTTCATTATTGATACATTGTAAATAGTTTTTAAAGTACAAATAGTGTTTTTAGTTATTATTTAATTAAGAATTATATTTTATAAAATTAAGGGATTTTTGAATTAAATAATATTGTAATAAAATATTATTATTATTATTAAATTATTTTTTATTAAATATAAATGATCCTATAATTTTATGAATGCAATTGTAATTTTTATTATGGTTTGAAAGCCATTTGTTTCAAAACACGTGAATTTTTGATAAATGTCGGTTTTTATTTTTAAAGTGAAAATTAACATATTTAGAAAATTATTTAGATAAAATAAATGTTATTTCTGAAATCAGGACATCGAAATTATCCAACGGTGAATTTTTCATAATTTTCTGAGATAGTCAAATTTTTGGGTAAAAATTAAATACCATTTAAATATATAATGTGTTTTATGACATCATAATGACCCAATAGTGATGTAATAAAATAGAATAATCATTATGATCAGACAATATATGTTTTAAAATTAAAATAATTTGATTTTTTGTCTGTTGGACTTACTTTTCAAAGCATTAATGGACCCTCCAAGACTTAATAAACACCTTGTCCTTTTAAATTAATTTCCATGGGAGTGTGACTCACCTCCACATAAGAAACCTTATTATTTTAATAAGTTCGGACTTTGGCCTTATAAAATACTTTTTTCCTCTTACCTTTTCCAAAAACCATGGGCAAAAACCATAGGATGGTTTGTGGTTTGGATTAATTTAAAATAAGGGGTCCCAAACCTAAATAATAAAGAATTCTCTCACCTTTCCTATATAAACCCACCCAAGCTCCCACTTCCTCAACACTCAAAGCCTTTTTAGTTCGTCCATCCTCTGCCC
Organism: Viscum album; assembly: GCA_963277665.1. Lineage (NCBI taxonomy): Eukaryota > Viridiplantae > Streptophyta > Magnoliopsida > Santalales > Viscaceae > Viscum > Viscum album. The sequence goes on along the minus strand of OY728167.1, from coordinate 16,651,525 downwards.
TAGCCTCTCTATAATCCTCCCAAAGTGCCCCAAGCTCCCAACAAGCCTCTCACAAGCCTCTCTCTAGCCTTTGGAAGCACACTTCCAAGTAAGGGTTTTTTCTTCCTTTCTCCTTTTTGTCAATTTACTTTAAGTTGTATTGCCATTTTAATTTCAATTATGAATGTTGGGGTTTGGTTTAGAACCTCCCCCAAACTTTCCTCTTATTTTTTGAATGATGGGAGACCCCTTTTTCTCTCATTAAATGCTTCCCATGTACACCCGTTACTATACCGAAATTCCGAAAGGAACTTCTCTCTCTTCTTTTACATTCAAGCAATAATTTTGTATCCTGAATCTAAATTCCATTAAAATTGGGGTTACATGTATCTATATGAACTCCTTAATGTCCATTACATGTAAATATGATGAGTAACCCCTTTATCTCTCATTAAATTCCTCCCATGTACACAAGTTACTATACCGAAATTCCGAAAGGAACTTCTCTCTCTTCTTTTACATTCAAGGAATAATATTGTATCATGAATCTATGTTCCATTAAAAATGTTTGGAAATGTATCTATATGACCTCCTTACTTTCCATTACATGTAAATATTATAAGGAACCCCTTTCTCTCTCATCAACCATTTTTATGAATTCTTATGTCACGCCGTTACGCTTCCAAAATTGCACTGATTTTCTAAGCCAATGCCTTTGTGTAGTGAATACCATGCCCATTTCTCCATCAAGGGTATTCACCTTTATGCACATTTACTTATTGATTATAATGTTTCATGTATTAATTTCACATTCCTTTATCACGGAATAAATTATTATGTTTTATGAATCAAGGTTTAATGATCCATGTGGCACACTTATGCATGAAATGAAATGTTTAAGAAGGGTGCACCCTTATAGCGCTCCAATGCATTGGGTAATGTATAGTATCATGATACGTCATGTGCAATGAGTGTTGACTCATGATAATTAAAGTTCAACAATGTTTTACTCATGCATCATGTGCAATGAGGATTAACTCATGCTCTATGTGCAATGGACCATGGCTCATGCTAATTTCATGTTATGTGTTGTTGCCACATTTCCATGTTATGATTATCATTCTTTTTCATGCCTTTATGTTCATGTTTCTCTTATGATCTATTGATATGCCTATTGTCTAACATGTATTGTAATCTTCATGTTATTCCATGTGTACTCCCTTACTGGGCTTTATAGCTCACCCTTTTCTTATGCATGCCCTCAGGTTATCCCATGCAATGCTAAGTACGAGGGAATGTAGTGGTCTTGTAAAGGAAGTTTTCAATAAAGATGTTTTATTTCATGTCTTAAGTATTTATGTAATGATCCTAATCCCCAAAGACACTAAAACTCTCGATCTTCATTGTTTTATGAAGTGAAGTTTTATGTAATAAATCATGTTTAAGTTTGTAATAAAAGCAGGGTTGTCATATACAGCTTTAGGGATACCTTAGAGAAATCCTTGGCTTCATCATACGCCATCGTGGAATCGAAGTCGACCCTGAAAAGACAAAGGATATGCTTCACTTACCACCTCCCTGCAATCTCACTAAGTTGAGAGGATTACAAGGACACATGGCCTATATCCGGTGGTTCATAGCCAACCTAGCTGGAAAATGTTTTCCCTTCACCAGGTTAATGAAGAAAGGAGTTACGTACCAATGGACAGATGATTGACAAGAGGCGTTCGACAGCCTGAAAAAGTAACAATTAATCCCACTGGTGCTCCTGCCCCCCATTGAAGTAAGACCTCTCATCCTATGTGTGACGTCCCTAGAGCGGTCACTAGGAGCCTTCCTCGCACAAAAAAAATGACGCCGGCAGTGAAAACAGTCTCTATTACCTTAGCTGAACCATGATTGATGTTGAAACGTGATACTCAAACATCGAGAAGAGTTGTTTGGCCTTGGACTTCACAGTTCAAAAATTGAGACATAATCTGCAGCATCATGATGTCCATTTGGTCTCGTGTAGTAACCCGCTCAAGTACATCCTCAGCCACCTGATGCCGACCGAGCACCTATCCCGGTTGGCGGTCATCCTACAATAGTTTGACATCCTGTTGTGCCTTAAAAAGCCATCAAGGGCTAGGAATTAGCTGATTTTCTGACAGAGCACCCCTTGATAGGGACCACCCCACCTGACATCGAGCTACCTGATGAAGACATCTTGTCGGTTCAAGAGGAGTTCCCAGCATGGGAAATGTACTTTGACGACGCATCCCGAAGCCCAACCGGGAAGAGTATGAAGGATCCCAAATTTAACAAGGTGGGTTTGGGGATAATACTCATGTCCCCATGAAAGGCAGTCTTACCATATTCCTTCCTCCTATCATAAGGATGTATGAACAATGAAGCGGAGTATCAAGCCCTCATTGCAATCCTGGAACTCGCACTCCAGGCACAAGTACATCACATTAAGGAAAAAGGTGACTCAGAACTCGTCATAAAGAAAGTCAATGGTGACTATGCGATTAAAAAGGAGGATATGATTCCCCTATTTGACCATGTATGAGGGTTTATGGCATAATTCTCCACAGAACCAACACTGAACTATGTTCCCCGGTCTCAGAATGCCCAGGCCGATGCATTAGCTAATGCGGCCAAAACCCTAGCTGACCCAGACCAGGATGAAACAGTTATCAGTATTGCTCATCGTCAAATGGTCTTGCCATTCGTTCAGACTGAGATGGAAGAAATCAATGCAGTTAGTCCTGTCCCTGAGCCATATGCTCCTACCATCGGCTGGATGACCCCCATTGTAAACTACCTTCGAAGGGGAGAACTTCCATGAGACATGGCTGAAAGAGAGAAAATAAAGAGAAAGGAAATCAACTTTGTCCTATATGGCAGCACAGGTCAGCAAGAGGCCCTCTACAAACAAGGCCTCAACAGAGTCCTCCTCATATGTATTGATAGAGAAGAAACTGCTGCCATCATGACTGAAGCTCATGCCTGAGTATGTGGAGCACATCAGCCGGGGTCCAAGCCTTCCCATCACATTCGAAGGATTTGGAACTATTGGCCCACAGTGGCTTGTGATTACGAGCACTTTACCACAAAATTACACTCATGCCAAATTCATGCCAACTTCAAACACCAACCCTCAGAGTTACTTCATCTTTCCAAGTACTCCTGGCCATTTTCCATATGGGGAATAGACGTCATGGGGCCATATCCTCCCGCCATGGCCAAACAACTGAATTATATCTTTACATCAACCAAATTGTTTTCCAAATAGACAGAAGTTTTACCCCTTAAGGAATTCAGGACAAGAAACATTGTTAGCTTTGTGAAAACCAAAATCATCACTAGATTTGGTGTCCCTCATGCCATATTGACGGATAACAACACCAAATTCTGCTCTGCTGAATTGGAGAAACTATACCAAGAATATGGTATCAAGGCTAACCACTCATCCCACTACCATACAGTGGCCAAAAGATAGATAGATTCTTTCAACAAGACCTTGTCCAACATTCTCCAGAAAATGGGGGAAAAAGACAAGAAATCGTGGCCGAATAAACTCTTTCATGCATTGTGGGCTTATCAAACTACAGTCCACACCACTACTCGGACCACTCCGTACTCATTAGTATACGGAACAGAAGCGATCCTACCCATTGATCTCCAATTTCCCTCGCTCTGTGTTGCCATTTGTCATCAATTATCCAATGATGAGAAATTATAAAAGCATCTTGGTGAATTGGAATATCTGGATGAAAAGCGATTGCACACTTTGCACCATCTGGAAGTGTATCAGAACTAGATCGCACGAGCCTTCAATAAAAAGGCATGTCTTCGGTCTTTCGTGGAAGGAGAATTGGTGTAGGTCCTTCGGACCCCAATGATACCCAGAAAGAAACCACCAAATCTAGAGCCTAAGTGGGAGGGAACAAATGTTATACACAAGGTCTACTCCAACAATGCATATGCCTTGATATCCATGGATGGGCAGTTCACTACCGCTCTGACAAATGCAAGATTCTTTAAAAAGCATTTCGCATAATAAAAAGTAGTTATCGTCTGAGCTACAGGACGTTAAACTGCAAAGCACACAATGGTCCAAACTCTATGACCTTAAACTAAGAGTATTTCATCCTCAATTCATGATGTTAAACTTCACGGATTCTAGATAACTAAGTACGGCTTGATTCCTGCCCTCGTAGGATACATAGTGTCACCAGGGTCCCCTATCCTGCTCTGCTTCCCCCAAACGGAATAAAGTTAAAAAATGTCCCCTTCCCCCATGTACGGATTGACGCTTCATTGGGTGTACCTCTTTCAGAGAACTAAGTACGGCTTGATTCCTACCTTTTCATGATATGTAGCGACACCAGGATTTTGTATCCTGGCCCATCCAGCCCCAAAGAATATTAAAAATGCCCTTTCCCCTCGTGCAAGGACCAAACATCAATGGGGTGTATTACTCGTCCTTACCGCAAGACGTTAAACTGCACATATAAGGAATATAAAAAAAATCCATTTTCCCCTGGGTATGGACCAGACCTACATGGTGTGTATTATCTTCTAGAGAACTACGTGCGGCTTGATTCCTGCCTTTTGCAGGATACGTAGGGAAGCCAGAATTCCATGCCCTGGCCCATCGACCCCAAATGAAGACAAAAAATACCCCCTTCTCCTGTACAGACTAGACTCGTGTGGGGTGTATTCTCTAAAAGAACTCCATGAGGCTTGATTCCTACCCTCGCGGGATACATATTGATGCCAGGGTCCCGCATCCTAGCTCATCCATTCCCAAACGTGTACCGAACAGACCAACACGGGGTGTATTCTTCATCCTTACCGCACGATGATTAAACTGCATAGATTTTATAAAACTACATGAGTCTTGATTCATGCCCTCACGGGATACGTAGGGATGCTCGGGTCCCCCACCCTGGCCCAACCGTCCTCAAATGAAAGTAAAAAAAAATGCCATTTTCCCCCATGTACGAACTAACCCTGTGCGGGGTGTACCTCCTTCAAAGAACTACATACGACTTGATTCCTGCCCTCACGGGATACATAGTGATGCCAGTGTCCCCCATCCTGGCTCAGCCATTCCCAAATGATGATTAAAAAAATCCCTATTCCCCTATGTACGGACCAGACCTTCACAGGGTGTATTCTTCGTCCTCACAACACAACGTTAAACTTCACGGACTTCATCATGACCCACCCAAGATATATGGTTAAATGAGATGGGAATACTCCTTGATCAATTAGATTCATCCTCTCCATAGATCAGACTCCACGACCTGAATAATGGCGGATCTTCATAACCATTCATGGCCATCGGAAGTGGAAAGTTATCGACCCGGGGACACCTTTGTATGACAATGAAAACCATGCCCTCAGAGGCTCTGTATATTGATATCCCCTGGACCGTCTACCAAAGAAAATATTTTCTCAGGAGATACTCTTCCCAGCTCCGTACGCCTACTGGCCTTAGAGCCCACATATCATATCTCCCGATCCAAAAATTTATGGAGGAGTGGTTTATAAGTTCATTCCCCTCTCACATCCAAATGTTGCTAGGGTATCCCTACCTGGTTAGCCTATGTATCCGCCCGGGGTTCACATGAAAATCTGCATCTACGAACATCAATTCAGGGCTAGGATACTTTGACTCAATTGACAATTACGGTGAAGATGTTTCTCGTATGCTTGAACACCATTACCCCCATATACTGAACTCTGTGCTATGAGAAATCCCGGATTCTCATAATCATCCATGGCCATCAGAAGTGGAAAATCATTAACCCGCAGACACCTTTCTATGACTATGAATACCATTCCCTCAGCGGCTTTTCATATTGATCGTCGTTGGGCCATCTACCAAAGGAAATATTTCCTCAGTTGATACTCTTCCTAGATCCGTACGCTTACCGGCCCCAGAGCCCCCATACCATACTTCCTGATCCGGGAAACCTCAAAGTTACAGTTTACAACCTTCACCCCCACCATATTCAGAGTATATCAGAGCATGTCAACTCAGATATCCTTCGAGTGACTGCAGTGATAGTCACCCAATGGTCCGGGCTCTACGAATATTAAACTAAGAGTGCTTCATCCTAAACGCATGAATTTAAAATGCATGGAATGATGGTACACCCCATGCACAAGATATATCAGCACAGTGAGCTCTCTGAGCTTTAACAGCAACCAGGGATGAATATCCCCGACATGTCCTGATATTTTCTTACCAAATGATAGTGTTCGTGGCCCTGCTAATTGACGATTTTCATAATCATCCATGGCCATCGGGAGTTGAAGGTCATCGACCGGTGGAAACCTTTGTATGAAAATTAATACCATTCCATCAGCGGCTCTACATATCGATATCCCTTTGCCTGTCTACCAAAGGAAAGAGTTCCTCAGGCGATACTCTTCCTAGCTCCGTACGCTTACCGGCCTCAGAGCCTCCATATCATCTCTCATGATCCAAGAAGCCCCCGAACCACGATTTACACCATCAAACCCTCTGCACATTTTGGAAATACCGAGATATTCAAGCCCAGTTACATTCTAATCAATAGTAGCCTTTGCAACTACATCCGTTCTTCATGACGATTAAAACTGGACGGAACATATCTTGGCCGCTTGGTGTGAAACTAAAAAGACCACGCATTAAACATCCCGGGATGTGCCTCCAACTACAATAATTTTAGCTGGTTTAAAAATTCCCCCCATCCTTTCTACACGATGTTAAACTTCATAGCATCAGAAAAAATTCCCCACGTCTTCGCTGCACGACGTTAAACTACAAAACATCGGCAAAAAATGTCCCCCGTCCTCGCTACACAATTTTAAACTGCACAGTATCCTTTAATAATTCTCCTCATCTTTACTTCATGATGTAAAACTATATGGAATCCATCCTTACCCCATGAATATAAAACTGTGTGAAACATAAAACACCCTCTGTCCTCACCGCATGATGTTAAACTGAACGGATTTAGTAATGATAAAAATTCCCTCGTCCTGGCTGCATGATGTTAAAATGCATGGTCAAACCTGTCATGGGTTCAGTGAGGAATTGAGGCTTTTACTCTGTCCCTTAGTGCACAGGCTAGGCCTGCACAATCCACCATCTCACACCAGCGTGAGAAGGGATGACTTCACCCATTCACGAGAAATTTAGCCAGATGTTTCTCTCGTATCCAGGAACCCTCTCCTCATAAACCATACTCTGTACTCAGAAAAAAATGAACTCTCATAATCCACCCCTTGTGGTCCTGAATATCAACTCCCCTAAAGTTTCTCGGCTATCGGGAGAATACAATCATTGACCTAAGGAATCCTTTGCATGAATATGCATACCATACCCTCAGCGGCTCTGCATAATGACTGACCCTGGACCATCTACCAAAGGCAAGATTTCCTTAGTCAATGCTTCTCTCTGTACACCTCCTGGCCTCTGAGCCCCCATATCCACCCCGAGATTCGGAAACCCTCTGAGTTACAGTTTACCAACCTCTTTTACAACCCTGCCTGAATATGGTGGAATGTCTCTGACGAGATTAACGAGAACTAGGAGAAGTCGTTCCATTCTAGATAATTTCCCAAAATCATGACCTTAAACTGTGCCAAGGTCAAACCATAATTTATGCTAGATAAATCATTGGACAAGGACCCTGCATCCACACTCTTGATTAATATATATGTTCCAAAACCCTTTCAGATGTCACACACCCTTTCTGAGCCACCCTTGTTGGCTTTCATAGCTCTCCAAGCCACCCATGGTGGTTTCCAAAATCCAGAATTCCACGAGGTCCTCAGGCCACTAGAAATGGGCAGTCATTGACCTAAGGACACCTTTTCACGACTATGCATACCATGCCCTTCATGGCTCTGTATATTGATCACCCTTGGCCTGTCTACAAAAGGCAAGATTTCCTTAGGCGATTATCTTCCTACAACTACACGCCGATGCATCTCCCATGCCTTGATACAAGACCTACATGTCATTCAAATCTAAACATGTTACCCCCACATCTAAAGGGTATTGAGACATATTTTAATTAACCAAACCTCCTTGGGCCCCTCACCCCACCATATCTGGTCAAAGCTGTTCGACCTAAAACATCAGTAATGATCGTGTTGTCAGCAGAACTTTAAACCACTCAAAAAAAGAGGCGCAAATCCTATTCGGCCGGAAACCCAAAAATGGAAACCAAAACAAGAGTCGGGCCATACCTGCTGGGTCTACGCCTAATCGGCCCAGGAAAAATTTGGGTATTAATAGAAAAGACGAAAAGTTTTTGGGGTTTTTCTACAAAACCCTAGAAATAGTCAAACTATGCTTGCTGGATCCCATGGTATAGGCAAAAATTAGAGCTTGTTTCTCCTTTAATATTTTCCTGAATTATGATCAATTCTGATTCAGTGAGTTTTTATTTATGCTACAATTTTTCCCGTTACAACCAAATTTTACAGCAAGGAAATATCGACATAGATTGTATTACGTTTAGATGAAAAGGGAGGACGTCCACAAGTTGGGCCTCTCCCTCACAACAAAAAAAGAGTTAAAAGAGATTGTACAGTACTGGCTCTGACAGTCACAAAGGAGCCGGGATCGCTCTCACCATCAGATCGGAAACCGTGCGGTGAAGGTTGTTGCAAGTCTTCTCCAGCACGACATTCTCCCTAGCCTCAAAATCGACCACCGAACGAGTATGCCTCACTATCATTTGGAGATATTTTATCCCTTTCCTGGTGGCTTCAAGGTTACAAGTAAGAGTTGAAAACTGATCCCTCGGCATGGATGCTCGAGCTTCGCATTCATGCAGCTTGGTAGATAGGGTGGTCGCATGATCTTGAGAGCTCACCTCTTATGCTATCAATTGATAGAGCTTCAACATGGATTCCTCCAAGGATCGGGTCCCACAAGGAGAGACAGTGAGGTGAGAAAGTTTGTGTTCACTAGAGGCAACTTCCTCATGGTCCATGTCAACCTGGAAAGCGAGAAAATGAAACTACTGATAGTCAAATCCACCTGACCCCAAACCCAAGAAGAGTTGTCGGAGGGCTTCAGTTTTAGTCTCAATCTCAGCCAGAGGAGTTTTGGCAACAACCTCGCAAATTCGGGTCCAAGCCCACCTTCTTACTGCTCGGTGGTCCTCCATGACACGAGGATATTTGGTATCATCTCTAGTTAGCACATGAATGAGGTCTAGCATTGAAACCAGTGCAGACATGTGCATGCTAGAAGATTGTCCCGAAGCTAGAAAGTCTGAAGCTTATAACCCCTGTCCAGGCTTGGGAATCAAGTTTCTAAGTCTGGTATCGGCCGGAAAAACATCAGGAATTATCTCGCAGGGACCCGAAGCCACATGGTCATTCTCATCCACATCCAAGAATATTGGGTCCATCTGAACTTCGGCCGCAGAGGAGTTGGAAGAGGAAAATCCCCTAAGTCGCTTTGACCAAATAACCATCAGTCGGTCCTCCCACAAAGCCGATGAGGAAGATGCGGTAGGAAAAATAGCCACAATAACTCATGATTTGGGAACCTTCTAGACTGCCTTCCCCAGGATCCCATTAGGATAATGATTTATCCACATTCTTGCATACTCCAAGGATAGGCTGGCATCTGCTCCTATTCGAGGAAAGGGAATGATTATGTCAGATCCCTCCCGCATCAGCATCAAACACCATTGACAGAGAGTGTCCAGATGCAGTCTTCGAGCCTGAAGAGGGGGAAGGGAAATATGGAGTTTCATACATCCACACTGGAGAGAAAAATGATATTAGGCATACAACTCAAACAGAGAAACGCCGTCACTCCGCGCGGACAAAAACCCGTCCTGCAGTAAAATCATTTAAGAACGCTCCTCTAGGATCCCCCTACGGTTGTCAACCACAACGCCGGAAGGGGTGGGGTAGGGAGTGAAAGCTAACTAGGAGAAGTCACTCATAATCTTGATGACTTCATCAGATCTAAGGGACTGCAAGTGAACTCCAGCTATATCGAGCAGGGTAGGCCAAAAGGTAGGAAGCGGGATGGCCGTGTTATGATGATACTCACAACAGCAGCAATGATTCTTTTTCTAGCTGTATAAGAATTGAAATGGTCCACTCAGACGGTAGGGTGACCCGCCCTCCGGCACGTGGCTCAGTAGTTCGTAAATACGATCCAAAGCGGGCACGACCGAATTCACCAGGCAACCCTCTTCCAACTCTACTTCCATCATCATGGTGTAAGACATGACACCTTGGTTAATATCCTGAGAATGGAATAGCCACCAACTCAAAAACATGGTGAACAGACCTGCCATCTTGAGCATGGGTGGCACACCGGGGCGCACCTTGTAACCCCATGAAAGGTAGTCGCCCGCCTCTAGAACCGGCCATTAGGAACCTGGGATAGTTTTTGATTGCTAAGAAGGATGAGTCATGGGGCGCTTGATCTTCGGAACAGGACCCGTGGTATTTATAAATAACAATATCTAGGTGCTATAGTGAATAAGAGAGCGGGCATGCAAGGCTTGACTCAGTTACTACTCCGCCTTAACCAGTGGATCCCTCGCCAACGAAGGCACCTGTTCGACATTGTCCCATGCATCCGGAGTGGGAAGAAACTCGTTGTACATCGTACCAATGATCGTAATCCCTACCAATTGGTATATGTACCACAAACTAATAACAACTTCACCATGGGAAAGGTGGAAAGGATTAGTGCTTGAACTCCAACGACTAAGCAGGTCAGGCAGGATCGAAGATGGTGGGTAAGCAACAAACTGGGAAGCCCACACTACTGAGTATAGATTGACTGCTTCCAGTGACTTGGGAAATTCACAACAATGATGATGGACCCAGAAGTTCCAGGCCTAGTCATTTGAGAAAAATCCCACCAGATCGAAGATCCCACCTAGGAATCCACCCTACGCCAGGATCCACTCGAGCATGGTTGACTATGGAGGGGTAACTATTGAGGACAACCTCTTGATATAAGTCTTGAGTGTATTGATCACTTTGGATCCAAAAAGAGCCTCTCAAAATGATAGTGTCTTTTGGATCAGAATAAGAGATCATCTTCCCCAATTGGAAGAGGGTCGCCTGAACGCACTTTGGAGATGCTTCCAAGTAACGAGATGGGAGGCCTAAGAAATTAGGGGGGATAGGGACATCGACTTGAAGACTGAAGCCATAAAGCGGAAGTGAATTTGGTAATGGATAACCCAGGATCTCAAGAGAGAGAAAGTCCTTCAAGACACCGTCTTCGGGAATGATGGATCAACTAGGGTCCTCTTTGATGCTCTCAGCTCTACGAATCATAGCTAGACATCTCCTATCACCAGTTGGAAGAGGCTCGACAGCAGGCCTGGGTGTAGATTGAGGAGGAACCATATTTTCTCCCTGCATTATAAAAATCTGGAAAATAGTTAGTCTGGAGTAGTAAAATATGGACAAGAATGCCCAAATATATGGAAAAGGACTCCGTCAAGGATCCTTCATGACAAGGTCCACAAGCTGGACCCAAAGGATGGTTCACGCTGGCTACATCCCGTGAACCAACCCTACGCGGAAAAATTCTACAGTACTCTGGCCAGCGGAGAGTTGGCCAGAAAACTGTAAACCAAGTTGCTCTGAGGAATCTCAATCCCGGATTTAAATGATTAAGTTCGGAAGAATTATGGAATTTTCAATGTTTGGAAGATTTTAGTCCACAGACCATCAAACCCGTGGAGAGAGTTCCTACGCCGCCCTTCGTGACTTACTTTTCAGTTAATTAAAAGTGTTAGTTCATAGTTGGGAGATTGTTCTGTGGGTGAAGGCATGTGAAAACAAGGAATGTATTGTATAAGCGGAAGCGGATTCACGGACGTGGAGTTTCGTGAAGGAATGAGCATGTGGAGACGAAAAGTATGAATGCTCTGATTTCGCGAAGAATCCAGTAAAATAAAAAGGTAGGGCCCTCCATATTTATAGGCGTGGTCCCCTACTAGGTCCACTCCCCTTCCACAAACCATCCATGTTTCAGGACCACTCTACATCGGAATAGTCTCCTCTTCGTTCCGATCAGACCCCATTCCGATGGGGGGCATTTGTAGGGTCCTGAAAAACCTGCAAAGAAGAATGATAATCCCCATTTTCCCTCAAAGTATTGGGAAAAAATGTGGAGAATACTCAAGGGTTGGAAAAAGAAGAACCGGTCTTCGGACCGGTCTAATATTGAAATCACGCGGCCGGTTTGGTGAAGCCACCCCTCCGAGGACCCCTATCGTTCGAGGAACAGAGGCGTGGATCCTCTGCAGGCACGAACCAGGATGGGCGCCAACCCTGTCTACCGTCACGAACCACCCTGGCCGTGAACCACATCAACCCGCCCGGACTGCAATCGCTGTTGTCCAGGGAATGGAGGCAGAACCCTCTACAGCCGCGAAGCACTCCCTAAAGTAGTTTGGTTCGCAGAGGAGGCACATTCAATGCCCCCCACGAGGTGTAGTTTGATCAAGTCATCCGTAAACTGGGATTCCGGTCATGAGCTTGCGCAAAAGGTGCCACATGACCACAATATACCCCCTTTCCTCCCATATATAAAAGGACATCAAAGGGGAGAAAAGGGGAGATCGATCAGATTCGGGAGGAAGGATTTCGAAGGAAGGAGCTTAAGATTTCACAAAAAGTGAAGTTCCAATTCGCGAACCAGAATAGGTATGAAGCTGGAAACGAATTAATAAAGAACTAAAAATGCATAACAACTTGGTGAACTGCGAACTTAAAAAAAAGACCACGGACCCTAGCCCCTCCACGGATGCACTCCCCGTGGACTATGGAGTTTATGGACCTTTTCTGATCTGAGGCACCGCGTAGAACCCTCCTATGCGGGTGAATCCCTGACCAAAGAACCCATGGCCGGCGTCACCCTTGGCCGCCGCTACTAACATGGACTTCCCCGCGTACCAACCTAGTACGCGAGCCGAACCTGAAGCCACATACTACACTGATATGCGGTATGCCTATCAGTCCGCGGACCACCCTGGTTCGTGGATGGACTGTCCAGCTGTGTAGCACCCCCCTACGCGAAGGGAGCCACTCCTCATATACCCATGTGGTCCACCAAATCCTTCGGTGTTCTAATTCCCCAAGCCAGATAAAATTCTTGGAATCCGGCCGGATCCTTCACAAGCCGCTCATTGGCCCATTCATTGGCCCTGAGCCAAGACCTCCACCGAAGCCGCCAGACTCGTATGATGTAACCTTCAGCCACATAAACGCGCCATTTTGAGTTGACATACCCATGGTAAGCGAGGGAAAAGGGTTTTCTCTGACCCTTGAGCGGATTACAGAAGCATTTCTGGGTTCACATTCCCACGGTTATGCAGGGTCTGGGCCCAGGAGTCCCCTTTCTGCCTCTCTACTCACCGGGCTAAGGGGCCCCACATCAATTTCCCCTCAACTCTGGCGGTGAGCGCTTATCCCTCCTTCTGGGAGTGAACAGGAAACCATCCTGGTGTAAACCCCTAGAATTTCTTGTCGGAGGTATCAACCATGCACCTCCGTACTTCCTCGGTTCTAGGGGCCGAGATGGGAGATGAACACATGGGATTTCATTATCCATTCCCCCTCCCATTGGGCTGGGTCAACCTGGGCATCCCTCCTAGAGTAAGACCCACACCATCCTCACAGGAATCCAAGGACTCTTATCCTTTCAACATGGAGGGTTCATTGCTCCGCTATGTGACTTATACCTTTCTCGAACATCAGGGAGAAGGAGAGTCCAGCGGTACCAGCCTTCTTCTCAGATCGTTGTCTGTCTCCGCTTCCCTCGGTAGGGAGAAAGTGAGAGGTTAGCTAAGTCTATTGAATTCTCTTGTTTCTCACACTGAGCATGACTCACATGGTCTTAGAGATTTGTGATGGTTGTGGCATCCGCACAATGATGGTGGACATTGCGAACTACATGGACTTTGATCCCCTATCTCGGGGTACGTAGGAAGCCTCCACGAGGTTCAAGCCCACCACCCGGCCATTCCGATTTCTTTCACATCGGTTCATCCTTCCTCCCACATGATGTTAAACTATAATTGCGAACTACATGGACTTTGATCCACTATCTCGGGGTATGTAGGAATCCTCCACGAGGTTCAAACCCACCACCCGGCCATTCTGATTTCGTTCACGTCAGTTCATCCTTCGTCCCGCATGACGTTAAACTGTACTTGCGAACTACGTGGACTTTGATCCCTTATCTCAGGGGTACGTAGGAATCCTCCATGAGGTTCAAGCCCACCACCCGGCCGTTCCAATTTCCATCATGTCGGTTCCTCATTTTTCCGGCATGATGTTAAACTTTACTTGCGAACTATGTGGACATTGATCCCCTATCTCGGGGTACGTAGGAAGCCTCCACAAGGTTCAAGCCCACCACCTGGCCATTCCGATTTCCTTCACTTCGGTTAATCCTTTGTCCCGCATGATGTTAAACTGTACTTGCGAACTACGTGGATTTTGATCCCTATCTCCTATGTAGGGTACATCGTAAGCCTCTTCGAGGTTCAATCCAAACAATCAGTCATTCTGACCCCATTTACGCCGGTTTAACCACACCTTGGTCCACCTCAGAGTGTAATACCCATCCTAAACCGAACTACGTGGGTTTTTATTCCTCTCGTGAGGATATGTAGGAAGCCCGTATCATGGGTTCGATCCAAACACTCAAGTCATTATCTGTCCCCCCCTGGATGACAATAAACTCCAGAGTGCCCAGTTACGAGGCTTTAAAATAGTGCCGCCTGAATGAGTCCAGATTCCTCAGAGTCACTAATTCAACGAGGGATGGTAAACCTCGGGTCTAAATTATTTCGAACCCCTGTGTTCAGTTGACCATTGTCAATTAGGAAAAATATGTGGATACTATGCATGGGTATAAACCAAAGATTCGCGAACATATGAATACGTCTTAAATCTATAAGAGAGTCCCATAATATGCAATAATTCCCCCCCAAAATGGTGAGATGAGCCCGACTTCCCATCCTCTCGACCTATGTGAGTTCTTAAGCATCACTTGCCAAATCACCCAGCGAACGCCTGCCTTTGGATAGCAGGTCCACGTATCACTGGATATAGAACCATTGGGCGTTTCGAGAAAAAAGGGGTACACCTGATATGAGTGATTAAGCAGAATCCAACCTTCTCTAATCCACCGTCGGGTAGCACACATTTTCCCCCATGATTCCGTCGTGCATCGCGAAACAATTCCACAAAAAAAACAAACTAAAAAAATCAAGAGTAGAAATAGACTCCTGTATAGGTATAACCAAAAAGGACTATAAAAAGGATAAACCAACTAATAATTATGATAGTGTGGGTAGACTCCCACCATCTCACCACCAGTTACCCAACTCAACTAATAGAAAACCTCACCACCACACTATGGTGCCTAGCCTATCCCTACATCAAAATACATAACCAAGTATGAACACCACCAAAGGGGTACACAAGGTGTGTTCTAACTGGAACTGTAGGGACCGACATAGGTGTTCCATTTCTCGGAACAATAATACAATCATTCTCAACTTTAAATAAAATATGGCATGAAACAGTTTAACAGTTTTTACATCAAAAGCATGGGAAAAAATTTAGTTAACCAATTTCCAAAATTTTCACATAAATTGGGTAAATCGATTTCAAATAATTTCATATCCATATATCAAAATAGATATATCATTTAAAAAAATCATACATCACATATCATATCAAATCTATGGTATTACAATCATAATAGTACAATCCAAAAGCATAATCATAGGTAACATAACTCTAGGAATCACACTAGGATTGTATATCTAGGACACTAAAACCTAACATAGAAAAGTACATACACATCAAGACACTTGACATATGCATCAAGTCTAGAGATCCTTAGAATACCCTAGCAAGTGAACCCCCAACAGGTCTAACAAGTCCCTAGAAAAATGGTCTAGAGAGTAAAGGATAGCCCCATTAGCAAAAAACTAACAATAGGCAAGACCTATTACTATACCTCCCACCTAAGTACCCAAGGCTTCCCATGTTCTCTATTTTCCAAATCAAATTTTAAAACTAATTTTAGCAAACCATTCATTGAAAACCATCTCATAAACCATTTCACAATGCTTTGAAAACACATTTGAAATTTACCAAAACCACATGGAAAATTTCTTTTATAAAAAAACTAGTGAAAAACACACAAATAAATATTTCATATAATTCCATTTCATTTTATAATTTTTTTTATAAAAAATATGAGCAATGCAGTTTACCAACACAGTCTAGAGACAGAACCACCTACAACAAATCTCATAGTAGCACATGCCCACAAAGTGACCCATCAATAAGAAGAATTCAACAATGAAAATGAAGGCCTAGAATCAATATTAAAATCTTAAAATTGATTCAATTAAATAAAATAGTGGTAGGGTAAGAGTAAATGATAGATACCTCAAGAATACACACCCACCATACCACAAACAACATGAGAAACAACCCTCGGAGAAAGATTTCACCAGGTATCTAGATCGAAACAAGAGGAAACATCACCATAGATAAAAAAATACAACAACATAATGCAATGGAACTATTGTGATCAAATTAAATGATGAAGTAGAAAGGATTACTCACCTAGAGAGAATAAAATCCTACTGTAAGAGTTATCAATCACATAATGAATCAATCTTGATCAAACGGTGACTCCAAATATCACTAGACAGGGGATCTGAGTCAAGATAGAAGGGAGCATTGGGTGAATGAATAAAAGTTTTACACGAGTGAAACCCTAAAAGTCGTCACCATGAAATTGAAACAACATGTAATACCTTTACATGCCATGTAATGCTAGGGACTAAAATATGCTGAAAAACATGTCACCTTTTAATTAAAACCCTATCTTTTAACATTACATGATTTGTAACATTTACACAGTGTGTACTCAATCAACACTGTGTACATGGTTCGCATAATTTTCCCTACATAATTTACATTTGATGTACTCCCATTGAATGGAATTTATTTCTCCTAAAGACCTCTAAAAATACATATTCTTTAAAAAAATCTCAAACCAACTCGAGCGATTTATGAAATCGTGGCGAACCACACCAAAATATTACAAATTTATACCTATACTCCATTAATTCAAAAAACCTCCATCCCACACCCTTAGGTTATTATTCTTAGTAAATGTTCTCCTTCCTTAGGAGCCAAAACATTCTCCTAGTTAAAGTGGAAAACAAGAAAAGAGAGGGAAGATAAATGAAATCAGGTAATAAGATGTTACATTCTAACTATAGTTTTAAATAATCTTTTAAATGGATTTGATGATAGATGTATAATAATTCCTAAGATCATGAAATACAATAATCAAGAATTTACTTTATGAAGAAATCATTTATTATTATAAATTTTATTTTCACATTGATAATATCTCTGTAACATTTTATTCATGATTTATTGATTAAATTTAATTTTTTTAGTTATTTACCTTTACATATTGATTAAGCCTTATCTATTCATTATTGTAAAGTTATTTAAATTGAATGTGTGTTTAGATATTTACTTTTCCATATTTATTATTCCTTATGTGATGATGATAGTCAGGTTATTGATTAAATGGAATGGTTGTTCAGATATTTACCTTTAAATATTGATTAAGCCTTCCATATTCATGAAATTTATGTTTTTTAAAGGAAATGTGTGTTTAGTTATTTACCTTGAAATTTTATTTATTCTTATTGATTCATGTCACCTTTCAATTTATGTAACTTTTTTTGATCATCTAAGATCACCCTTATTTTGTTTTCTTTCCCAGGAATCTAGGAAGCATACTATAAATGATATGCAAGGACATGATAGATTTAATACTGATATTATTGAAATAAAAATTGAAATTTGTGCATTCCAATGTAATATGGCACTCAAATATGTGTCTATTTTGTTAAGACTACTAAAATATTTGGTCCTTCGAGATTCAATTCCATGTATTTTATGCCAAAGTAAAAAACCAGACAACATATATGGGCTACTAGGGTAAGGGTCATTACATGATAATTAAATTAAATCTAATAAATTAGAGGTAATGAATATGATTAAAAGATTTTGGGAAATATTTTGAGAAATAAAATAAATAATACTTTTAATATGAATGAAATTCAATAGGTATATCTAAAATGAATAATATGTTCATTTTAATATTAAAAATGCATTTTTCTAAAAAATAGTATTTAATGTGATTTTCTATTTAATAAAAATAAACATGTCCTTAATTTTTGATAATATATATTGATATCAATAATTTATTTTTACAAATTATTTAATGATAACAGTTAATATTAAGAATATACTATGTTATAAAGTTTTATTTTACTTATAAAAAGAGTTTTCATTATATTTTAAAACTTAATTAAAATGTTAAAATTTATATATATTTTAATTTTAATTAGAAAAAATTATCTTTATTTTTTGATTCATCATAGTAATATTTCTAATCATGTTTTTTTTATTTTTATGAAAATGTTGATTTTAGGGTGAATAATGGAATATATGTTTGTTACAAATACCGTGATTTAATGATATTATTATTATGCAAGTATTCAATATAAAATTTTAAAATATTTTTCAACAATAAATTTTTTTATAAGTGATATTATAAAAATAGAAATATTAATTTAGATTAAAAACCTATATTTTATAATTTATAATATATGATACATTTTTATCAAGAAATTGTTTTTCAAACATTATAAAATTATTATTTTAAATTTTATTTTTTAAAATTTTATATACTAAATCATATTAAATTAATTTAAAATTTGGAATTAGTTGGTTCAAATTATATAATAAGGAGGATTTTATTTTTATTCATTACTTAGAAATTACATAGTCAAAAAAAATTATTGTAGTAAAATTAAATTTGGGTTAAAATGGTTGAATCTAGTGAGAATTCTAGGAATATTTCAAAAATGTGTTGTAATTTGTATTTGAGGCCTTTATCATCCTTTATATCTACCTCACTCCATTAGTTATCTATTTTTTGATCAATATTCCTTGCATGTGAGATAAAATTATTAACAAGTTATGGGTATTAACAAAAATGCAATCCATTTTTACTTATCAACGAGGCCTCTCAATGCCCCATTAATATCATTCATAAAATTTAGGTTTCACCAAAAACAATTACATTTTATTTACCCTAAAATCATATTATTACTAATGTATCATTTATACACAAGGAAATATACTAATCCATACATGTCAAAGGAATTATCTAAGAAATGATCAAAGTTCTCAACGTGAGTAACTATTTTTTCCTCAAATTCATTTCTTTCTATATTACCTTTAAAATTATAATTTTCAAATACATATGTTATTTAATCAGTATTTTTAATCTAATTAATTTTATTATTACAAGGTAATAATATTTACCCACATTTTTCTTATTCCCTTAAGAGAAATGATAACGTGATTCTTATATATGCGAGGACTACTACCTCCTTGATATAACATGCTCATTTTACTTATCCTCTTATCATGATTGGTACAAAAATGAAATTTAAATATAATTATGATATTTATAAATTTTTTCTAATTCTTAAATTATATAGCATATTACTCCATTATCTCATTTTATGAAAATGAAATCATCACCCATGTTTACATATGAACTATCGCCTCCATGGAAATATGAATTCTTCTTTTCATTATCACTTATAATGGATGGTATTATGAATGAGTTTATTGGATTAATAGGATAATTATAATATCATTAATTATCTGGTATTAAAATTATGATATATTATTAATGATATGATCAATAAATAGTCAACATTAATTCAGTCCTTTAAAACTAGCATACTAAGAGGAAAGATTTTATACACATTATGAAATAATTTATTATCCATAAATTTTTTTTATAATTATAATAAATAAAACTAATAATCACTAAATAATATCATTATTATTTTTTTAAATAATATTACAACTAAACCACAACATTATCATCCATTAATCATGGTATGTTCATGTTTGGGTCTGTTTAACCACCTACTTGAATAATGCTGTGAATTTATATAATGAATGACTATGGGAAATTAAGTAATATTATAATATTATATAAACACGAAAATTATTATTTTTTTCTTATATAAAGGTAACATTATTATTAAACTCACAAATTATTAAAACAACTATTATTCATTAAGAATCACTGAAACATGATTTACATTGATTTCATATTCATGGGGAATGATTATAAATGAAGATTATAAATGGATAATATATGATTAAGGGTATGAATTATGTTATTGAGATATCTATGTTTTTATACATGAGATTAAATTACATTCATTTAATCCATGATAAATTTTAAGGGGTTTGTTGCCTCAATTTTGGTTCTTTGAGTTATATTACATTTTCTGCACAATGTCTTCTGTGTATGGGGTATTTACTTACTATAGATTAATTTTTTTCATAAAATTTATTATTTAAGGCGATATAATATAAAAAAATATATTATATCCTTCAAATGGGTATTTATTCCACTGGTATCATAGTAGAAAAGATTTTTGGTAGCTCAACTTTCATTAACTGAGTTGTTATAATTCTATTAAAATTATTTCATAACAGTTGGGTAAATTCTTCTATTTATTGTATAATGAGGTATTATATCTTTTTTTTATGGAATTACATTCCTACCACATAAATAATTATTTTATATTTCCTCCCTTATGGATTATGTTTCCCATAATAGATATTGATAGCTTAAACACTTTATACATTAATTTATAAAACATTTTCCTGAAAATTATTCTACCTTGATTAGGTTCTCCAGTAATAATATTTTATTATACAATATTTTATAACAATTTTTTTGGAAAATTAATTTTCAATATAAATAAGGTTTTATTAATTTTTATACAATGTGGGTTATTGATAAAGTAATTTTAATGTATTAAAAAGGTTTCTTTCATAATTGAATGTTTTATCCTAGGATCTGAATTTTAATTAGAAAAACTTATAATCGTTCAAAGGATATATTATTAGATATTAATTTATAAGTAAATATTTTCAAAATAATTCACTTTAACTTTTTAAAAGTGACTTTTGAAAGTGACATGTATGAGTTTTTTTCAATGATAAAAATGTTTTCCAAAAGCTCCTTTATGTTTTCACCTACATTTTCCATTTTATATTCCAAATAATGTACATACATGGGATATATTTAATATTATGTATCCTTAAATAAATATATATATTAATAATTTTAGGGATTAAACTGATGGTTCAAAAAATTTGATTCTTGATCCCATCTTATGTGATATCAAATGAATAATTATTTTTCATGGATATTTTTAATTTATATCATCGTCATTATGAGTTTCATTTGTTACAATGGGGATATGTTCCTTTGAAACCATCCACATTATTTATTTAAATGGATTATATAATGTCATTTTCTATAAATAATTTATCTATCATATAGTATTTCTTCTCAAATAATCACCTTTTATAAGCATGATTTTCCATACAATGAAATACCTCTATGAACACTATGTATTTCCTTCAATTGATTATATGGTGTTAAACAATATGCCATACAATGATTGATTGGTGGAATTATTGACATAACTATATACCCCATTATACATATGGTGTTAGTTGCAGGGATGATTATATAGAAATCTATTCCAATTCTTGATTAGGGAACTAGTGAAAACTTGTATATTTTTTATTCTGATATGGATGATTACTGATTAATTAGGAAAGTTAACTATCTATTTTTTGTCCATAAAATTTCATTCTTCAGATTTTTATGATCATTTCATCACATTTATTAACATGGGGATACATATTGGTGTTCTTTATGTTGCTATTAATATAGCGATGATTATTGAAAAATTTGATTATATTTTGTTTACGCATTATCTCATTTGATGAATTCATTAGACATAAACATGTGATGGGTGTGGTATGAAATTATATAGCCCCACAATGCATTGATAGGTCTCATTTGAAAAACTTTTTAGGTTATTTGGTGTATGCCTTACCAATTCATCAAAATTTCTTGATTGAATTCATGATCAAAATAATTATTCTTTATTATGAACTTGATGTAAAGAATTATATTTTAGTAGGGGCCTTGATGTTAAGACCAATATGTCTATAATTATTCATTCCATCACCATGAATTTTATTATTCTTATACATTTTATCTATTTAATTTAATTTTTATCTATGGATAAATATTTTTATCAGTTTTAGTTGATTTTGGTATTATTATTGACTATCTATTCCTAATATAATATTTATTCTCATATAATTATCACTTATGATATTTGTATATCATATCTTATGTTTAAAATTATTGATAATTCATGCTCACCTCTTAGTTGAATTGATTAATCAGAAAACAATTTGTGAGATGGTGGGCAAGGAATATCAATTATGGAAGCTATTTATAGGTCTGAGTAATGGTGGATTCAACTTCCATGGATTATATGATATCATTCAAAAAGTCATATATTCCTAATAATAATAGGAGAACCATGAGAGGTGTATCTACTCCTTGAAATAACGATACAAAAATGGAATCTATGGAATGATTCACCTAATATATAAAGTTGTAACCTATTGAAGATCCATGAAATTGAAACAAGGAAATCAATTTGACTACAGGGATAAAACAACATGTGCCTTAAATAATATTAATGATATAACAAATTTACATATTGGTAATTTTTCTTTAGGTCATTAATTATAGTAATCAAGAACATTCCACATTGGTCAAAGGGACTTTTTTATTAGCTATGTCTAAATAAACTAAGAGAGATATCCTCTAATAATCAATGAATAATTGCCACGAGTTGTTGGCTGATATGTAGTACCAATCAATCCATATTTTTCCATATATATTTTTTCATTCTGTTATTTTATATTTAATACTGAATGAACTTAAAATTTTTGTATATTCTCCTCAATTAATTAATTTACTGATAATAAATATTTTTCATTGATCTATTTTCAATTTTCCATATCATTTTGATCATAGATATGTGATAAACTATTAAACTTATGAAGAGTAATATCAGGAATTGTTAAATCCACTTGTAAATTTAACTCCATGGATTATGAAAATCATGATATTCAACTTATTAATTTATAGAATAAATTTTAATTAATTCCTTATCCATTTAACAGATTCCCTCAGATAGATATAGGGTACTCAGATATAGTGTTTTATGTGCTATAACTACCAGTATGGGTGAAAAATATATATTGGATTCATCTTGATTATGTATAATAAGAAAAATATTATTAGTTATAATATAATTATATATACACCATCACTATAAGTTAAGGTTAGAACACTCAGATATGGGTTATGGTTTCCTCTTGGATATGTGCTCTTAGATAGGTTTAAGAGGACCTGATTGGTGGGATATATTAAATCCCCATAAACTAAAGTTAGCCTATGTTGGTATAAAAATATAGAGTGAATTAGTGAAAATGGAATCATGAAGGAGATTTTTTTATAAGGATAATCCAATACCGAAGAGGTCTAAAATGTAATAAAACAACACATTCATATATTTCACATGGATTATAGAAACTAATATATTGAATGAATGAGATGATGCTAATACATTTTCATACTTTTTGGAACATTGAGAGTGTGTATTAAAATTTTTAGGGTCAATATGGTTAACTCTACAAGTTTTATGTATTTTTTATTAAACCTAAATTTTTCAGTGCTTGGGATAGGGGAGTCGTTGTGTCTAGTAAGCCATCTTTGGCTTAGATGGCCCATTGTGGGTTTTCAAAATGGAAATTTTTATACCTTTTACATTACAATGCACATATTTTTCCAAGGTTATTCAGGTTTCATCCCTATAAATCCAATACATGACTTTTTCTTAGGTCACCATTTATGAGTTTTCTACCAGGTGAGTATTATGTATCTTCCACTAAAAATTTATGGTTTTATATGTTGGAAAAATAAAACCATTGTTTAATGTCAGATAGTCTTCACCAAAATTTGAGGTCGTCTATAAAGTAGTAAGGATGAAATGAACATAGAATAAAAATATCCCAATACCACTAATATATATAGCATCATGGATATGTGCATGAATTTAAGGGTTATATTTCTATAACTGTTGCGTCCTGTAGTTTATGGTCACCCGATGCGGACTACTAGAGATTCAAGAATTTTATGTAATATTATTACTTGGAAAATATGTATGATATAAGAATATTTAACATTAAGGGTACTCAAATACACTTGAATATTTGGTTTATGAGATGTGTAAATCATAAAATGAAATTTAATGAATCGAGAAATGATTGGATGAAAAATGTAAATGGGGATTGGTTATTGAGAACATTCAATTGATGGGTTATGTTGTTATTTTTTCAAGGGAGTATGATATTAGTGGAACTTCTCCATAATATGAATACATGACACTGGTTGGAAAAGAAAAATATACAGTCAAAAATATCATTTCCAATAAGATCTATCTCTTAGAGAAAAATGTGTGTGTTATTGATAGCCATGAATAGTTTCTAAATATTCTAACATGTAATGGATGATATAGGATTCATAGGAATTGGGAATTTAATATGGTTTCAAATCCCTAATGGTTATTCAACATTGTAAGGATCACTTTCTATGTTTAATGGGATATAACCAGAAATACCCCAAACATTCTTGCAGGAGTTGGAGGTATAATTTTCTCTTTAACTTTGTCTTAGAATAGTTTATTCAATGTGTATATCATAACATTTAATATGTACATAATGTGGGCCCCAATGTTTTTATTTCTTATTCTTGATCCTCTTTAAATTTTCATATTTCATAAAAGTGGATGAATTAGAAAGTAGAGGTTATACTTTTTCCTTGGTTTTTCATAAAGCGGTTTAAACATTAAAATTATTCATGCCACTTTCATTTAAATTTTAGGCTATTGAATTGTAGGATAAAACTGTCTAGAGATGAGGATAATATTGATCTATTAAAAGGTTGAGATGCTTTATCTAGACATTTCATAGGAACCATTTGTGAATATAGACCCCACCACAAATTTAAAATTCCATAGAAAGAGATGTGCATAGTTTATGGTAATACTATATTGAAAAAAAAAGATAATTCATCACATTTATAATGGGAAATGAGATAACCAAACATGAATTGAAATACAAATTCTAAATATACCATCTTATAGAAGGGTTAATGTAGTTTATGGTCATGGTTCTCAACCAACAAATTGGGGATGTGATATGAAAACACAGATGGGGATCAAGAGAGAAGAATTCCCATAAATTTTTAATAGAAAATGATATTGATTTGAATCGTGTACAGATGTGTTTGATTCAAGAAGTGATATGATTGAAAAATTATTATATAGATATCTTCTGGCCTATATTCAATGTTTGGGTTTAATAAAAATGTTTTCAAAGAAATATAGTAATAGAGTAATATTTTATTTGGAAGGAAACCTATCTATCATTGGAAATTCCTAATATGGTGGCCTAAATATCATTACAATGTAAAAGTATACCTTGGATATGGATATGATAATTACCAATTTCCATGGGGTGTTTGTGATGATAAACATATTTTAGTCACGAATATTGTTTTGGAAAGGGGATAATCAAAAGTGATGGGAACATTTCTATCCCAAGCTAACCACAACTGGTTTTTTATATATTTTTAGAAAAGAGTGGAAATGTTTGGAACTTGACATCTAGGTATAAAATAAATTTTTCATATGTTACTATGTATACAAAAGTGATAGGGATTCAGCCAGAAAAATTTCAGATGAGGTCACTTCATAGATCTGACTAATGTGTAGTGGAAGAATGAGTTTCTCCATTCTAGTACTAGTTTAATATAAGAAACCCAACTCAAATGTGAAAATGAATGATCACTAGGATTAAGTCCAATATGTTTTATTTATTATTCTATAATGAGAGTTACTCACATTACCCCATCTAGTAATATAATATAAATCAAGAAACATATGATTCTTATTTAAATATCACTTTCATATATCTAACTCATATGCATGGGAGTGGAATTTTTATTTTCTTATGGGGTCAAAAATAGAAGGAGATCCCTAGATGTTACCTATGATTGGAGATATTGGTTTACACAATTATAGGTAATTTTAACCTGTCCCATATTTGAATAGAAACCTATTCGAGACACCCTTACCTGGATCTATCTCTTTTTTTAGTATGTTGGTTCATTAAGAAGTTTATGTTCATGAAGGATGGACTATATATCATAAAATTTAACATCATATTAAAAAGAACTTGATGTCATTTAATTTTGGTTGATATGATGAGTAACATTATTAAAAGGGTTTCATATAGATTTTATTGTTGAAAAAAAATCATATAACCATTTCTTAGTGTTGAGAGATGGGAGTAAACATGACATAAATGAACGAAGGATAAAACTCCAAGATAAAGTGGAGAGTGATTGTGATTTTTGGAGATTATGCTAATATGATATCCCAACATCTCTATGTATCTATAGGTTTTATTAATCATTATAAACACATATCCCATATATATATGAGGGTTTTATTATAGTTATAAGTTATGTGAAAAAAGACATTATGATAGGAAAATATAACCATTTCCATTCCACCTACAAAGAAAAAGATATCTCAAATGGGATGAGATATCAATAATGGGAATTTGTTTTGATTACATAGATCATGCATGTACATAAGGTGATATTATACAACTTGGGGTCAGATAAGATAGATTACTCCTAGAGATTTTAGGACTATAGAGCATTAACCTTATGTTGTACTATTTAACATCACGTGGAAAGGATGTTGGCCATGTTTCTTATTTTCATCCTACAAGGATGGTGGTGTTATGAATTTTAAAGTCATATAAAGAGGGACATTTCCATATAGTTTTGAGTCATAAAAAACAAGAATATTAGCAACACAATATCAAATTAGACTATGAATTCATGTAGTTATGGTCATATGTTGAGGACCAGTGTGTCATGTTTTTTATATGAATATTTCTCATGAAAAATTTAATGAAATTTACCTAGTTTCATTGATCATTCTTATCATAAATGAGGCATAAATATCATGATAGGGTGGGATAATTCATTCTAAATATGGGGCCCTCAACATACTCAATATGAATAATAAATCATAGACACCTGGATGAAATCTTGAAATGGGGGTATATTTTGTCTTAGCATTGTTTTATAAATAAGGAACCCTATACTATGGATTCCTTCACATATATGTTGTATATGTAAGGAATCTATGTGTTATGGAATGGACCACATTAATTAGATAAGGGTCTCATTATATGAACCCTAAATAATGTATTTTAATATCATGGAACTAATATATAGACATCTTTATGTATAAGGTTAATAAAATAAGGACCTTTTCAAAGAAATATAAATTATTATAGAGTGGACTTCTAAACCCATTATATAATTAGGGAATGTATTCTTTTTATAAACCCTTAACTGTTTGTGGGAATAGTTCACTACTTTAACATAGTAATATAGGATTATTACAAATTTTAAAAGACCTTATGTATGGTATAAGGTGATTTTAATTTCATGAGAATTGATTCTAATGGATCTCCATGTAGTTTATTTTGCATAATTTTTACTTATAAAGTTTATCAAATTTTTCTGATCATAGCTAAGACTATTATTACTATTATAACTGATTACAAATGATGAAACAAAGTGATGGTCATTGAACCTCAATGGGTATAAATACCTCTACCCATATATAAGAGAATATGTGATTTCTTGTGTGGCAGTATCAGTTGTGGTGTGATAATCCCATAAAGAGTGAAATAGTTTATATTTCCAAGACCTTTTATATTTATCCACAATGTTCTAATGAATATCAGATATCCTCTTATTGAAGGACTCAATTTATCTTTTTTTAATGAATGACAATGGGAATAATGGTCATACATGGATTTATACTATTGATATATCCATTTCAACGTGATGGAATAGAAATTAGCATCATTGTACATTTTTATTGTGTGAGGAAAAAAAATCTAGTAATGATATTAAAGGTCAAAATATTGATGATATTATTTTATCAATCTTGCTTAAGGAAACTATATATGTTTAATGTTAAGAATAAATTGGTGGATGTAAGGATTAATTTGAACTACCAATTTTTACCAAGGGGATATATTACTAAGAAACATATTACTTGGGTTGAAAATGATAAAGAGTATTTAGAATTTCATATTATTTATCAGTGTTGATGGATTATGTTTCCATATATCTGACAAGAATGGAACATCATGCTGAACTTCATATACTCTTTCTTCACTGATTTCTATAAGTGTCCAAGTATCCTACCCATGAAATTTATTATCATTCCATATAGATATTTCTCAGTTTCATTTGAAGAAGAAGATATATGTCGTAATTTTTTTAGGAGTCATGATAGCACTAATCAACATGGGCGTGAATCATAATCTATTCCTAGATTCACCCTCCATAGTTCATCAATGGTAGTCAAGACACCTTTTTTCATTATTGGAGGGGAATCCCAAAGATATTATTTATTTTCCCCTTCCTTTTATCCTATATTTTTTTGATTTAGAGGATGTATATGTCTTTTTAGATCTTATGAGGATACCTTTAGATCCAAAATATGATGTGGGATCATTTTCATTATTCAAATAAGAATGAAATATTTCTATAAATTGATAGGCTCTATAGTCTATTTTCCTCAAATTTTTTTGCGGGTAGTAATTGTTAAATGATTTATGCCATTCGTAATTTTTTGAAGGGATATTTATTATTTTATGAATTTATACATTAATAATAATGGTGACTCGGTCAAGGTAAATTATGAGGATATGGTTTTATTCATTTTATTGGGTAAAAAACAATAGTTCATTCTGTTGAATTCTTTTGAGATCTTCAGAGGATGATTATTCTAAATTGTTTTTGTGTATATACATATCTGTTAATGAAGTTAATCAATTATATTGGTGACAAAAATGAATGTACATATCTAGGTGGTAAAAATTATTTTTATATTAATAATAATATCCATTTAGATTGATGAATAATTTTAAAAAATATTTCACAAGGTTTATTCAATTGTTGATCATTAATTATTAATCTATGAGATCTTTGTTGTAGTTTCTTTAGTGAATGTTATAAGATAAGAATACATTATTATATATATGAGTTTGGACAACTAATTGGATGTGATAATTCAGTTTATGATACTTTTATACTTCTTTATATTTCTTATTGATGGAAATATATAGCAATATATGGTTCTATGTTACGTGCTATGTTTATAAAAAATTTGATATGAAGACTATATTTGGATAACTGATAGAATAATTACAGTAGTTTGATGATTCATTGAACTAAATAAATTAAGAAATTATTTTTTTCTATAGGTTAATTTCATTTTAATGTTCATGATATGATAAACAAGAGTGATGATACTCATGGATTTTTTTTATAATTTTTGATGAGTTTTTCTAATTTGGAATTACATTTATACTATAGTAGAGGATCAAATTTTTTTTATTACATTCCATATGTGAGGAATCAGAATGTTGTATTATAAATATGATTTATAATGATCATAAAAAATAAATTAACATATTATTGAGATGATATAAATAGAATCAAAAGTGATTGATGTATAATGTATTTCACAACATGGTTTATCACATGATATGTTTTAATATTGGAACTGAGGAAAATATGAGGACAATGGTTTAGGGTATTATTGTTTCTAATATGAAAATTTGTATTTATGTATTTAATAGGATAATATTTCATGTGATAACACTCTTTTATAATTCATAGATGGATTTCGTACATTATTTATCCCTAACTACTCTTTGTTCAATATGTTTTAGTCATTGAGGTATTACTCTATTAAGAGAGTACTAGTTATTTTCTTGGGGATCCACTGGAATCGGAAAATATTGGATTAGTGATGTGATATTTTTTTTATTACCAATTTTGTCATGACACATCCTACACTTGGTTAGTCACACATTTGTGAAAAAAAATTATATGTATAGTGAAATATTTTAAAACAATTTTTGGGGAACATAATAGTGAGGGGAATATGAAATTTTTTTAGGGTGTCTTTGACATGCTACCTACATTAGGATAAATTGAGGATAAATCAAGGAATGATATTAGTTCTTGGAGTATTAGTTTTTCTCTTAGTTGGATGAAGTATATATGAGCCTTTATATTTTAATGTTATACATCATATATTAAATACTTGAATAATTTTTTTTGGTGTATTTTGTTTTGGAAAGAATCATGTAACTTAAATATTGAATATAATCATTAAATAGGATATTTAAATTAATGGAATTTAGTTGATGGTATAATGTAATATTTCTGCATTGATGATGAACACATGAAATCGTTCTATGTGGGGTTAGTTCATTACATGGGATGACACTATTGATTCTTATTTCATATCCTTGAACACTCACTAAAAAATTACTTTTATATGTTTATTTAGAGCTATATGTGCTAGTAGGGGATGTAGTTATATAATGGTGACATTTTTATCATCATTGGTAATATCTAATCAAAAACCTCAATATTGTGGTAACATTTTTTTAACTAATGTTAAGATTGTAGTTTTTTATAACATATATAATGGGTTAATTATAATTATAATTATATATATATATTATATAAAGTGGTATCCTTGTAATATATTCAATAGGTAATTTTTTTTATTTCAAATTAGTTGATTATTTCAAAGAATATTATTTTATGTGAGTATTCATATTTTTCTTATTGTATGTTTTCATTGTTGGAAATTCCAAATATTCTGTGTGTTGATACCTCAATGATAGTTTATAGTACTTTTTCCATTTAGTAGAATGTTTGTGGAGTTTCGTTAATAACAATTCTAGTTTTAGTGGACCTCTGAATCACATAAATAAATATTACATCATTATATATATATATTCAATCATTTTTCAATAACATATGCATAGTTGTTGTAATGATTTAGGGAATTTGAATAATCCATACATAATAATTTTATTTCATGAATTATCTTAAACATTACCCACCAAGATCATCTCATATTGTCTACTTCCATGAAATACAGTACTTATAACCTTTCATTATGACATATATAATTGAAATATAAGAAATAATATTCTAAGATGATCAATATAGTTAGACATTAGATATATAAATAAATTATCATAATTGATCGTAATTTTAGTATATGGTTATGTGAACATGAACATAAATTATGAAAATCATACCCTATTAGTCCGAGATCATAAATCATAATTCATGGGATAATGATTTTTCATGAAAAAATAAATAATTAAGAACTGTTTTGAATCATCAATAATCATTCTTGTGCCATTATAACTTATCATAATCCAAATAAATATGTTTATAGCGTATACATAAACCTAGAAAATCATTTCCTTAGTTAAGTAACATTTCCAAAAATATAATGGTGGATTGGGTTCACATTCAATTCCATAATTTCCTTAATAATCGTTTATTATCAAGACTATATTATTAGATAAGGTTCCATTTTGAACTGGTTTCACCCCCCCATTCTAGTCCTTGTTAGCTCATCATATATTTATATTTATCTAATTCGTTGAAGGGATAATTGATTTTCATCGCATAAATATCTTTGTGAAACCCATAAATATATATATTCTTTAAGATTATATAAATTTATTATATCACAAAATCATTACAATTCGAACAAAAATGGAATTCGTAATCATTTTTTCATTCAATCACAGCATTACCTATCTAAAATAATCATGTTTCACATAGGATTCATCATAAATTAATTAGCCAATGAAAATGAAGAAAGATTCATATAATCATCCATAAATCATCACAATTATACTAAATATATAAAATTAATGTTGATGAAATAATATTACCATATCCCTAGTGATTCAGAACTATCCTTATAGTAAATTGAAATAGCATATAAGTTTCATTAAATGAACATTTTAAACAATTTTTGGAATCTTTAGAAGAATATCATTTTTTTAGAACTTTTTAACTAAAACATCCTATACTATAGAGAAATATATTTTATTTTAGAATAAAAATGGATGAATATAAGGTAAGACACAATTAAAATAATGGTAATTTTGGTTGAAATAAATTTCATGCAATATATTTCAAAATTGTACATTCTTCTCAAAATGACTTCAAATGTTAAAAATATTGTTCCAAAAACCTTTGTTTAATAATATTCAATTTATAATTTTGAATAATGTTAAATTTAATGAAAATTTTTATTTTTTAGGATTAAAATAAAAGGTATAATCTTCTATAAAATAATTTTTAGCAATATGGATATGTAAGAAAACCATCGACGACCAAAGATGAAATAATGTTACATTTGTTTTAAAAACCTTTTCATTATCCTTTTAATAAAAAAGTAGGTGAAATGGAATTAATAAATAATAATTCAATGAATAAGTAGATAGTAATAAAATATAATGGTTTCAATAAATAATATCCATATAATTTACCTCAATGTAATGTTATCATAGGCATTCACAAAATGAAATGATATTGAAACATAAGTATTAATTCCGATCCCATTTTGCTTCATGGACATTCAAATATACACAATAAAAATTAGAAATTTATTATAAATATATTTTAGAACAATTTTAATAAATTATATGATATTTATCATTACTTTCTAACTTCTATTTATCCTTTTATTAACAATTTGTTTATTAAAATGAGCATTCTAGTGAAAACAAATCTTTTTTGCATTTATCTTTTTTGTTTTATGGTATTGGTACATACACGTTGCTAATGGTTTCATCATATCCATAATATTTATCATGGTATAGTTATCTTATTTATTCATTATATACACTTGTGTATTCATTCATAAAAATTTGTGATTAAAAATGAATTACATAAATTCGTGGAGACGGTTTTCTGTACTTACACATGAGTGATGTGAAACGAAAGTTTTTGATATTTGAAAATAAATAAAGGTAAATAATATATATCCATTAAAAATTTATTATATTATAAATATCATATATATTCATTAAATATTTCATTATCAAAAACCACATAAAGTGTAAATGAAAAAATTAGTCACATCACTTCATGGAGGTGGGAGTCCCCACATATGCATTAGTGATGATATCATCTTCCAACAGATTGTAAAATATGTTTGATAATATATTATTACTCATTATGAGTAATTATTTCAAAAATATATATATAAAAATTAAATATGTTGACATAACCAATCATGAATAATGATTATGAATATTTAAATAAAAATTTTTGTGAGGAAGTAGTCTGCATATATGCATGGATGATGAATTCGATTCATATTTGATGGAGAAGAAGTTGAATAATGGTTTAAAAAAAAACATAATAATATATCGGTATATTGATGATAATATATTAATTTTTATGATTTATATATTAGGTTTATATAGGATGGAAGAAGATATTGAATTGAAATTACTCAATTAAGATTTATATTTCTTCCTTGATAAGCCTCCATTATAATACACAATATCCTCAAAAGGATAGTACATTGAAAAAAAATTAGACCTATATATCATCTGAAGGGATATTAGGAAGGTATTTGGATTGATTTTTCCTATGATATAAGGATCATTATGTGTGTGGAAGAGATGATATTTAGTGTCCTTTTATAAGGGAGGGAGATGAGACACTTGTAATTTTTCAGATGGATAAAATATTTTAATGTATAAATCCATAAAAATTAATAAAAAATAACTCATATATGAATATTAGATTATATGGGTTTGGAATATGTAAAACCCTTGTGAATTTTACATGTTTTTAATTCTTACCAACCTTATCTCTTTATTTTTACCCATTTTTACCCCTTTTATCTATTATTGTGGAAGGTGCCTTTTATTTCAATTTTTATATTCATGATGACCAAATAATATTTCAACCTTATTAGATAATATTAATTAAAATTATTAAATGAAATATTAAATCAATTTCACAATATTCAATTTATATTGGTCACATAAAGACATTTTATGTTAAGGTCTTAAACCTGAAAAAAAATTGTTTTTCAAATAATGTAGTTTTAAACATAAAAATAAGTATTCCAACCATTTATTCAATTTAAAATTTATTTTATGTGTTTTAAGACATAATATTGAACATATATTGTATTTATTTCACTGTAATAATTCATAAATACTAATTAATTTAGTTTACTAATAAAAAACACATGGAGTTGGAAAAATCATAACAACGTATATTTTCTCCTTCAAATGAATTCATTTTAATTTATTACCAAATGATATAAAAAATGTCATTTTATTCATCTGTAAACAATATTTTTTCTAATTTTTTCATTCCTATTCATCACCAATAATCCAATATTTTGGTAATTCCCATCAAATTAAATGTTAATAATTCAACAGTATATCACCATTTGTTTGAAGTTGTTATGGAATAAAAGGAATGATATCAATGAAATAAAATATATATAATGAGAAATATGTCATAAAATCCTTTGGTGTCAAAATCTATCCTCCATATTTTAATTACACTATAAAAAAATCCACCACTCTAATACAAACAATAGAAGATACTTATCCCTCATCGTATCTTACTGATCCCATGTTGCATTAGCAAATTTATAGTTTCGCCACAAAACATTGACCATATATATAGTCATATTTCATATAACATTCTCTATTTTTTCCATAATATCCTCTATTTGTTCCAAATATAGATATTATTCTCATGTTTTACAACCCCTATGTTATGTACATGTGATGGACCAGGTGTACACTTCTTCATTAGAGATGCATAGTGAACATCGTGAAAATTAGAAATGCTTGGAGGAAGTACCAAAATATAATAAAACATATCGATCTAATAAATATTATCAAAAGTATATATATATCGGGATTAGATTTCTCTTATTTCTAAATATCATAAACTTCTTCCACAGTGTCATTTTTATTAATGCCTTCTCATCAATATTGAATTATAGATCTGATCAATTATTATATAAATAACTTTTATAATGGCTCATAGATACATTTTTGTGATGTTTAATGGATCAAACCATATTTATCATTTACTAATCTCTTTTAGTTCCCAATAGGTTTATTCCTCCAACTTCATCTCAACAATATAGTCTCTATAAATTCATTCACAAGATGGATTCATAAGGACCCATCTGAATGCTTCGGTGGAAGCTATTATTGTATGGAAACTCATTAAAATAAAGGTGTCGGTTGAAACCACTTTTAAAATATAGATAACAACAAATCAACATATCCTCCATGGATATAATAATCCTCTTAGAAAAAAAATCTATTAGAGGTGAATATGTAGTGTTAATGCACAACTCCATATTTCATACATGTTGAATACTTCTCTAGAAAATCAAGGGTAACCGGAGATCCAAATAATATACATAAGAATTATGTAATCCAATAAATATTACCAATTATATAATGTATATCAATTATATTTTATTTAGAGTGAAATATTCTATGATAAGAATGAAATGTCAAAGCATTGTATGTTTTTCGACTACATCAATAATTGAATTATAGAATTTAGATGTTTAGGGGAGTCTAGTGATGAGATCCATGGTAACATTTTTCCATTTCCACATTGTGATGGGTAATATTTATACCATATCCATATAATTATATCTCTCATCATTAACCCATTGACAAATCATTCATCGAGCTAAATTATATGAAATATCTCTTTTTGTGATGCCCCAAAAGAAATACTCTTTCAGATCTCAATAAATATTCAAACTTCTGAGATTAATAAATAAATATGAACTATTAGAATCATCTTTAAACTCCTTTTTAAAATCATATACTGAAGAAAAATATACTAGGTTACTACACATTATGATTCAATCATTATCATTGTTCAACTCTTGATCATTTCTCACATTATTCATCAATTTCACATCCTCCTTATACAACTATTTTATGATTCTATCGATGGATGATTTAGAATTAATATAAGAAAGATAAGATGTGTACCCTTTAATATAAATTTCATGATATATCATTTACCAATCCAAAATATTGGATCTCTATCAATACTCATCATAGAAAAACTATTGTAGCATTGCTGTCTCAGACCATCATTTAACTTCTTTTTTTTCTTATAGTTGTAGTGTATGGAGATTTTGTAATCATTAATAAAATAAAACCATTACCTTTAGTGTAAATTTTCTCCAACATAAATTTATTATTATTATCTAGAAGTCACTTTTAATGTAAAAGTGAAAAACCCCAGGAGAGAACAATGTTATTAAAAGATAACTTAATCTCTTGGCATGCTTATCCTTGAATATATTTCAGAAGAGATAGGTTACCATTGTTTCTTTATCATCCCATATAGGGTCTTCAAATTGGCATGCTAGTCTATCTCACACATGAATGGAATCCTCTTGGTTGATTTTCCCCACGTTAAAGCCTCTAACTAAGATTAGAATCTAATTTTCAATCCAATATCTATGTTCCCTATTGGTGGTCACCAAAATGGTACTTAGAATCATCTTATCAACATCTCCTTCTGAAGAATTATGAAAAATGGAGTCATCCTCCATTACATATATAGATTGCAGATGTTGCTCCAATGGTTGTATAGACTCCATGCCTTTCTCTTGCAGGACATTCCTATTGGGATCATCCCTGGAGACAGTAGCCTCTCCACGAATAGAATTACCATTAAATTTGGGAGTACCTTACATCACATGGGACTTCAAATTCCTCGAAGATCGTATCTTCATTGGTGAATGAAGACAAGAATAGTCCTTTCGGCCTTTATTTCATCCGCACCATCCCTTCTTCCTCCTCTGACTGTAGACATCACTACCTTGAAATTATTGAGCACTAAATCATGAAAACTGATTATATAAGTCATCCCCAGACTCCTCCCATGGAATCCCTTACTCCTGATTGAAGTTTCCACATATTCTGCCACCTGGGAAGGCCCTTCATTCAATGGACTCTCAAAATGGTTACTTAGTTTCACAGTTGACACCGCTCTTCTGTGTCTAGAAATGTTCATTGTAATTGGCTCAACCTGGGGGACCTCACAACTAATGTCCTGAATACATATACATACAACCACCATATAAGAGGAAGTCATATGGAATACACCTTCCTCCAATAGCCTTCAAGTAACCACTCCTCAGTTATTACCAGGGGCTTGAACAGAAGTATCATCCTTCGTCATTCCTGGTTCAGCATGTCGCAACGGACATTGCACAGGATGTGAGAGAACACACAAATCATCCCTTAAGTGATTGGAGACATTAGAAACCAAGGGAATAATCCCTATAGTATCGTGTTGAAAATCCTTTACCAAGGCTGAGATATAGCTTGCATCCAAACCATCCAGTCCTGCAATAACAAGAGAAGCAACATCTAGCTTCCTAGCATAAATAGTAGTGGAGAAACGGGCTCCCCCTCCATTGTGATTAGATTAACCTACGAGCCAAGAAGAAACGGTCGCACCTCCAACCGAAGGGGAACAAAAATACATGATGGGTTACCAGTAGAGACCCATGACTTATCCAATCTACGAGGTGAATGACAATTAGATTCATGGTGTCGGAGAAAAAAGAACAAATTGTAGAAATCAAACCAATTTTTGAAGACCACTGATTAGTTGATAATGGAGTTCTTCACTAACCACAATCCAAACAATTTCCACAAGAGGCTTTGAAATATCCACTTCCACATAGATGCAGGGAGAAATCAGGTGACATAGGGAGTGAGAGCAGTCATCAAATCTTTTGAACCTCCTGATGAGGTTACCCAGTATCTGCAGAATAGTGGGATTTTGAAATGCAAAAGAGAGATATGGGAAGCTTACCTAGATCGATGTGAGTGGGGTGTCGTATTACCAATGGAACCCATAACTCCATCTTGGAAAGAATAATCGAGATCCATTGCATGCCTGCGTACCTTTGGACCATGTGTAAGGCAGATCAATAGCGCATTCGAATAAAAGAATAAAGTCATGAGACTGTAGGATCCCATTCATGATGCGGTTCGTTAAGGGCCAAGTGTTATTGACGAACCTATCGAGGAGGTTGAGGGATGGTCATCAATGACCAAAGAGGATTACGAGGGACAAACCATTGAGAAAAAAATCCTCCCAGAACTCCAAGAGAGAGATCGAAAGCGATGGAGAAACATTGTATTGGGAAAGTACTTTTGGGATAAGGAGGATTTGAGGAAAATCTTGGAGCGTGACTAGATCACAGAAAGGGGAGAACGCTAGCTGAGGGTGGGTGAAGAGCGGGATGGTCATCACCCTTTGTTGTATATTTAACAATTTAAATGTGATTAGATAATGATTTTATGATCAGTATATATACAACATATTTCACAATAAATACAATGAATCCATATTTTTAATGACTATTTTTTTATTGTCAACTCTAAATCATGAGTTGGGTTATTTTTCTCCAGAATTTTTTTTTATAATGAGAAATTATATATCCCTATATAATTCCTCATGAGGAAACGTCCAAATAAATTCTTTGATTCATCACTAAAGATTAAATTTACTTCGCCACTATAGGCACTATATGAATAGTCACATTGACCATCCTTCTGTTCAGCTTCATGAAAATTTTCATTACATTCATCTATAAAAAGAAACAAGGATCCATTATGATTCAATATGTTTAGTAGATTAAATAATATAATGTTATGAAATCTCTTACAAATAACGAGAAGTATCCATCCAATCCAATAAAAATAGGAATCTTGGTTACCAAGGTTGTTCTGGGATATTCCTAATTAAAATCGGTCATTTAAGGATCAATCCATATACCCTCACATGAGATTATATGACCTTAAAATATAACATTCTATATCTAACATTCAGAGTTTTAAAATTTTTCATATATTTACTTATTCCATGAGGTATTCAAGTTAATCCTCATTTTATCATCATGATCTTCCTTACTCCTCAAATATAAAAGAACATAATCTATAGCTTCTACCTAAAACTGATTGGGGTAATAACAGAAGACTCTATTAAATAAATCCATGAATATATAGAGGAATTGTTATATAAAAATGAAATCACTAAAAATTCATAATGATTGTACCTGGTATGAATGGTTTAATTTCCTATATACAACTTTTTGATCCTCAATTGATGACATACTGAATGATGGAAATCATTGATATGTATTGAGCTCTTTATATTTGATCAAACATAACTTCAATACATGATAATATATATGTTTCTTGATAGATATATTTATAGGTTCTGAATAATCTATGCAATGGAACATTTACCCATTACTAAAAATATATATATATAGGTTTACCCCATGGTGATGTACTACGGAATATGAATCTCATGACATGATTCTATAGGTTTTTATTCTTATATTGATGTAACTCAATCGGGGAAATTATATAAGGTGGCATTATAATCAGTGTAGGACAAATTATAATATCTATTGTAAACTAAACATCATGATTTAAGGGAAAATAGCTAATGTCATTTGTAAATATATCACCATAATCAAGAATAATATATATATATATATATATTAAATTTTGTTTTTCTACCAAATCATTTGATATAAGTATCCCCCATGAATGGGAAATTGTACCCAAATAATGTGTGTAAATACCATCAGTTGTTCATATTCATCATTTAATGAACATATGATCACACATTGATATATAATATCAA
This sequence comes from Viscum album, assembly GCA_963277665.1. Classification (NCBI taxonomy): domain Eukaryota; kingdom Viridiplantae; phylum Streptophyta; class Magnoliopsida; order Santalales; family Viscaceae; genus Viscum; species Viscum album. The sequence continues at coordinate 16,611,756 of OY728167.1, read as the reverse complement.
ACATCATTTCCCTTTTTGGGAAATTTATATAGGATTTGTATTGGGAGAGGAAATGCATTCCAAAAATCATATCAAATTCCACTAGAGGTAAATTCAAAAGTTTTCCTTCAATTACATTACCACACACATCTATCAATATGATCTACATACATTAGATTTGATCATCATACAATTACTGGATTTTACTAAAAACTAAACATGTAATCATAGAGTGTGTAATGGGATACCCTTAGAAAGTTCATTGGATATAAATGATTGGGTAGATCTAGAATAAAATAAATCATTTTCAAATATATATTTTATTGTATGTGTACCTTTCACCACATCATTCTTGTGACCTAGTTAAGTAGTTGGGATCACATGATCAATCCCACTATCTATCTGATTAAGAGGGTTTTAATGCTTAGGGTCCTAATTAACACTTTGATTCATGAATTTATTGGTGTAATGGTCATACTCATTTGAATTTTATCACTGTAGTGGTTTTGGAACACTCATTTAATCTTTTTCACTATTTTTTTCATAAATGGACACTTCCCAACACTTCAACCCTCTTTTCATAGATGAATAAATATTCAAAACTTAAATGATTTTCCAAAAATTATATGTAAATTTACTAAATTATTAATTCAGAAAATCTAACAGGAGGAAATAATAATTTTCTTTCCTCCATGGGTTTTATTTTTAGAATTTCCCTAAAATTCCACTATTAGATTATTGTCCTAAAAAACTCAAGAATAATGGGATTTTTTAATTTTAATTTAATGATCTAGAAAAAATTGGACAATTAATTCATAGAAATCAAAGCATCTTATAGAAAATTTCCTTTATGGAATTTTTATTAATACACTAAATAAATATTTGTAATGGCCTGACTCTTTGGCCAAGGTACAGATCGTTAGTTTTTCTTTTTAACCTTTACATTAAGCTTGATTAATGTGTGTAATGTTCTAAGGAATGTCTGGTGAGTGTTCAGGGTTTGTTCGGAGCCCGGAAGTTTGATAAATGGACTTGCAGACAGGGGTGCACGACCTGTGCACGGTTTGCACACGGTTTGGGTAAACCGTGTGGCCTTTGGTCTGGAAGCAGGGAGGTGTGCACGGTTTGCGCACGGTTTGGTGAAACCGTGCGCCTAACCCAGGCGACCCTTTTTCTGGAGGTAGGTAATTGCACACAGTTTGCGCAAGGTTTGGTAAACGGTGCGCCTAAACCGTGCGACCTTGATCTGGGTTAAATTTACAATTTTTCCCTTAATTATATTTAATGATAAAGCCTTTTTCCTTCTCCTTCATGCAGACAGAACCAGAGGAGAACTCCTCCTTGAGCTCCCAAACCCTCTTCTCACTCAATCTCTTGTGGTTTTTTCCCCCTGTGTCCATTCCTTGATCCAACAAAAGCATTGGAATGGCCATGGTAAGGATTACCTCACACACCCCTTTCTCCTCGGAAAATCATTCCTTCCGTCTCATTATTTTGATACAGGATCATATGCCCTATTTTCAAGGTAATGGATAGGAACCCAGATCTCATCCAACCTACCACGAATCTGAGGTCGATATCGAGTGAGCCTACTCCTACAGCTCTAATGTAGGTGGTCATGTGTCCTCCATTTGGGGTTTCCATCACCTTGAGTTTATATTGCCGAGCAGTGGGTTGTCTCATTCCAAACCCCTAATTTTTATTGGTTGTTTCTTTTCTAGATGAACCTTGTGGTATCGGATTGATGAATCTAACCTTGTTAGGGTGCTTGGATGAGGTATGGACCGGGTGTGGTCAACCATAGGTGATATTCCTTGGGAATTGGACATTTTCACCTTTGAACCTTAACAATATGTCTTAAAAGGCATTTTCCAGTTAGGTAAATGGGATGGCTTGGTTAGAGGTTGGCTAGGATGAGGTAGCTTGAACCCCTGGAACATATTAAAATGTACTTTGCCTTGAGTTGATTGTTTTCCTTATGATGTGATTGGGAAATTCCATGCATTGTTAATGTAATGTGATATAAGATGTTTTTCCTTATATATTATGATGTGAATGGTTATTATTGCTGTGTTAACATGCTCGTGACAACTCCTGTGTGGGCGGGAGGCATTCTTACCCCGTGCCAGGTAAATATTAGTGTTTGAGGACGAGAGGAATTTATAACTCGTGCCTATATAACCTTATGGGTGGGAGGCATTTCTACCCCATGCCAACTACAGTGATTGAGGACGAGAGGCATTTATACCTCGTGCCTATATAACCTTACGGGTGGGAGGAATTTCTAACCCACGCCTACTCCAGTACTTGTGGACGAGAGGCATGTTTACCTCGTGATAGTGATAACCTATATACCTCTGGTGTTTGTTCATATTTCCATCCATGAGCTGAATCAGGTAGACCTGCCATGTTTCCTTCCAGAATGTGAGCGGGAGGGTTGTTATTTTAATTTGATTTACTTACTTGGATTATATTACTCATTGTTACATACAAACACCTTTTTGGATTACACGTAGACATCGTTGGTGGTGACCTACTGAGACTTTTCTCACACCCTACCCGGGCGCCCTCCTTGGCACCCATGTAGACTTCACTACTGCAGGTAATAGAAAGGGAAAAGGCCCAGCTTTAGGTTTTTGACTTATATACATTCTAGCTGGAGATCCAGATCCGAGGATCGAGCTTGGCTAGAGATGCTCGTGGATTATATTTCTAATTTTGTATTACTGTATTGCATGCTTTCCATATTTCTCATTGTGCTAGCATGCCATGCATACATTTTGTATCAGAAACTGCTTATGTGGATTTTTTATACTTATCAGGGTATTCCTTTCTTCCATTGTTCGGTTTGTATGTTTTCGTTATTTCTCATGTTATCCATTGTTTGAGTTTCTGCTATTTGTATTACTTTGCTGCTATTTCCGCTGTGTACTCTAACATAGGGGTACAGTCTCCCCACTGACATACCATTACACCCCCACTACTAGTCGGCAACCCCTGGCCTATGGGGAGACGAGCCAGGGGTCATGTGGCCAACAGGACATGGGGCTCGGGTTGAGGGGCAGCCGGGTCTGGGACATCACAAAGTGGTATCAATGGATTTTCTTTATTTCTTTCTTTACTGTTTGGAGACAGTAGACTTGGAGAATGGGAACACTTAGGGACTTAGTTATAATCCGTGCTTGGGCATCACGAACCCATGTACGGGGAAAAGACCAAGTTGCCTATTTAAGGATGTTATTGACTCTGCTATTTACTATTGATATCGTTTCACTATTGGGTGCTTCACATGTTTTGTGATGTTATTGATATTTTCAATGTTGGGATTTGGATTTCATGGTTCGACCCGATGAAATGAGGGTTATGCATTAGAGTATGCATCACGATAGGCATAATATGATTAGGCCATGCATCTGTCCAAGCCACGTTTAAATTTTCCACGAGCATTGACTGGTGTTTATTTATATTCCTTGTTGATGTGTGTGAAACTGTGCAAACCATTCATGCATGTTGTGAATTGGGGAATGATGTGATTTTAGTGGATGTCACTCTTTGGTTCATAAGGTGTTCGAGCCTTTATGGATCGGAAAATGACATCCCTACTAAACCAATATTTTTCTTTAAAGGAAATTCAAATACTTGATTAGTAGTAGTAAATGAGAAATGACATCCAAGTGTGTGTCATCTTTCAGTTCATGAGGAGTATGGGCCCTTATGGGCTGGGAAATTCCATATCACTGGATTAAGTTAATTTTAGAAGTTGTGGACTTTTCTAAGAATTCCTTTGGGTATGGATAGGTGATCATAGGGGTAGGAAGGCTTAGTACCTGTCCTAGCATCCAGAGTTCAACCTTTAACTTGTTGGTTTCTTCTTTTGAGACATTCACTTGGCATTGTTGCACTATTCCTCCGAGACGTCCTCGAGTCGCACATGAAGAAGGTGGTGAAGACCTTGTTCTAGAGGTGTCAGGCCTTGAGCCGCCAGTTAATCCTCCCATTGAGCCACATGTGGCTCCTCTTGCTATTCCTGAGATGGGTGTCGTTGCCCAGTTCAGTGAGAGCTTCTTGCGCTTGATGTAGAGTGTGAAAGTTGGAGTGCGACCAGCCTCGAGTATGGCAGAGTTGACCCACGAGTTTCAGTCACAACATCCCCTACCTTTGTAGGAGATGGAGGACCACTTGCTGCGGAGTCCTAGTTGGAGGCTATTCTGACCATCTTCGAGCACCTTGAGACGCCTCCAGAGCAGAGGGTCAAGATCGTAGCTTATATGCTACGTGGTTCAGCCAGGAGGTGGTGGGATGTCATCACCCATTTGAGATAGCAGAGGGAGATGGTCTGGGCTGATTTCTAGACCATCTTCTACGACTATTTCTTTCCCCAGACTTTGAGGGCTGACAGAGCTAGGGAGTTTATGAATCTACAGCATGGGACCATGACAGTCATGGAGTATTCATCCCATTTCACTGATTTACAGTGATTAGCTCCTACGCTAGCTGCTGATGATCTCACGGTTGCCAGTCGTTTTGAGGATGGGTTGTGTTACGCCATCCGGTCGCAAGTTAACGTGGTCGGACTGACGATTGTTTTAGAGATTTTCAATCAGGCTTTGATCAAAGAGAGGAACTTAAGGGAAGCAGACAGTGTGAACCGGGGTGGTTCGACACCGAAGGGTTCTAGTGGATCTGCTTCTGGGAAGAAGCAGCTTTTTGAGGACTCTCATGGTGTGGGTAGTGTTCAGACCCTTTTCTATAGTGGTACTCCTCTATGTCACCAATGTGGGGTGCCAGGACATATGAAGAGGCAGTGTACCTGAAACCCAGCAGATTGCAGAGGTTGTGGTAGGTTGGGTCATATCCACCGCTTCTGCAGGACTTTTACCCTAGGGTCTAGTGAGTAGGGATATGTACCTACTCTATGATCTGGTGCTGGATTGGTAGGATCACATCAGTCAGGCAGCTGGAATACCGTCGGCCGATCAGGTCGTGGCGGTGATCGAGGTAGAGGTTGTCAGGTGAATGACTCTCAGCACCAGCAGGGCGGGTCTGCTCAGGGTAGCCAAATTATGACTTAGGGTCGTGGTACCAGCCAGTTGTATGCAGTGGAGCCTACGCCACAGGAGTAGTACGTCATACCATCTATTGTTCGAGGTACGATTCTAGTTGCCTCTACATTAGTATCTACTTTGTTTGATACAGGCACTCTTACACTTTTATATCGGAGGCGATTACTGGAAGTTTGGGCCTCGACGTTGATTCATATCATGGTATGATCACGTTAGATACCCCATTAGGTATCCATTCAGAGGTCATTCATCATTGTTAGTATTTTCTTCTCGAGGTGGGTGTTTATCTTTTCATGTGGAACCTGTATGTTTTCGATATGACAGGTCTTGATGTAATAATCGGGATGGACTGGTTAGTTCCCTATAGAGCCCGGATTGACTCATATTATCGAAGGGTGGCGTTTACATCACCAGATGGAGACATAAATATGCATAACGGAGAATGAGATCTTAGTGCGACATAAGAAGGACCGAAACACTAGAGTTTAGGTGGTCTCACGGCATAGGTTTCCAGCCTTTATATCGATGACCATGGGTTACAACCCTCTGTTTATCTTCCTGTGGTGGATCTTTTCAGTGATGTCATTCTTGATGATTTCTCTGGTCTACCTCCAGTGTGAGAGGTGGAGTTCACTATTGATCTTATACTAGGAGCAGTAACAATGACCATTCCTCCTTATAGGAAGGCACCTAAGGAGCTTCTGGAGCTCAAGAGTCAACTGGAGGACCTGAAAAAAAAAGTATTTATACATCCCAGTACATCTCCTTGGGGATCCCCTTTTCTCTTTTCCAAGAAGGCAGATGGTAACCTTCATCTTTGCGTGGATTATCGTAAGTTAAGTCAGCTGACTATTAATAATTGGTACCCTTTACCTAGAATTTATGACCTCTTTGATTAGATCTGAGGAGAGAAGGTGTTTTCAAATATAGATTTGAGGTCGGGCTATCACAAGGTGAATGTTAGGACTTTGGACATACCTCACACAGCGTTCAGGAGCAGGTATGGTCTCTATAAGAACCTAGTCATGCCGTTTGGGCTTACGAATGCACATACAGTGTTTATGTCTCTTATGAATTGGATTTTTCACCCTAACCTTGATTATTTTTTGGTTGTATTTGTGGATGATATCTTAGTCTATTCATGCTCGATACATAACCATTCAACCCATCTTGAGATCATGCTGAATACACTAAGAGAGCATCATCTTTATGCTAAGCTCAGTAAATGTCACTTTTGGATAAATAAGGTTCACTTCCTGGGTCACATAATTTCTGAGTCTGGAGTTTCAGTTGACCCTGAGAAGGTGAGTGCTGTAATTTCTTGGGAGTAGCACAAAAACGTCTTTGAGATTAGGAGTTTCTTGGGTCTTTCCAGATATTATAGGTGTTTTATTCAGGATTTTTCATGCCTAGCAGCACCACTTACATCTTTGACCAAGAAGGGGGTGAGATTCGTTTGGTCAGAACCTTGTGAAGTAGCTTTTCAGGGGATGAAGGGAACAATAACTTCATCACCGATACTGATCTTGCAGGAGCCAGGAAAAGCTTATAAGGTCTTTTGTGACGCGTCAGGTATCAGGCTTGTAACTGTCTTGATGCAGGACGAGCGAGTCGTTGTGTATGGATCTCGTTATTTAAAGGCTCATGAATGGAATTATCTGACGCATGACCTCGAGCTTGTAGCTGTTGTACATGCCTTATGCTGTTGGAGACACTACTTGTTGGGAGATAATTTTGTGGTATTCATTGACCAAAAAAGCCTCAAATATATCTTCACTCAGCAGGATCTAAATCTTAGGCAATGCAGGTGGGTCGAGTACCTGCAATCCATTGATTTCAAACTGGCCTACACACCTGGGAAAGGAAATTCAGTAGCCAATGAACTAAGTCAGAAAACTCAGTCACAAGTGGTTCGGGAAACCAATGAGGAGTGGAAGCTGATGGCCCTATTTTCAGAGATGCACGTGGTGGTTCGGGGGGGTCAGGGTCAGACCGTTCTCCTAGCCTTAGCGGTGACATCTACTCTTTTGGAACGAATTAGGGAAAGGAAGTTATCAGATCTAGAAGGCCTTGTTCTACGAGAAAGTGTCACTGATGACACCTCTACAGATTGGACCATAGGTGAAGGTGACACTTTATTGTTCCATGGGCGTGTATGGCTCCCAACAGACATCAGAGAGGAGCTGATGAAGGATTTCCATGCCTCAACATGGGTAGTTCACCCAGGCATCACTAAAATGTATCGGGATTTGTGATGACAGGACTGGTGGCCCAGCATGAAGTGGGAAATAGCCGATTTCATTACGCGTTGTTCCACCTATCAGCAGGCGAGGGTGGAACATTAGCATCCGGAATGGTTTTTGCCGCCGTTGTCCATTCCGGAGTGGAAATGGGAAGATGTTTCTATGGACTTTGTAACCATTTTTCCCAGGTCACATCATGGTAATGATGCAGTATGGGTTATTATCGACCATCTGACGAAGGTCACACTTTTATTACCTATGCGGGAAACCTTCATGGTTGATGACTTGGGAAGGCTGTATGTCAAGGAGATATTTCTCCTTCATGGAGCACCTCGTTCTGTTTTCTCGAAGAGATATCCTTGTTTTACATCTCGGTTCTGGCAGGGTTTACATAAGGCCTTGGGTACGCATGTAGTTTTGAGCACGGCCTATCATCCGCAGACTGATGGACAGACCAAGAGGACTATACATGTTCTAAAGGATATGTTACGTGCTTGTGTTGTCGATTTTGGTGGTTCATGGGATAAACACATTCCCCTTTTCTAGTTCAGTTATAACAATAGATTCTAGGCTACCATTGAGATGGCTCCCTGTGAAGCCTTATATGGTAGGCCTTGTCACTCGCCTTTTTGTTGGAATGAAGCAGGGTAGGCAGCTACTCTAGGACCACGTCTTGTGCAGGAGACTACATAGAAGATACATCTTATTAGGAAGCGTATGCAGACAACTAAGTCTAGACAGCAGTCCTATGCTAACAAGCACCGACGACCTCTTGAGTTCACTGTTGGGGACCAGGTTTTCTTGAAGGACTCACCCTGGTTGGGGCAGAGATGTATACAGAAACAAGGTAAGCTCTCACCAAGGTTCGTAGGACCCTTTGAGGTGATGAAGCGGATCGGGCCAGTAGCTTACCAGCTTGCACATCTGTAGAGATACCAGTCCATGCACCATGTTTTTCATGTATCTCAGCTACGCCGGTACTTTTCAGATCCGACTCTTGTTTTTCATCATGATGAGGTTTAACTGGATATGGATGCTTCCTTCAAGGAGTATCCGATGTGAATTGTTGACTGTAGCATGAAGGCACTCCGTGGTAGGTCCGTCCCTCTTGTATGGGTGTTATGGCAGCACAGCCGGGTATTGGACTAGCCCTAGGAGCGAAAGGTTGATATACGTTCTCAATGGACAAATATTTTCGTTGATGACACCTCAGTACCCTTGGAAGGCCAACTCGAGGATGTGTTTCTTTAAGGAGGGAAGGTTGTAACGACCTGACTCTTTGGAAAAGGTAAAAATCATTAGTTTTTCTTTCGAACCATTCTTTTAAGCTTTTTTAATGTGTGTAATGTTCTAAGGAAGGTCCGAGGAGTGTCTAGGGTTTGTTCGGAGCCCGGAAGTTTGAGAAATGGACTTGAAGACAGGGGCGCACGGCCTGTGCACGGTTTCTGCACGGTTTGGGTAAACTGTGTGTCCTTTTGTCTGGAAGTAGGGAGGTGTGCACGGTTTGCACACGGTTTGTGCATAGTTTGGGTAAACCATGCGCCTAACCCGCGCAACCCTTTTTCTAGAGGTAGGGAAGTGCGCACGATTGGGTAAACCATGCACCTAAACCGTGCGACCCAGATCTGGGTTAAATTTACAATTTTTCCCTTAATTCTATTTAAGGCTAAAGCCTCTTTCCTTCTCCTTCCAGTGGACAGAACCAGAGGAGAACTCATCCTTGAGCTCCCAAACCCTCTTCTCACTCAATCTATTATGGTTTCTTTCCCCGGTGTCTGTTCCATGATCTGACAGAATAATTGGAAGGGCCAAGTTAAGTCTTACCTCATGCACCACTTTCTCCTCGGCAAATATTGCCTTTCGTCTCATTATTTTGATATAGGCTCATATGCCCTATTTTCATGGTTTTGGACTGGAACTCAGATCGCTTCCAACCTACAACGAATCTGAGGTCGATATCGATTGAGCCTACTCCTACAGCTCTAAGGTAGGTTATCATGTGTTCTCTTTTTGGGTTTTCCATCTACTTGAGTTTATATTGTCATGTAGTGGGTTGTATCTTTCCAAACCCCTTATTTTTATTGGTTGTTTCAAGTCTAGATGAACCTTGTGGTATAGGATTGATGAATATAACCTTGTTAGGGTGCTTAGATGAGGTATGGACCGAGTGTGGTCAACCATAGGTGATATGACTTGGGAATTGGCCCCTTTTCACCTTTGAACCTTAACGATATGTCTTGAAGGACATTAGTCACGTTATGAAAATGGGATGGCTTGGTTAGAGATTGGATAGGATGAGGTAGCCTGAACCCCTTGAACAAATTGATATGTACTTTTCCTTGAGATGATTGTTTTCCTTATGATGTGATTGGGAAATGTCATGCACTTTTAATGTAATGTGATATAAGATATTTTTCCAAATATATTGTGATGTGAATGGTTATGCTTGCTATTTTAACATGATCATGACAACCCATGTGTGGGCGGGAGGCATTCTTACCCTGTGCGAGGTAAATCTCAGTGTTTGGGGACGAGAGGCATTTATACCTCATGCCTATATAACCTTACGGGTGGGAGGTATTTCTACCCCATGCCAACTATAATGATTGAGGATGAGAGGCATTTATACCTCGTGCCTATATATCCTTACGGGTGGGAGGCATTTCTACCCCACGCCAGCTGCAGTACTAGTGGACGAGAGGCAAGTTTACCTCGTTCCAGTGATAACCTATATACCTCTGGTGTTTTTTCTGATTTCCAGCCATGAGCTGAAGCAGGTAGACCCACCAGGTGTCCTTCCTGAACCTGAGCGGGAGGGTTTTTATTTTACTTTGTTTTACTAACTTGAATTATATTACTCATTGTTACATGTGAACACCTTTTTGGATTACACATAGACATCGTTGGTGGTGGCCTACTGAGACTTGTCTCACACCCTACCCGAGTGCCCTCCTTGGCACCCGTGTAGACTTCACTACTGCAGGTACAAGCTGGGGCAAAGGCCCAGCTTCTGGTTGTTGACTTATATACATTCTAGGTGGAGATCCAGAGCAGAGGATTGAGCTTAGCTAGAGATTCTAGTGGAATATTTTTTTCTTTTTGAATTACCGTATAGCATGATTTCAATCTTTCCCATTGTTCTAGCATTCCATGCATCCATTTTGTATAAGACACTGCCAATGTGGCTATTGTATACTCATCAGGGTTTTTCTTACTTCCATTGTTTGGTTTGTATGTTTTCCCTATTTCTCCTGTTATCCATTGGTTGTGTATCCTCTATTTCTATTACTTTGGTACTATTTCCACTGTGTACTCTGACATGGGGTTACAGTCTCCCCATTGACTTACCATTACACCCTCGTTGCTAGTTGGTAGCCCCTGGCCTATGGGGAGATGAGCCAAGGGTCATGTGCCCAACTAGGCTCAGGGCTCAGGTTGAGGGGCATATGGGTCCGGGACGTCACAATATTCATATTTCATTTTAGCTTCAAGAGGAAAATCACAAGAATACCATTAATGCCCAGGAAAAGTTTCCTTACAGGTACTAATGGATTTTTTATCCTTCTAAATTAGTACAATAAAAGAAATTTATATTTTAATACAATGATTTTGGGGAAAATACATACAAAAAGTACATTTTTCAATGGTTCCCATGATATAGAATCAATTTCATCATCTTGCCTCATAATCATGATAAGATTATACCATTGATTAGTTTCACACAAAAAAATTATATGGATAAAATAATCATATCATGGTCCTACCATTGGATAGCAATGTATTTATTTTCTATTAAATTAATCAATTTTTTTTCGTAATAAGTGGATTTGAAGAACCACTAACGTAAGGTGGATGTTTCCTCTTAGATAACAAAATAGTGAGTTATTCTTTCTTATATAAATTTGGATTCTCTGTATGATTTAGGTTACCATTGAATTTTTCAAAATGATGGGTCATCATAGATGAAATATTTCTAATCATGAATTCTATTTAAATTGGTTTCTCATAAAGATGGTAATTGAATTCCCCATTACATTTAGTGTTATATGTATTTCTCCTCGGTTTATTCATTGAATAAGACCAAAAAAAGAGTGTGAGAAACAATAATCATAGATAAAAATCATGTAATAAAGAAAAATAATTCATGTGATATCTAAAACCTGACACCATATTTTGAAATATTGCCACATTTGTTTTATCCTAGGTCCTTCATAGACACCATATATCTAATTCTATAAAATGGATTTCTAATGAAAATCTGCATTATCTTAAGCATATCCCCAGAAAGTGTCTATCTAGGTGTGCATTATTGTGTCCACTGATCGTGAATCAGCAACAATAAAGATAATAACCAATATTCCACATTCATAGAAGTTACTTGTAGGTATATCTAGGTCATATCCTCATTCACTCACTATTATCAGTATGGAGAATAATATTATTGGAAACATAAAAATATATACTTTACTAATTCTTGATCATGTTATCCAATACTTATACTTATCCCCATGGTTTAAAACAATGTTATCTAATCCTAGAATCCAAAATAACAAAAACCTCATATTATACCATCGAAGGTGGAACAAAAAATCAATATATAAATATAACTTCCTATAATATGAATATTCAATGCATTATATAATGAAAAACACCTTAGGGAAATATTGGTTTCAGGAATTTAGAGATAATATACATAATCATACTATCTCATAAAAGATCTTAAATATCTCCCATAAATATCTTTTAACAATATACACTTTCCACACATACGTGAAATAAATCCTTTTATCATAACTTTTGAAAATTAAACATAGGAATGGTTGATCTCAGATTCTTAGTAAGGTTAATCATAATAGAAATTCGCCAATGATCACAAGTGAGTATTATATAAGAATAAGGGTATGAGTACATGATTATAAATCTTGAAAATCATACCCAATCAGTCAAAAAATAATTAATCCTAAATCATTAAATTATAATTTTCCATAAAAAAAGTTATAATACAAAAGTGTGTAGAATCAGTAATAGTTAATCTTTGTCCAAGAGAAAAAATTATTAGTAAAATAAATACATTTTTTCATAAAAAAAAGAATATAAAATTATTTCCTTAGTCATGTATAACTTCCAATACTATAATGACTCTTAGGTTCACCCCCATATACATTATTTAAATAGTAATGTCTTACTCAAAATAAAATAGTATTTGTAAAATTCCAAAACTAAAATTGGTTTAATCCCCATTTTCATCATTATTAACTCGTGATATATCCATTTTTACCCACTAAATTTTAAGGATATTTAATTTTTGGTTCACCCATCACATAATGTAAAACATAATTATGATTTCCATAAGATTATATGACATTGATCATATCATTATAATATAAATCATTGAAAGTAAAAAACATATATCATCCTATCATAATATCATAATCCCATAACCCGTGGAAAATAAATGGGTTTCATAAATTTTCAATAATAACATATTTAACCTGATTGAATGGAATGGATTTCATAGAATCATCCCTATGTAATACTCATAAAAAAAGACATCTTGAAAAAATAAAGTGGATGGTAACATAATATCAAATTCCTAGTGAATAGTAACACACCATAATTGATGTTGAATTAGATGAAAAATACATTAAGAATAAAATTTGAACCTTAATATTAAAAAAATAGGAAAATGTCCATTTTTTATTTTACCTAAAAATACCCTTAATATTGAGAAAATTATTTTCATTAAAAATAATCATGAAAACATATTAAAAATATTAAAAACATAGAAAAATTGTAATAGTTGAATTACATTTTCATACATTATATACTGAAAGATAACATTATTTTCAAGCATTTATAACAAGTGAAAAACAACATGTTAGGAAAGATTTCATTAATAATATTCAATCTATAACTTTATAAATAAGGTAAATTTTAATGAAAATGACTTTTAAAAAAATTTATTTATCGGAAAAAACCTCAATAAAACAATTTTAATGCATATGGATATTGATGAAAAATATCAATAACCAAAGAGGAAATATGGTTTAATTTTCATTGAAAAATGTTCTACCAAGGAGGGAAAATTATTACTAATACATAAATATTCCATTAAAAGATGAGTATAAGAATATATATGGGTTTCAAAGGATTTAAAAAATATAATTCCCCTCAATGGAATTTTTTCATGGACAATCCCAAAAGAAAATATTATTTTAGAATAACCCTTACCTCCAATAAATTTTTTATCATTATGTGTTCAGTTATCTTATATAATAATTATATTTATTGTATTTATATTAAAACAATATATTCATAAAGAAAAATATTATATAATTATTTTTTCAATTTCCAATTATACTTTTTTTAAATATTTCTTCATTGAAATAAACATTTTGGGGGAAATTATTTTTTCATGCATGTTTTAGTTTGATGATTCTAGTACTTGCAACTTGGTCATGGTTTTTTCATCCCCAGAATATTTAAAATTAAATAATTATCCCATTTATTCACTATATATACTCTTATATTAATTCATATAAATTCAAAAAGATAAATGAATTACAACACATTGTAGATGTTGTAGTATGTATATATGCACAAGTGATATATCTGATGTGAAACTCAATTATAATTTAAATATATACATGTGTCAATAAAAAACATAAATTTGAAATTTTAATTCAATAAACCAAAATTTCCAATTTAAAATAAAACATGGTTTACGGTAAAATAGACCCATTTATATTATAATTCCCTCCTTAACGGAAAATCATTTTTCCAAAACCCCATGATAAAATCTATTTCAATCCCTAACGTGTAAAATAACATGAGTGGTTTAAAGACCATTTTCATTAACCATCTATAACAATAATAATCCAATCATTAAAAATTATTAATGATCTCTTTGAAAACCCTTATAGGTCCCAATTTTAATTAAATACAACCCTTTGATCTATTTTAAATAAAAAATGGAGTAAATTAAAAACAAATCCCATTAAAAATAAATTTAAAGCATAAAATTTCCATCAACAACCATGATTTACTAAAAACATAGACAATGAACAAATCATTAATAAATTTAAATGAAATTAAAATAACACAAACCAAATGAAACTATGATTCAATGAATATCCATGGAAAATTCCCTTAAATAAATACACCAACATCAAAACTAACTCGAAACCTATCATATTTGATGGAAACTGCTATATTTTAGGTGGATAGGTCCTCACACCCCTAGAACATAGAGAATATAACTAAATTCACATATAATACTATAGATTTATCCAAAAACCCATCTATGATTTTCACCTCCCATGGAAATGTAATAATAGGGGATAATAGTTGGAAAGAAATTAGAATCCATGAAGAAAATGTATTACATTAAGAAAATATTCAATGGTTTCCAGAAGAAATAAAAAATAGACCAAAGATGAGGAGATCCAATGTTGAATAAGAGGGTTTTGTCTGATTGGGGGAGAAAATTGGAAAAGGGGAGTTAAATGAATCAATGGAAAAAAGATAATTACCAATAATTTAAGGACCTAGATAGCTCACAGATTTTTGATAAACGGTTAGGAAAACCATGTTCCAATCATGTTGAAGCTACCATATCCCCAAAATAGAATTCACAAGGTTGATATTATAAATAACATAGTTACAATAAATTTGAGAAACCCAATATACAAAACATGAAAAGATAAATTGGTTATCTACATGGATAAAAAATCAAGTACTAACCATGTTCTTGGGCCTTTTCCCCAAAAATTCAATTTCCTTATCTAAGAACCTGATATATTTTTAACTAAATATATTGATAAAAAAATTAACACATACCCATGGCCTAGGGGATGTCATTAATGTTTGGTCAGAGTTCTTATAATGAAGAAGAATACACAAGAGGGGGAAAAATATGTACATCAAAATCACTATTGATTTCTGAACAACTATCTTGTTAAGAAACAAATGGTTACTTCTTTCCAAAAAGAGTGAGTAGTGGAAATAAATTATAGAAGTGAAAATGGTGATATATAGTGTTTTAGGGTACAAAGATCCCTAATTTCTCTCCACGAATGCTCAAATCCTTGAGCATTGTGTTTTCAATAGCATGTCTTGTTTTTATAAGACCATAAAATATAAAATTGAGTGCAGGAAGTTAACACCTTACAAAAAGACATTACAAACTCATCTTGTTCTTTTATAGGGAAAAAATAAATCCAAAGCTTATTGCATGAATCTGAAACTTAACCACTACTGATTACGAGAATTTGAAACTCAAATAAATCAAAATAGTTTGATTTATTTGATAGTATATGTTGATATTAAAAATTTTGAATACAAAATTTTAGATGAAATCATATATTCAATATCACGCAATATAAAGTAGATCATAAATTTTTCTTAGTATTTCTTTAGAAAATAGTAATGAACAAAATAGAAATATGTTTAAACACATATTTCCCGAATCTGTATCTCAAAGAAAAGCATATTCCAATGGAGAGTATCTTGATATTTATATAAGAGTTCAAGCATCTACCTATTAAACTTACTCCAGAAATATTGCATAATAAATCATGAATATTTGATTTCAAAAGCATTCAAAATAGTCATAATTCTCTTTAAGAAAATAAAAGATTTTCCCTTTTGAATATGATCCTTCAAAAACAATAACGATCCATTGAATTGGTTTTAAAATACATTTGGAAAAAAATTAATTCCTTCAAGATCGTTTAATAAATTATAGAGAATATCACATATTCAAAAATCAGTCATTGAATAAACAAACATATGTTTCCTTCACATGATGAAAAAAATACCAAATGTAGGGTTTATAATGTAAAATTGAGTATAAGAGTAGGGTTGATATACCATAAATTTATTTACTCAAATTATGGGTTCCATACCTATGTAGTGTTGTTAATCCATACTTTCTTTTTTTAAAAATGTAAAGTTCCATCCAAAACTAGGTTATATGATCCATACATGCTATTTCAAATGTAGGGCTGATTCCTTACATTATGCATGCATGTGTTGGTTATAAATAGTTTTTCCAAAATATGCTAAAACACAATCTTAATACTTTAAAAAATATTCCTCATAGATTTAGGACTTCAAATATTATTCTAGAATAAAATATTTTGGAAAATAATAATAGGCTGAAATTCACATATTGTAAAGTAATTACTAAAAAAATGTGGATGTTTTGAAAACTAAATACCAAAACTAATTTATTGAAATTATTGAATCAACACATAATCAACAATCTCACTATTTTTAGTATTATAAAACCTATGACATAAATATGTAAAATATTTTCATAATAAAATTCTTCATATTTTTCTCATTATTATAATTCTTTTATAAATGAAACTTCGCTTCAATTTATATAGAGTAATAATTCACCCCATATAATTTTTTTTATAAAACTTCTCCCCTGTGAAGATAATCGTGTAAATGAGAGACTATAAACATCCACCTTTTTCAAGGTTATAACATTAATACTATAAAACATTAGGCTATAAAAATAAAACAGATAAACATCTCCCCTTTTTTGACATCAAAAATGATAAAAGTTGTAAGATTAACTCCCATAATGTTTATGCTTTCATAAATATGTAAATATTAAAACAAGGAAATTATGATATTTAATAAATAAAACAGTTATTTTCTAAAAACTCCCCTTAAATAATGACATATATAATTATAATATTTTTACATATGTAAAACTAAAAATTATTACATACATTAATGAAATAATTTGTGATATAATTAGAAAATAATTTCATGCTTAAGAAAGAATAATAAAAACTAAAAAGAATTTTTTAATTAACACATAACACTATTTTCGCTAAATAATATATTAAAAATAGTATATATATCATTATCAGAAAATAAAATTTAATGTTTTAAGATGAAGTATACAATTCATCTAAAAAATTCAAGCTCGATACTTTATATCTTAAAGATACGAAATCTCTTGAAATTTCCTCTATATTATTTTTAAAAAATATTATTTTTTTACAGGAAAAACTGTTCCATTAGGAAAAAATTCATCTAATCAAGATAAATCTTTGTAAAAAGTTCCATTTTCATAATTCTTTTCCAAAATAAAATTTATATTTTAAACACTTCAAAGTCTACTTTTGAGATCATGTAGTCCTTTACATTCTATTATTTTTTTTATCAAATCAAAAACATTTATATAGATGCTTTTTTAAAATCTTTACATGGCCTTCTAAATTCATCTAAATTGGCATGACGCTTTACTTTTTATTCATATAATTTTATAAATATCAATAAAAGCCTTTTATAAGTCATATTATATGAAGAAACTTCATGTTCATCATCATAATGAACATCCTTAATTATTTCAGAATACATTTCATGTAAATCTTTAACATACAAAACCTATTATTCTTCTTACAAATTAAATTGATTGCCTTTTTTACTTTTGTAAGAATTATTTTCCTCTAAACCTATAGAACATGATAATTTTAAAATTTGTACTTACAATATTCCAAAATATTTTTAACAGGGTTTTTCATAGGAATAAGTCAGAAAAATAAGTTTATTTTAAGAAGAGGATGATATGTTCTTTTCTAACATACTGCATACAATGTTTCATATTTCATTTATAAAAAACACAAAATAGATATTACAGATTTAAAATTATAAGAAGACATGTTTTCATAAGATTTATGTTCATGTTTCATAAACAAATTAAATACAATAAATAAATATTCAGAAATATGTTATTAGAAATATATACTTTTCATAATTTAAACTTATAAATTATTTTCCAGAAAAATGAATCAAGGTTTAGAGATATTTAATCTTCTTTGAAAATTAGATTATTATTTATCATGAGGAATTATGATGTGTTTTTATAATATTTCTAAAGTTATATTTCTCCATTGATATAAAATAGTTAATGAACTAGAAGCATAAAAATATAATAATTAAAAAACATCGAGTATCAGTAATTTAAGTACGGAATAAATTTTTGGATATCGAAATAATTTAGAGTTGTTCACCATTTTTATAGAGACTTTCACATAACTGTAAATCACCACATAATGATTTTTCAAAATATAATAGTGTTATAATCATTCAAAACATAAAATGAAGCTTCTCTTTGGTACCCATATTCTTTTGGATCTAGTAGGATAAGAAATTAAATTTCTATGAAAACAAGCTTCTTTATTTTGAGTAGAAATTATAATATTCATGTTAAACTACTATTTTGATCTAAAATAATATTTACAACTTGTAATTTTAGGTTTTCATAAATCAAAATCATTTACCTAATTAACATTAATAATCTAGGAAAAACATTTAACAGTAGACATGTTCTTATTATTTAGACCCGGAACAAAATAGTTATTTTATATGTTTGGTCAATCATTGTTGCTTCCTATTCCATGATTTCCTTTCTGAATATTTTTTTCCCTATGATTTTATATAGAAAATTTGATCCTCTAATTATAATTCCAAATTATTGTATTAAAACATCAACATTATCAATTACATCTTTAATCATATTTTCATGTAGATCACAAGAATTTTTAGAATCATTTTCATTTAAATCAATAGACAATTTTGATAAATTTTCTTTAACTAATTAAACAGTATAAACTTATTTTATAGAATATTAATGATCATTCATTAATGATTAATATTTATCTTATCTAATAATGATATATTTATTTAATACATCATAATATAATTTTCCACAATGATAATTTAGATATTAAGAGGAATGTACCTCATGATCAGTATGAGTCGTAACACATTTTATTTGCCTTTTAGGATCAGCCACATAATCTATAGATGATTCATTGTGTTTACCAGATGTATTACAACATGTATAATTTGAAATTTTTATTCCATTTCAATTGAAATAATCGTTCCTTTGTTCTTTGAGTAAAGGACAATTAATCATTATATGAACTTTTTCCATGCACGAACATCACATATTTTTTCTAGTCTATTTATTCTTTGTTCTGTAAATTTTTTCAATATTGCCAACAATATTTTCTAATTCATTGTCCAAATTAAGATGACATGAATCATATTATTAATCCACTGTAGTTTTCATAGAATCATCTTCATATTTTATATGACATTTATCTTCAATCTGCATCTCAACTTTATAAATCACTAGTATTCTAATTTATTCGCTCATGAATAACTTTTTCATGGTTCTATAACATCATGTAGATTTAAATATTTCATTAAACTTTTAGAGTATTACTCTATGTAATTTTAATGCTTCATCTAATTGTTAAATTTTATCTCCCAATGAAACAATATTATTGACAATTTCTATTAGTTTTCTATTTATTTGAGTGATAGTTTCATCCTCAATCATTATAAATGTAAAAAATGGTTGTTTCACTATAGTGTACCTTAATTGTTTCATATTTTCCATTCCATCATAGTCAACAAAAATTTTCATCCACATATCATATGCAGTAGGAAATTAAGATAGTTCATTGAAACATAATTCCCTAAATCCCGCACAAATGAATTCTTGTCTTTTGAATTGAGATCATATTCTATTTTGTGAATATTATCCAAAACATCAAACTCCTATATGGGAATCTCATAAATCTTTACATCATTTTAATAAACTGTTATTTAATTTTTTTTAAATAAATGAATATATGGGATTTCCAGCATCAATACTTTTCCCCATTAAAATAATAAAAATTGATTATTAACATAAATTCTCTGGAATCAATCATTTCAATATGTCTTCATCTAAAAATTTAAGTCATTATTGTTAGAGAAAGTAAAATTCTTCTAATACTATTTAATATCAGATAAGAAAAAGCATTTATCATGAATAAAACATATCAATTTAGAATTTCCTTTGATTCCAATTTTGTAGGATGGGGTTCTAATAACAAAGATAGATACAAAAGAGGGGGTGAATTGTGCACATAAAAAATTGAGGATTTATGAACACATCTCTTCTCAAGCAATGAACCTTTCATTCTCTAAAAAATGGCTGAATTTTAGAAATAAATAAAAGAAATTAATATAGAGATATATTTTGGTTGTGGGTAAAAATATCCCTTAGTCCACTCCACCAATGCTCAACTCCATTATCTATTGGATTTCAGTAGCATGTCATCTTTTCCCTGACCATTAAATACACAACTAAGTACAAGCTATTGAAACTGTACAAAAAAATTTAGAAATCCTTATGGTTCATTTATTGGTAACCATAAATCCATATCTTAGAGAAAGATGCTGAAACATAACCACAACAAAGTATGAGTTGTTGAAACTCAAATAAATTAGATGAATTTGATTTGATTGAAGGTGCATGTTGAACATCACTGTTTTTAGACACAAATGTCAGATGAATTGAGATATTAAATTTAGAATACCAGAAAATATATCTCTAATATTTCATATTCTTTCTTCAAATGGTAAAAAAGAAAACACCAGATAGATTTCTCAAAATTTATGTCTTCAAAGTGTATCTCTAACAATTTCTTCATCATTCTTAAAAAATAAGTTTCAACACATAAATTTTAGTAGCAAGGATAGAAATATATGTAGTAGTGAGTCGATAGATCATAACATGTATGTCTTTAAAGAGTAACTCTGAATGAGAATACACAAAAAATTTATTTCTATATATCTCTTGCTTATATTATATTAATATATGTATATATATGCATATGTGTGTGTGTTATTATGAAGAAGGTCTTGATATTTATACATCATGTTTAGCTAAACCAGGTCAATCCAGCTCCGGAAATAATGCATAATAAATCCTGATTTTTCTAATTCAAAAAAATATAAAATGATTCATAATATCCTATAATAATTGAAATGATTAACTCCATTGAATATATTCCTTTAAAACAATCATAATGAGACTATGAATCAATCATAAAATAACTTTGAAAAATCTTTACATCATTCAATATTGTTGCATAAATCTCAGAAAATATCATGGATTAAAAACTCTATCATTTAATATTCATACGTATGGTTCCTTCACATGACGAAAACATACCAAATGAAGGGTTGAAAAAATATGGTTTATTACAAAATTATGGTTGATGTACCATAAATTTATATCCACCAACATTGGTTTCCGTACATATGTAGGGTTTTTTGATCAATACTTTCCATTTTATAAAATGTATGGTTTCATCCAAAAGTATGGTATAGTATCCATACATGCTATTTCAAATTTGGGGTTGATTCCTTACATTATACATGCACATTTAGGGTATGAAAAGTGTTTCTAGAATATGCTGAAACACATTCCGAATAATTTAATGAATATTACATGTGCACCAATGACTTTGGTTATGGTTACAGAAAAAAATTTCTAATGAATAATATTTTTTTGAAATTCAATTATTGTAAATTCATTTGTAGAAACAATGTTTATGTCTATGAACGTCACAATCAGAATGAAATTATAAGAATAATTTAATTAACCCATTCTCAATAATTAACATCTCCACCATGTCATGTGTACCCCCAAATAGACCATTTCCATGATAGATATAAATAGAATGAGTCACAACCTACACCCTATAAATCAGTTGAGTCAGACAATAAGAAACATAGGATGACCATCAGAAAGAAACTTCCAAAAACTAAAGCTACTGCTATTCAAAACCCAAATGTCTAAAAACCCACATGATGCATCCCAAAAACACAACCACAAACACCATTAGAAGATCCAAATAAGGATAGAGATTGGTAAATGGTCTCCACACCAATTACAAATGCTCAAAATGGGGTAACAAAACAAGAATTCACCCAAAATTAATACATAATCAATGGGAAAATTAACTGAAAAATAAAAAGGAATGTTCAGGAACCAATGAATAACTGACTCCTACTACCTTAGTGATAACACTATCTAGTGATCATTGTTATGAAGGCAACATCCATTCTAATTACCCAAAAACCGACCCAAATATCAATAATTCACATATCAATATGAAAATATCCTTGAAACAATCATAAAATAATAGATCACTAGAGAATCCAATGGAAAGAATCAGAATCAACCAGGAATGATCATATGGCCAAAAACCTAAATGTATCACACAAGTCATTATCTATTAACTCAATCCATATGAACTCAATATTTGAAACATAAAAATGAATTCCACAAAAATGAATTTCACTAAAACACACCCATTTTTTATGAAATAAAAATACTTCTTTGATAATGACATTTTTTAGCCTCAAGCCCTTTTTATAAAA
The DNA here is from genome assembly GCA_963277665.1 of Viscum album. Classification (NCBI taxonomy): domain Eukaryota; kingdom Viridiplantae; phylum Streptophyta; class Magnoliopsida; order Santalales; family Viscaceae; genus Viscum; species Viscum album. The sequence continues at coordinate 16,589,219 of OY728167.1, read as the reverse complement.
CACCTTATCCTTATTCCTCAAGAAAAAAGGGATGAGTCCCTACCACTTTTCTATAAACCTGAAAACATCAAAAGATGGTATTTTGTTAAAACCATGTAAAAGACCCCCTTGTCATTAAAAAAGAATACCCAAATATTAAATTCAAATATAGAAAAAAGAATTATCAATTACGCATTCCAAATATTTTATAAAATCCAATTTTAAATTTAATAAAAGAATACTACCCCAATAGTTACCACTATAGTACATTGACTAAAAAACTAAAAGATTACCAACAGAAAAATGTAGCATCAGTGACAGAAAACATGATATTTAAAACAGGAATGATGACAAGAATCCCCAAAAACATATTATAAAGGATATAAATGATTCATAGGAAACATATTAGGACACAAGAGGGTCTCAAACACACCTATATTATTTAGGAAATAAATCAATGTTCCAAAAATGACTTTGTCAAAATACTTGAAATACAAATCCAATTATCAATTGTATGATGTGAAACTCCAAACCATTAATTTTAATATCAATCTCTTGAAATATTTTTTAAGACATAATACATGGAAATTTTTATAAAATAATTTTTTTGAAAATATCAAGAGCTAGTATGTTTCTATATAAAAATTTAAACAATCTCAAAACCCCTTCTTTTTATAACACATTGTATTCCAATGAGTGTTAATAAATTTTAAAAAACACATTATTTTTTAAAAACCAATTTTCCAACACATCCCAAAATAGATGAAATTTTAATTCACTACATTAATCACCACAAAAACCCTTTGGAAGTTGGAAAACAAAAATTCCCACTTAATTTTATGTCCCATATGGGGTCAAACCCCATTAAAAATTTTGAATTAAAATTTTATCAAACTATTATCAATTATCCCAACACTTCATTTCATTCCCCTTTTGAAATGAAATTTTAAAACCATTTTTTCCAAGATAAAAACAACCATGAGAACAATTAATATCCAAAATACCCGTCAAACATGATTGAATATTAGAATTAATTAATTTTATACCTACCGAAAGCTCAGTGGAATGATTAAACACCTATAACAAATTCAATAAAAATATCAGTCAGATGTCATCTCCTATGGTAAAGAGTGCCCAAAAAACCGAAGGTCTCCTCTGGATCCATTTGGAGTCTTTATGGTGTCATGAATATAAAATTTGAAATCTCAAAAATTAATGAAACCATAAAAGGATAACTCCATGTCGCAACATCATATCTTCCATAAATATCATTATTTGAAGATATATAAAAACTAACATGATTCATGATCCTAACAATAGAGGCATCTCACACAAAAAAATTTGTTTCATAACTAAGTTAAAAAATTAAACAACCCATTTCATTAAAATAATTTGAAATAAAATTTACAAACATCATTGAGAATCAATTTTTGAAAGTGAACCATTTTTCATAAACCCCATTATAAAAAACTCAAACAATTATCATGAACCACCCATTTCAAGAATAATTTGAACCAATGTTTAACCCACACCTATATAAAAACGTAACCATTAAATTCCATAAAAAAATAAAAATCACGATTATTTCAATAAAAATTCTGATTATTCTTAAAATTGGAAATAAATTAAATATTCCATTTCCATTTTAAGATTCCACAAAATATATGAAAAATTAATACAATTTTACCTTATAATAAAATTTTCAAAAAACTTTTTTTTATATAATCCAACTCTATGAAAATTCATTCATAATATAATTTTCACTACATCCCCTAAAAGAATTAAAATTCATAAAAGAAAATACACTTTTTGAAAATAAACACGGTTTCAACCAATATTTTTTCTTTAGATCAATTTTTTATAATAAAATAGAATCTGAATTTTATTAAAAAAACAAAGCATCATTCCCAAACCACCTCAATTTTTTTTTCAAAACCAAAACAACTCATGGAATTCCTCTATTCTATTCTGAAAACTATTTTTCATTTCAGAATGAAAATACCCCAAGGGAAAAAAACCAAGCACACCAACTCACATAAAAAATAATACCCAATTAAATCAAAAATAATTCTATACAACTACTAATAAATATCACATGTTTGATAACACACTAATGTTATACTCTATTTGAATCCAATTTGAGGGCATGGAAAGGAACCAATTTCCAAAGGAAAATTTTCAGTTTTTCTAATTTGGACTTACGGATTAGTAAATAATCCCCCAATAGTGTAAAATGAACTATCATAGATGCATATCCATTTTAAAGAATCACCGCATAGTTTATCAGGCCATACGAGCTGACCATAAAAAATTTATTCACCACATCTCCCATATCAAATCAGTACAACCCCCGAAATCACTAACATAATCTATGTGGATCATAAAATTATTAAAATCTATCAAAATTCATCAAAAAGATATAAATCTTAACTCTATATCGAGGCTTATGAACAGTATACCCATGGAATCATGAGTTTATGTGTGACTGAATGTTGGTCGTGGCCTTTCCCATACACTTTACCTCAGTCATGATGATGATCCTAGTAAACATATTTCCTGGAATCACCTCAAATAAAAACACAATTAACTTTAATAAAATTTTGTATCAAACCATCCCATGTCAACCTACCTTATGACCCGAACTAACATGCCACGAGGACTGATTCACATACAAAATCACCACAAGATTTATATATAAACGAATGAATAAAAAATCACTATATTGGAACAGTTTCCCCCAACTGTAACTACCATGACCCATCCATGAATTGGATGGTTGTTTCATCCAAAAAATATGGTTCAACTTGAATGATGATACAAAAAAGAAAATGCAGTAATTAACCAATGTATAAATCATAGTAAAAAAAATAAAAATATGTAAAATAAATATGCATGATATCCAATGGTCATAATATTAAAAATATCAATAATAGTTCATGGAAATACAAAGTCCAATAAACGAAATCCCTCCCATAAAAAAATTATCCTCATGAGGAAAACCCCTTAAACATCATATATTCCAATGTTACCATCCCCAGGCTGTGGTAATCAATAGGATCAATCAAAATTTATAGTTCCCTTTCCCATACACGTGTCTTAAAAAACAATGTCCTCATAAACCCAATGTCATATGAATGGTGTTTCAGATAATTACCAATAGGATTCCACCATGAATCTTTATAAATATTTTTAACATGAAAACCAATAAATCTAATTTGAAACGTGATTTCTAAATCATGTTCCAATTTAAAGAATTATTACCTCTAAACATTTTCTCATTTTCAATCCATTAGTATCTTTTGAAAACAATAATCTTTCTCAAATAATGGTAAAACAATATCAACGAGAGAGAAAACCCCTACAATATAAACATGATCAATGCAACCAAAAAAGGCATAGACATGTTCAAAAATATAACTCCATCATATAAAAAATATATGAAAATTGGAATTAGTATAAACATAATAAACATCACATACAATAAAATGGGTATTAAACATAAAATATTGGGAATTACATCATAGAACAACAAAATATGGATAAGGAGGGCCTTAGTACATCGTATAAAAAAACCAAACATGGTGCCAATGTTTTTTATATGGAATATAAAACCAACCAGGAATATGTAATTTTTATAACAGTCTCTAAACTTAAGATACTATTTTCACATAGTATAAAATAAGGGTTTCTAGTCAGATAAGGATGCATTACTATATTGAATGATATATCAGTATTTCATATGCCTATCTCCAATGATCTTCCTCATTCACATGGACAACATATTATATAGTCTCTTGGTATTCCTTCAAAAAAGCTATCTCCTTCCTGTAGAAAAAATTATTGAATCTCCCTTAGTATTCATCCAAATTTATCTCTAATTACTCTTGAAAATAGACTATATCTAGTCCTTGAAATTAGACAAGGTAACAATGCCTAGGTCACTTTACACACACACATGATCTCATATATTCAACTCCTTTCGAAACACACTAAACATACACATGTTGCAATATAAAAAACCCCTTTAAATTATCAATTCAATCAACCAAAATTGAAATTTTAAAAGAACACCTTCCCTAAGGTAAAGCATTCCCTTTGAAATATCCTACCATCTTCATGGAAAACCCCATTATGTTCAGTCCACATTAAAATTCTCTTAAATCCAAAATAAGTTTCAATTATAAGAATCATTTAAAACTCAATTTCCTTTTCTAGTTATCCCCAAAATATTATATTCTTTGAAAATAATGAAAACCCAATTTGAAAATACATTCAATACACGATTTTACTATTTAAACAATCACATGGATTGAATTAAAGGCCAATACCTTTAAAAACACACAATAAATCATCAAATTTCCCACTGTAACCATGTACTACTCTAAACATGGATAAAGAATAAATTTATAGTAAATTTAAATAACCATAAATAAATGAAAATAATAATAAATTTATACCAATGGAAATACGGTTATATAGAGACACCTACATCAAAATCAATTCCAAATATTTTTATTTCAATGAAAACCACTAGATTATTATTGGAAAGTCCCTCGCATGCTTAATCCACAAAGAAACAAACCAAATACCGATTAATAACCTTATATTTATTAAAATATCCATATAGGTTTTTCACGTCCCATTAAAATGGAAGAAAACTGGAGAGTATGGCGGAAATCATGAAGAAAATAGATTAATCCAGCCAAAATACCCATTAATCCAGAATAAATCAACCAAGGATGAAAGAGGTGGATATCCTAATCCAATGGAGATAGTTTTACTCAATGGTAGAAATAAAATTGGCCAATTTGAGTTATCTCTAGCATGGTAAAAAATCTCATCTCTAAAACTGATAACGACATGGTTAACTCACATGGTTTGGATGAATTGTAATGCCCCGCCCCCAGAATCCCAGATTCAGTGCATTATTACATAACATTGGAATGATCACAAAAGATAAATTCTTGAAAGACCGATTAGTTTAGTAGCCTTGGAAGTACTAGATACATTTATGAGGTTTACATTACATCATAAAATGGAAAACTACAACAACATTTTTTACATAGACAACAATGAGATCCAATAGACAATCCCTACAGGTTAGTCATAATATACTTCTTCGCATCCTGGAAAAAATAAAACATTGAAAGGGGTGAGCTCAGATTCTCAGTAAATATAACAATATAGCAGAAACTTTCCTAAATAAGCATAAACATTTAAGGAAATGTATAAAACAAAAACAAAAGCCTTTTCAACATAAAATTCATCATAATATGGCAAATATAAATCAAAATAATGTTATTTACTTACTCACATAGATATTATACTAGTTGAATAATCACATATAATATCAATAGCCACATTCATAATGAAGGAATGCATAATGTCAGACAAAATAACCACATAGTCAAGGCCTTGTGCCAAGAATACAAATATGATTTTCTCAATTCCTTGTGCCAAGACACTAGTTTGTCTAATGAGACCTACTGATGCCTCGAGGAGCTAGAGTGGTCTCCACCCATCACTTACTAAGTCCAATTCATTCCTCATATGAAAAGGATTAAACATAACATAAGGATTCGTATTGAAACTGGCATACGAAATGTCAATACTTTATCCTTAAACCATGAATGGTATGAAATAACACATCCACAATCAACCATATCACAAAACCTTCAATAAAATATGGTTGTTTTGTATCATAACAAATCAACTTCAAAAGTCACGTAATTATAAAAGAAACCATTTATATTTGAAAATATTATTATAATATTGTAAGGTAATCTTTGACATTGTTATAACTGTGTAAAATAGTCTCACTGTCCGTATAAGATAAAAAATACATTCTTACCTTAATTTTGTCGAAAATGTTATAAAGGACCTTATTTGGAAAACGACTGAAATATTCCTCTATAAAAAACTTATAAAAACTCAAACAAGGATATAAATGACTTTAACCCATAGTCTATAAAATAGTAAGAATTTTTTGAAATATTTTTTAAGAAATATAGTCGTGGATGATAAATTGGTCCCATTATATACTTACATAAAATCAACCTCGAATAATAAAGAGATTGTGAAATTTACCCTTAACTAGTACTTTTCCTTGGTTGAGGGTAGATTAACCTCCTTTATAATGGTGAAATAATTGTTATTAAATTATACAAGAATCATATACATTAATATGATATCATATATGATTTTTTAAAATTACATTGTTAATAATATCTTAGTATTATCGTTGTTTCGGGTGTTAACTGGTTCATTTTACTTTATATGATTTGTTACGTAAGTAATGTTTATTATGGATAGGATGTATCTTATTCATATTTATAATGATACTAAGTCTTTAAACATTATTTTTAACCATATATTGAAAATTAGTCTTGAATGGATACGATGGGGAATGAATCTCAACACGTTTGTGGAGACGGTAATCCGTGTGTATGCACGAGTGACAATATCATTATTTTGATATTAAAATACACTACTGGAAAAATAACCTATACCAACGGTTTGTAACCATTATTATAGGCCTCAGAACCATTGGTATAGCCTATGCCAATGGTTTGGAGAACCATGGCCAAGTAAGCCATGAGGATAGGCCTATACCAACGGTTTTCAAAACCATTGGTATAAGTAATATGAAAAATCTATACCAACGGTTCTATAAAACCGTTGGTATATGTATTTTAAAAAAGAATCATTCGATGGGTTTTGATCCCAGTACCTGCAGTTTGTTATTTAATGACCTAACCACAAACCAAACTTGACTTTTATGTACATAATTTCATTAATATATATATGTATTATCATAATTTGTTTAAATTTTGATTTATTTAATTTTCTCAGTAAGAAGATTCCATAAAAATACATGTAACTCTACCAACGGATCCCGGAACCATTGGTATAGACCTATACCAACCGTTTGATAACCGTTGGTATAGGTTCTTTGATTTTGGAACCTATACCAACGGTTTTGGACAAACCGTTGGTATGGGGGGGACCTATACCAACTGTTTGGCCAAACCGTTGGTATAGTGTCTCTATAATGGACCTATACCAACGGTTGGCCAAACCATTGGTATAGGTCCCCCCTATACCAAGGTTTTTTCTAAAAACATTGGTATAGGTCCATATATGTGACCTATACCAATGGTTTTGGCCAAATATTTTGTATAGGTCCAAATTAGTGACTTATACCAACGGTTTGGCCAAAACCATTGGTCTAGGTCATATTTCCATTTTTGATAATATATAATTGGATGTTATATAATATATAAAGAATCATTATAATTTTATAATTATTATTTACATCAATTACACATCATTATTATACCCATCCAAATAATAATTTATTGAATAACAATTACACGATGACGTGGAGATGGTAAGTTGTACGTATGCACTTATGTGACATGTCATTAAAAGGATGGATAAAATAATTAATATGGTTTTGCCATATTTATAATAACGTCAATGTATATAGAAGATACTGTATTTATTATTTTAGAATGGAAACAACAAAGAAAGAAGAAGTCGAAGAAGAAAGTAACTTGAAAGAGGTGATGAAATATTTACCTCTTCTTCGAGTTCTTCCTTTTGATTTGATTAAAAGGCCTCATTAAGTTGGATTTATAACTAAAGTAATGACTCTAGGATTAAGGGAGGATAGTTGAGAGGGTATTTGGGTGGGGGATGGCTGAGCCAAAAGGCTTTGAAGGTGTGAATTTGAGGGAAGGTGGAGTTCACTTTTATAAGAGGGGTGATGGTCACCTTAGGAAAAACATAAAATATTATTTTATAAAAAACTAATTTTGGGTTTCTAATTTTTCCAAAATGAATTATTTATATTATAATGTAGGTATATGTATAAAAAAACTCAAAAAAATACGTTTTAGATATGTTTGGGTGACCATATTAACTTTATCTTTTATATATAACTCTTAGTTAAATAGTTTGACATTTACCATGTCTCTTTTTATTTTTATATTATATGGTTAATAAAATTTCTATTAACTTCAAAACTAACCCCAAGTGGTTCTTTAATGATACAACTATCATTATATAAGTCATTTTTTCCAACCTTAGTTTTTTAAAAATATTATATAAATTAATAATATAATATTTGTTTTAAAAACTCCTTTATTCCAAATGTGACACTATTTAATAATGGGTTTTTGTTAAAGTCCTAAAAACTTTATTAGTTCTAAATAAATTAATTTAATCAATCCTAAAATGTCATATTAACCTATAAAATTCTTTTATATAATCAAAACATTCAAATTATATTTATTGTAACATTTATAATACCATTTATTCAATTCATTCATTGATAAGGAAAATATTTCATCATCATTGTGTCATAAATAAATTTAATTATCAAATGTATAAAAATTATAAATAAAATACCATTATGTATGAAATAATTTTATATTTCTTATTAATATTTATATTTGAAAATATAATATATATAGTCCTATGTAAAAATTGTTTTACAAAACGATATATGCTTTTGTCATTTTTGTATTTACTTTAACTTAATTAATATAAAGTGCCATTATCACTTACAAATCGCTCCATGGGGTCCCAAAATTGACACAAGGATGCCCATGGTCGGACATGTATCATAAAATAGGGTTTTTAAACATGTTACGGTAATTTAATAGTATTATAATATTTTTTTACCCTTATTTACCATATTTACACTTTAACGATGGTAAATAAAATATTTACCGAAATAATTATTCAAAATTTCTAAAAATAAAAGTTACCTATTTACACAATTTGTACCTCCTGATTCTAAATATGGAACCCATTTTTCTAAATTCAAAACACAGATGTGGGAGAAATTAATTTAAAATCAATTCCTATTGTCAAAACAAAAAGCGTGTTTTTAAAAAATAACTATCAAAAGATTGACACTTTCTTATGTTCGGTTTAAATCTAAAATTATGTCCAATGACTAAAATTGGATTAAATGGTAAAAATATAATCTAATTATACTTAAAAAACAATCAATAGTATAATTTATCACTATAAATTATTTTTAATAAAAATGTTTTTTTAATTAAGATTTATTATTTTTCACTATTCCTAAAAAATTTAATGTTTTCAGAAAAATACCAAAAAATCAATCTAAGATAATTTTGATACCTTGAATCCAAAAATGAAATCCATTTTGAATGATAAAATTTATAAAATTTCAAAAAGTGGTTATTACTATTCATAACGGCTAGTTTGATTGGTTGTGGTGTGTCAGAACTCGAAGTTGCGTACAACACATGCTATTTTATTATTCAAAGATAAGTGTACCATAGAAGCTTGGGGTGTTACATGAATGATTACAAAAATCATTTTCCCACCATGCAGGATCTATTATCTCCCAAAAATCAGTTTCATATGGTTACTGATAGAGCTGACATGGTTAGGCATGTCATGCTCTAACCATGTGAAGTCTTGTTATCCACAAAACAAACATCTCACACGGTATGGCACATGGATAGAAAGTGTGAGAACTACTAGTTCGATGGGGTCTGTTTTCCACAAAAACCAAATTTGTGACACCTCACACCTAAGATATCCATGAATGAATATACTGATAGAATTCATAGTACGAAATATACTTATAAACTCTGTAGTATTTTTCTTAAATAGTGGACATAAATATTGTTATTTCAGACAATGATATATCATTTTTCCTTATATATACAGCTATAGGTAAATAATGGAGTTCTGTCAAAATGATTCCTCAAATATGATATTCCTCAGAAGTATGTCCTTAAAACATCCCCTAGTAATCTTCATCCATAGAACAATTACGTAAATAATATCCATGGAAAATTGATTTCATTATAAATTAATAATTTTAATTTATTATATAATCATTAATTGGTCACACACCAAAAAAATATTCAATGTTTGATATAAAAAACTTTATTCATGAACTCAATTCATGTCAAGATATATGGTTGATAACTACTCAATTTTATTTTATTCATTGGCTAAATCTTGAGAAAAATATTTATAGGATATCGAAATGACTTTTTATTTTACCAAATTTCATCTCTGAAGGGTATTTGATATATAAAGTTCATTGCTATAAAAATAAAAAATCTCACTATTTCTTCTAATTTCCGGATTCTTTACAAATTATGTAATATAAGTACTTGTCATCATTAAAAACAAAAAGTGAAAACCCAATATACCTCATCCATCAAATTTAACACCATAACATATAGTTTCTATCATTCTTCCAGTATGCCATTCTAATAACAATAACTAACTATCCATACTTCATCAAACCCCACCTAGATTCATTTCTCTCATATACTATAGAGAGAGGTATTTATACTCATCAATGTACCATATTCGCAAATGAAAAGAAAAATAAATCATTTTTAGCTTATTATCCACAATTAATATTATCCATGTTTAGGAACAAAAATATTATAATTATTTTAAATAAAAATTAATCTCAATATTTTTAGGGAATAATAAAACAAAACAACCAAATAAATGGAATTTATAAATGTAGGAAATATAATTGGACCTTTTAATCCCATCCTGAACAAGATTTTATAATTGTGTACCCATACAAAATATGAAGAGGTAATAAAAACAATATTCAAACATTTAGATTTTTAATTGAGAATGTAACTGATATGAGATTCAATGAAACATTAATTATTCCAGTATTATCTTGTTAGATTTTCACTATTCAATAGGAAATAGGCAACTCATTCCAAAGAGAAAACAAAATAAATGATCTCTATATAATAAAGAATCCTCATTACTATTGTAATAAATTCTCTTATTCTTGTATATTTTAAAACCAATCCTTATAAAGATACTCACCAAACAAAATCCATAACTACTTGTTTGAATAATTCTTCATAATAGGGGAAACTCACACTAACTCCATTTTTTGAATCAATACATTGAATCCCAATTACTAAAACATCAATAAAATATATGAGGTAAAAAATAATATAATAATTATCCAAGATTTTTAAAATATAAATTGTTATTTATTTTTTGTGTTGAATATTTTAATATTATTGAAAATATCATACAACTATGCAATGGTAAAATTAACCACATAACATTTTTAGAATAATTTTGGTGAATAGCGAAAAATAGAAGATTATTTAACATTCATAATTATAAATATAGTGGAAAATTATAAATAAATATGACTACTATAATTTCGCGTAGTTGCAAATGAAACCTTCAAAACGACAAATTTCCCATTGAAAAGAGTCCACAGAAAACACCTATTCACAAATGAGGTTGAATTTTTTAACAAATAGTATCTATTTGTGAGGAATTTATAAATCCCTAGAAAATATTTTTGGGGAGATTTCCCTCCACCTAGCACAAAAAACAGTCACGATGGGAATTGGAGACAGATTTAATAATACGTCACAAATTCCCATTTAGTAGATTGTATTTGCGATGGGAATTGAATTCCATCTTAAATAAGTTTCAATGAAAATAGTTGTTACATCGAAATTAATTCTATTGCTATTATCCCGTCGCAAAAAGTATCAAGTTTTAACAGGTTTTGGTGCTCCTTTCTTCTTCCTCCACTTTTCTTCCTTCCATCCCTCTCTGAAATGCAGTGGAATCCTACCAACCTCCTCACTTTGTACAGCCCCATAAAGTCTTATTTCTTCAAATTTTTGGGTGATTTCACACCAAACTCCAAGGTATGACCTCTCCTTTTCTCCTTCATAAGTTTTTTTCCTTGTTTCATTACAGTGATAAATTGGCAAAACCTAGGTTTAAAATTTTACCCTATATTGATGATTTATTTGAAATGTATTTTTAGTATAAAATTATTATTTATGATTTTAGTGTTTTGATTACACACACATTGTTTTAATTTTATTTATAGAATTTTAAAAAATGTTTTATATTTCAATTGTATATATATTTTTGGGTTTTTAGGGTTGATGAAACATTAATATTTTTTTATTATCTGAAATATGATTATTACTAAAATATACTTGAAGATTCTATTTGATTTCAAACATATTAGTTTCTTTAACAAAAAGATTTATTTTAACTTCTTTCATATTTTAGGGTTGCTGGAAATTATTTATAATTTCATTCATTCTTTGTTGCTTATTCTTTTTTTGGATTTATTATTCCTTTAATTTTTTTCTGGGTTCCAAATTTTTTATTTTTCACACGTGTATGTATGTCTAAATAGTTTTTATGTTATTTTGTTTCATAGGAACATAATAATAATATTATTGTGTGTAGAATATTTTTTTATAATTATATATGTGCACACATAATAGTTTTTTACAATAATATTTGTTTATAATAATATTTGTTTATAATAATTTTTTGCATATTCATGTATGCATGTATGTATAAATATTTGTATGCCTAATTATTATTGAATTAATTTTAAAAATGATGATAAAATTTATTTAATGAAAATTTTTAATATAATGTAATTTATAAGGATTTTGTTTTATAATAAAATTTAAAAAAATTCATCATTGAAAAATAATGAAAATTTAAAATATATAATATTTTGTAAAAACATATTTAATAAAAATTAAGATAATTTTTTGTAATAGTTTTTAAAGGTCTATTACAAATATAAAGAATTATTATAAACTCGTAAAAAAATATTAATTATTAAAGAGGTAGTATGAATATAAATGATTAGTAAAAATCAATAAATAATTTATAATCTGTAATAATTGATGAGTCTTTTTATCAATAAATTCTAAATATTTTTTATAAATATAAAATTATAATAATATGTAAAAAACATAATAAAATGTAAAAAAGTTCATAAATTCATAATAATTCATATGAAATGTTGTATTAACTAAAATAATTAGTATTAGTATTTTGTATAAATGTTGTAAAAACACCCGAATCACACAACTATTATATTACATATAGGGAAAAATTTATTAATTAAAAAATTATTAATTCTAAATAATTATGAATTCAAATTAATTATTAATTAAAAAATTTATACTCAATTATATTTATAAATTATTTTTATAAATTATTAATTCAAGGTAATAAAATTATATATATGTCTGTCTATATAGATTTTATATTTGTATATATGTTTAAATATGAGTTATAATATATTTGATATATTTAGAATAATTAAAAAATTGTGATATATATCATAATTATTAAAATTATAATAATAATTTAAATAAATTAAGAATAATCATTACATAATTTATAATAATTTAGATAATTTATCGAATAATAATAATAATAATAATTATATAATAAAATTGTAATAATAAAATTGCAATAATAATTTGATAAATTCGGATTTATATAAATATATATATCATGAAATAATTTATAATAATTTAAATAATGAATAATAATCATTAAACAATAATAATTAAATAATTTATAATAATTACCAATAATCATTACATAATAAATAATATTCATTGCACAATTTCTAATTAATTGAGATATATATATAGTAATTATTGATTAATTAATAATCATTTCATATAAATTTTTAATTAATTAAAATGATTATATTTGTGACAACTTCTTCTATGATTTTCTATTTGCGAGGGACACCCATCGCAACAAGTCATTTGTGACGATACTCCATCTCAAATGAACCATCACAATGATAAGAAATTCATGTTTTCTATTAATAATTATAAGAAGTGGTTCAAATATTTTTGTGCAATTATGGTTATTTTTATTCCCCCTATAGAACCCTTCAAATACTGTGGATACCATCTTTCTTTGGATAAAAGAAATGTAGCATGAATGGAGCTTCAAGGGGAATCCAGGACCCTATGACTTTGGGGCTGTTTTCATGAACACTAATGGAGGTGTCAGGGGATGTATTTTTGCTATGTCTAGTACTACTATGACTCATGACATGGAAATTCATGGATTGATAAATACGATTGAAATGGGGGGACGACATTTTGGTGAAATTAATGGTTTCAATGTGACATGAACATTATTTTGAAATCTATCATACATTGGACTATTAATATATCTTGATTATTGACAATATATTGTTGAAATGAATGGAGAGTCTCTAATCTATGAACTACTTCCTCACTCATGGACATCAAGAATCCAAATAACTAACTAATATACTTCTAGACAATGTGGTGATAACTAATGATTTCATCTAGAATGATTTCCAATAAAAATAATTTTTTATTGTAACGTACTTATGGAAAAATTACATTATATTGGACTGTGTAACATTGTTTTTTCTTAATAAAAGATGATTTCCCCCCTCAACAAGCTCAAAATTTCCATAGAAACACAATATAACCTCTATGATATTAAAGAAAATGGAACAAAATCTTTAAACAACACACAATAAAAAAAATAATAATAAATCCCCAACGTCCATAAAAAATATTTCTCTTATCCATTATTGTCATATATATATCAACCCTTAATAAAAAACCTTCACCTAATTAATTGACTTTGTTGAACTGGAGAGAATAATTTGTTCCTTACCATTAACTCATTAATGAAAATGCATTACTTATTTTATTAAGTAGTTATTCTATTATTTTTTTTACTACTACAAAAAGATGAGAATGCGACATTATGATAACCCATTTCTCTCTAAAAATAAAATCAAATCCATCTTTACAAATATGAATAGGGTGAAGGACCCCGGAACACCCTGAGAGGGGATGGGTGAATCAGGGTGACCACTTTTTCTTTTAATGTGATGGATCTTGTTCCCACGTTGGTAGGAACTTGTTGAACCTGTATGAAGATTATGATCAGAAAGAAAACATTCACAAGCACATAGAAGACACAACCATTTTTACATGGTTCACCACTAAGGGCTACGTCCAAGGAGCATACGCCGACAGGTTGTCGGTCGTACCAAAATCCACTATGCTTCACTAGCTGTAGATTACAAAAGTTCGGGTACAGTCGCTCTGTCCCAGGCTCACTGCCTTTACAAAGGTTCAGGGGTAGCTCACTGCTTCCCTCGGGTCACTCCCGTTGACTCCCCCTGGCTCACTGCCGTTGGTGAAGTCCCAGTCAGTTTATAGACGTGAAGGTCTCTTCTTCATTTGCATAAGAGTGCATCCTTTGTTGTATGTAGATGCTCTATTGAAGTCTGATTCTCACCAGAAGAAGAATATCACTTTTCCTCGAATGTACCGAGTAGTCTGTCGGCTTTCGTGCAGCTCCAAACGCGCCGGTGGGCATCAGCAAAACCAGGCGCGCTTCTCCAAGACAGTCGCGCAAGTCCCACTACGGCGCGCAAGTCCAAACTGGCGTGCAAGTGTCATCAACACACATGCGCGACTCTTCCTTCCCCAACTACAAACTTGCGCGGTCCACTTCCTTTCTCTTCCAAACCACCTTGGGCGCACAGCCAAAAAACGGCGGGCAAGCTCTACTTGCGTGACAAAACTACCACCTGCGCGACTCAACCACCTACGCGATGAGAGCTCGAACAATCTCTCGGCCTTGAACTTCGTGATAAATGAGGAGGGGTGGTCCAGTATTTATAGGAAAACTGGACCCCCTGCGCGGCGGTGCGCAAGTCCCTCGACGGCGCGCAAGTATTGTCTTCAATAAACTCTGTCGCGCAACTCACTTGCGCGACCCAACCAACACTTGCGCGACCTTCTTTCCTTAGCCAAATTTTGATGTTCTGATCCTCAAAAACATATGGCGCGCAAGTCTTTTATCTTCCAAGAGCACGGCGCGCAAGTACCTTTTCCAAAAACACTTTACTTTATTGGCCGATTTTTAGGCCCAAAAATTTGGCAAACACTGGGAAACAGCGCCACCTTCACTATTGTTTTCGGCTTGAACGGTATGATCGCTTTGTTGGTACACACCCTGAACTTCCACTGAGGATTGACAACAAACACAAACCATACACCAAAAACATGCTTTGAAGAACCTGGTTCCAACAATCTCCCCCTTTGGGTTTGTTGGCAATCAGAATAAATTCAATAGATCTCCAACCATGAGCAAATCCAAATCGCAAGAATCAAATCAGCCAACACTCTAAGTCTACGTTAGCAATGCTCAGTGTAGAAAACAAGAGAGGAAGCTTGAATTGGGTCTTAGTGTTTTGAAATTCTCCATGACGCCCGATGTTATCCTTATTAAACTTCTCATCACAATCATACACTTCTCATCACAGAAGAATTTCTTGCCTTGAATTTATTCCTTTCTCCCCCATTGACAATAAAACCAAAGACCGAAAAGTTTGTTCAACGTTCAGCTCAACCCATAATCCACCTGGATAGTATCTCCCCCATAAACCTGCATCACAGCCATAAGCAGATAAAAACAGTTAAAACAACCGGGGAGAGGGGACTTCCGGAGCCTCCTTATGCAGTAGGAGGTGGTCAAACACCGAGGTTCAACCGATACTTCTCGAACACAGCCGCGGACAATGGCTTGGTTAGGATATCAGCCACTTGCTCATTAGTTCCAACATGATCCATTTTAATCACGCCTTGTTCAACCTTTTCTTTGATAAAATGACACCGTATTTCAATATGTTTTGTACGAGAATGTTGAACCGGATTCTTCGTAAGATCAATTGCACTTTTGTTATCACAATAAATCACCATTGGTTGCTGCACCTTATCACCAATATCTGTTAGCTGCTGCTTTATCCAAAGAAGTTGAGTGCATGCTTTTGTGGCGGAGATATATTCAGCTTCAGCAGTACTAAGAGAAGTACTTTCTTGTTTCTTGCTCAACCAGCCAACACATTTCTGCCCAATATAGAAAGCTCCACCACTAGTGGACTTTCTATCTATGACATCACCAGCCCAGTCAGCATCAGAAAATGCTGATAATTCACTGTCCCTGCCTGCAGAAAAAAATATCCCAAAGTTATGTGTACCTTGAATGTACCTCATGATTCTTTTTATTGCTGCCATATGTTCCACCTTTGGATTACTCTGAAAGCAGGCCGCAAGGCATGTTGCAAAGAAAATATCTGGCCTTGTCGCTGTCAGGTACAGTAGGCTACCAATGATCCTCCTGTACATGGTGGGATCAACAGAGTTCCCATCCTCATGCTTTCCAAGTTTAGTTCCAACTACAATCGGAGTTGACATTGGTTTGGAGTCTTGCATATTGAACTTCTTCAGCAGCTCTCTTGCATATTTTTCCTGAGAAATGAATGTGTATTCCTTCTTTTGAATCACTTTCAGCCCCAAGAAATATGTGAGCTCCCCAATCATAGACATTTCAAATTCTGATTTCATGTGGTTGGCAAATTCATCCACTGATTTCTTCCTACTGCCACCAAATATGATATCATCAACGTAGACAAGAACCATGAATTGATCTTTTGGAGAATTCTTCACATAGAGATTGTGATCAACTCCTCCTCTTTTGAATTACAACTTCTTGAGATATGAATCTAGTCGTGAGTACCACGCCCGTGGTGCCTGCTTCAAACCATATAGAGCTTTCTTTAGTTTGCAGACCTTTGTTTCATCGGTACCCAAGACAAAGCCCACTGGTTGTTCAATGTAGACTTCTTCTTCGAGTACACCATTCAAGAATGTTGTCTTGACATCCATTTGATATACTTTATATCCTCTTTGGAGTTCCATGGAAAGGAAAGCCTGATTGACTCCAGTATAGCAACTGAAGCAAAGGTTTCTTCAACATCAATGCTTTCAATCTGAGAGTATCCTTTACATACCAATCATGCCTTGTTTCTGATGACACTTCCATGATCATCAAACTTATTTTTGAAGATCGATTTGGTACCAATCACATTGTGACCTTCGGGTCTATGGACAAGATCCCATGTCTGATTCTTGTCAATCTGATCTAATTCATCATTCATGGCTTTCACCCAAGATATATCTTTTGCAGCTTCTTCGAATGAGGATGGCTCTACAACTGATAGAAATGCAGATTGCGTGGTATTCCTCATCCTTCTTGTTGTAGTGGGTGCACTCCTGTCCCCAATTATGTTGGATGGATCAATCTCAGCTCTTCGATTTCTCCTGCGAGGTTCAGTAGTATTCTCTTCAGCCATAGTTTCTGCTTCAGATTCTTCTTCTGAGTCAACATCATGATGTGACTGCTGAGTGCTTTGAACAACTTCATCTATTTTTGCACTTTTATTTTCTTCACATTCACATTCTTCCTGACTTTCTATCACATCATCATATGACGTCCTTGAGGCATTTGTGGTTTTCTCTTCAATTATCTTAACATCACTGCTTTCCACAATTCTTTCCAAACGCTTGTTGAAACATTTGTAGGCTTTGCTGTTCATTGAGTAACCAAGGAAAATTCCTTCATCTGCATTGTCGCCATATTTCCCTTGATTTCCTTCTTTGTTCCTGATGAAGCATTTACTTCCAAAGACACGAAAGTATTTTAGAGACGGCTTCCGTCCATGCCACAATTCATATGGTGTCTTCGTCTCACCCATATAATGTCCTGTTCGATTCTGAATGTACACTGCAGCTTGAACAGCCTCTTTCCAGTAATGTCGTGGAATACGACTCTCAATCAGCATAGTTCGTGCCATGTTGTTCACCTGTCGATTCCTACGTTCAACAACTCCATTTTGTTGTGGAGTTCTCACAGCAGCTACCTCATGCTGTATCCCATGCTTCTCTAGATAATTCTCAAATTCAATGGACGTGTATTCTCCTCCATTGTCAGATCGCAACACTTTGATTGTTCGTCCAGTATCATTCTCGGCGATTCGCCGATATGTTTTCATGCAGTCAAGGACTTGTCTTTTCCTGTGAATGACCATCACACATGCCATTCTACTGTAATCATCAATGAAAAGGACAAAGTACCTTTCTCCATGTGTTCCTGCAACATTTATTGGACCACAAACATCTGTATGAATCAGATCAAGAAGGTGAGATGCCCTTTTCTTCATTGGCCGATATGAACTGCAGACCAGCTTCCCACGAATACAAGCATCACACGATTTTTCACGCTCACGCTTCAGGTTGGGAATGTCCATGACAATTCTCAATTTTGATATTTTCTCCATGTCTTGTTGATTGATGTGTCCCAATCTCCGATTCCACAGATTGTTTTCTTCTTCAACAGTCATGTAACATACATTTTCTTCACTATCAACCTGATACAAGTTTCCTTCTGTTCTGCATCCCTTCATGAGAGAATTGCCAGTTTTTCCCTTGATAGTGCAGCCTTTCTGATTAAAAGTAACAACAAGTCCTGAGTCACAGAGTTGACTCACGCTGAGGAGATTATGACGTAGGCCATCTACGTAAAGGACTTCAGTCTTCATTAGTTCTCCATTAGCTAATTTGGTACTTCCACTCCCTTTGATTTTTAGAGCCCCGTCATTACCAAATCTTACTGTACCATCAACATTCATTATGATATTTGTTAGTAGGCCGACATTACCTGTCATATGAGATGAACAGCCACTATCTAGAATCCAGGTACTATTGTTCTTTGTAGCTTTGAGGGCTACCTCTGCAAGGTTTGATTTCTCAATCTTCCTCCTTTCCTTTCTTGAGACATTAGATTGAGTATATAGAACTGATGGCCTTTCAACTATCTCTTCCGAAAACCCAGGTTCTTCATAGTCAAAGTCTTCTTTAAGAGGTGAGAACCTGTTTGAAAGAGCAACATTGTCTAGCTGACAAGACTTGACATGTCTGGAACTTCTGTATGAGGTGTCAATGTCCCTTCTCTGCCTGCAATTAATGGCCTTATGACCAAAGTTAGAACAATGAAAACAATATCCATAGAAATTATTTCTTCTATAAGAATTAGGATATGAAATTGTTCTCCTTTGTTGAGCATCTATATCTTCTCCATTCAGATAGCTTCTTACCTCTTCACAATAAGACATGGTATGGCCCAGATAGCCACAGAACTGACACTTCATGAGAATAAATGTCTTCTCACTTGAATTTCTACTTATAGCTTCTTCCTTGGGAGAATGGTAAGACTGTCTGCCATTTTTGAAAGTTTGAGGATAATTTTCAGGTATCCTTTTAGTTTGGATTGAGGGTTCCTTTTTCAGCACTCTAGGTAACATTTCAACATGTTCAACTTTCATCTTATCTTTCTTTTGGATCTTTGCACTTCCAGCAGTTGATGACTCATCCTCGCAGCCAATTCCACTCTTTCCCATGCAAGCGGGTCTTTGATCACTCAAGATTTTTCCAACCCCATCTGAACCACACTTGGCTCTTGCTAGTAATTCTGCATCTGAGAATCGTCCAAACTGTATTTTCTTCCTTGATTCTTTTGGAACTGATTCAGTCTCCAGTTTACTCCTTAGAGTAACTACTTCCTCCTCAAGACCCTCAGCAGTCTTGGATTTTTCATCCAGTCTGGATGTGAGGTCATTGATGACCTTTGCCTGCACTTCAATTCTCAGCTTCAGATCTACTACATCATCATTGCTTTCGATTATTTTAGATTGTACCTTCACAAATTCTCCCAGTCGTTCAATTTCAGCTTCAAGTTGATCAACATATTCAGTTGATTCTTCTACAATTGATTTCCACTTATTGCAGCTCTTACATTTAATCTTAAGCTTACTAACTGCTTCCTTAAGTTGCATCTCAGGATCTACACAAGTTCTCAGTTTTTTTTCTCCTTCTGTATCTTCTGGCTTTTCAACAGTGGCCATCATAGAAGCATGGTTCCCAGTTTTGAATTCTGGTTCTTCTTCACCACAGAATTCATTATCATCTTCTTCCTCTTCACAGACAAAACTCTTCCTTTGAATTTTCTTACCAGATTTGATATCTCCCTTTTTGAAGAACCTTCTCTGAGGCTTCTTGAAGTTTTCATCCCCATTATCTTCATCATTGATCATTTTTAAACACTGAGACGCAATGTGCCCAACTTTTCCACAACGGAAACACGCGAGAGGTAACTTCCCTTTGAATTTCCCTTTCCCCTTCTGAAACTTCTTTGCAATGAGAGAAATAATTTCTTTTTCTTCGTCATCTTCACCGCTACTATCCTTTGATATTTTCAGTTTATCCATGGCCTTGAATGCCATTTCCTTGCTCACCCAAGTCGCAGCATCTTCAGGTTTGACTCTCATTTCATATGCTACCAAACTGCTCAGTAGATCATCTAAAGAAAGTTTGGAAAGATCTCTTTCCTCAAGGGCCGACACCTTCGCATTATAAAGAGGTGGAAGTCTTCTCAATATTTTCTTTACAATATCAATGTCTTTGATTTCTTCTCCTAGACCCCGAATAGCTCCAACCCCTTCGGTAATTCGATTGAAGAAAGAGTCTGCATGCTCGTCTGGATGCATCTTCAGATCATCAAACCGATTGTGCAGCACTTGTAGTTTCGCCTCCTTCACTTTGCTATCACCTTCATAAATATTCTCAAGTTTATCCCACATGGATTTTGCTGAGGTGCAATTCATCACCTTTAGGTAGATCTGATCAGAAAGGGCTGTAGTGATTGCATTCTGTGCTTTAGCATCTGCATCAAGAAGTTTCCTGTCTATTTCAGTCATAGCAAGGCCTGTTGGATCGGTGACTTGTATTCCTTGCATAGTAGAAAAAAGAACTTCCATTCCAAGAGATCTTAGATGAGATCTCATTATGTTCTTCCAAATCTGGAAATTGCTTCCATCGAAGTGAGGGACTCCCCTGACATTGATCGCGTTTTCCATGACAAAGAAGGTCAGATTCAACACCAGCAACCTTTACGCTCTGATACCACTTGAAGGACCCCGGAACACCCTAAGAGGGGAGGGGTGAATCAGGGTGACCACTTTTTCTTTTAATGTGATGGATCTTGTTCCCACGTTGGTAGGAACATGTTGAACCTGTATGAAGATTATGATCAGAAAGAAAACATTCACAAGCACAGAGAAGACACAGCCATTTTTACTTGGTTCACCACTAAGGGCTACGTCCAAGGAGCATACGCCGACAGGTTGTCGGTTGTACCAAAATCCACTATGATTCACTAGCTGTAGATTACAAAAGTTTGGGTACAGTCGCTCTCTCCCAGGCTCACTGCCTTTACAAAGGTTCAGGGGTAGCTCACTGCTTCCCTCGGGTCACTCCCGTTGACTCCCCCTGGCTTACTGCCGTTGGTGAAGTACCACTCAGTTTATAGACGTGAAGGTCTCTTCTTCATTTGCATAAGAGTGCATCCTTTGTTGTATGTAGATGCTCTATTGAAGTCCGATTCTCACAAGAAGAGGAATATCACTTTTCCTCGAATGTACCGAGTAGTCTCTCGGCTTTTGTGCAGCTCAAAACGCGCCGGTGGGCTTCAGCAAAACCAGGAACGCTTCTCCAAGACAGTCGCGCAAGTCCCACTACGGTGCGCAAGTCCAAACTGTCGCGCAAGTGTCATCAACACACATGCACGACTCTTCCTTCCCCAACTACAAACTTGCGTGGTCCACTTCCTTTCTCTTCCAAACCACCTTTGGCGCACAGCCAAAAACCGGCGCGCAAGCTCTACTTGCGCGACAAAACTACCACCTGCGCGACTCAACCACCTGCGCGACGAGAGCTCGAACAATCTCTCGGCCTTGAACTTCGTGAGAAATGAGGAGGGGTGGTCCAGTATTTATAGGCAAACTGGACCCCCTACGCGGCGGCGCGCAAGTCCCTCGACGGCGCGCAAGTCTTGTCTTCAATAAACTCTGTCGCGCAACTCACTTGTGCGACCCAACCAACACTTGCGCGACCTTCTTTCCTTAGCCAAATTTTGATGTTCTGATCCTCAAAAACATATGGCGCGCATGTCTTTTATCCTCCAAGAGCACGGCGCGCAAGTACCTTTGCCAAAAACACTTTACTTTATTGTCCAATTTTTAGGCCCAAAAATTTGGCAAACACTGGGAAACAACGCCACCTTCACTACTGTTTTCGTCTTGAATGGTATGATCGCTTTGTTGGTACACACCCTGAACTTCCACTGAGGATTGACAACAAACACAAACCATACACCAAAACATGCTTTGAAGAACCTGGTTCCAACATAGGGTTCATCTCCTAATGGTGAAAAAAGATAATATAAGATGTAATTCATGAATATGAGCATAATTTACTCTAATAATAATATAATAATAGTGAAACTCACCAATGACCTCATCTATAAAAAACCCACTTAGTAAAAATAGTTGAATTCACTTATTATTTAATCTATCTTCTATAATAAACCATAATCCACCTTTGAATAGTTTTTAATATTGGAAATACAAACCCCATGAGAGGAATCTTTGTACAGTTTTCTGGAGTGATTTCATTTCTCCTGTTGACATGGGTGGCATGGGGATTAAGAATTATAAGCACTTTAATGAATCTTTCATTAAAAAGTTTACTTGGTCACTTTTGACATTCAGTGATTGTTCTCTAGAGTTTCTATGTAATAGATTTGAAGCCAAGCTGTTAAATGGGTATTCTATTTACATCCTTTCCTTGATATGGCCATCAATTAAGCATGCTTATTTCAACCTCTCACAATCCTCTAAATGAGAGGTTTTTCGAAACTCCTCTTTGAACTGCTGGAGGACTGTTTAATTATCATGTGCCATTGCTGAGGATACTATGATTCCTTATGCCTTGAAGGATCTTTCTATTATTTAATTTCACAATAATATATTGGATGAGGGATTTCTTTTTGATCCTCTAAAAATTTAGTTGGGATTTTATCATTATTCTGTGATGGAAACTGTGATTTGGTTGCCCAGTCTTACTAGAACCTTCAGCACTAAGGAGGATTATAGATTCATGTTTGTTGATCCTTTGTTAGTTCCTTCTTGGATGATTATGTTCCATTTTTCTGTTAATATGATGTCTCAATATTTGATTATGTGGATGATTTGTAAGGGTATTCTACCTTTGAAACAGATGATACAACAAGCTGGATTTTCTCTTACACCTGTTTTCTTTTGTTGTCTTGCTGCAGATGAAACTGTTGATCATTTATTTATGTATTTTTTTTCTTCATCTAGTTTATTGGATTATTTTCAGGGTGTCTTTAGATGCCATCTAAATTTTTAGAGTTTTGAATAGTTTATGGATTCTACTTACCAAGCTGATTATAGCTCTCAGGTGAAACCGCTGCTCCTCTCTGCAGTCTCAACATTGGTTACTTTTATCTGGAGAGACTATAATGCTCTTTTGTTTGAGAACATAATTACACCGATTTCCGTTGGTATTTGGGAGCTTTATATTGGTGTTCTTTCTATTATGAGGACTTGAATTGGAGTCATGAGTAATGATGTTTCAGATCTGGTTATATTGCAAACTTTGGGTGTTTCTGGAAGACGTAAAAAGATGATTATGATTAAGCATATCTGGTGGATCCCTCTAATCTCTCAGTGTCTGAAAGTTAATGTGGATAGAGTGGATTCAGGTGCACTGGGGCCTTCAAGATATGGTGGTGTTTTTCGCACTTTTAGGGGCTCGTTTAAAGGCGGTTTCTACTACCTTTTAAGAAATGGCTTGGCAATTGAGGCTGGATTATGGTCTATGATTAAGGCTATATGGTATGATTCTTTTCATGGTTGGATGACCTTATGGATGGAGTTTGACTCAACTTTGGTAGTTTATATTCTTAGAAATCATTCAATAAATTTCCCTTGGAGGATGCTTTCTTCCCGGGATGACTGTCTCAAACTTGTGGAGAAGATTTGTTTGGTTGTCACCCATGTTTATAGAGCAGAAAATCAGGTTGCTGATTCTTTTCCCAAGCGTGCGATAGAGGAGGTTTTCTCTTAATGGTCCTTCATTACATGAACCTTCAGTTGTGGTTTGGTTGATGCTTATGTGCATGGTGATGTGTACACCTGACTTTGTTGACCCCATGTTTATCCTCTTTGATGTCTTTACTTTTTTATTAATAAAATTTTTCTAGGAGTGGGCTTGCCTGGTCCTGAGTCTTCTAATTATTCTAAAATTAAATCCTGATGAAATTGATAATAAAACACTATCCAATTAAAATATTACTCAATTAAATATAAATTTTTTATTATAAATATATCAATCCATTCCATATACTAAACTAGTATCTAAGGTCACTAATAATTTTTATTTCACTACAGGAGGAAAAAAATAAATACCCATTTTATCGAACAACTGTTTAGTAGTTAAATTTTGAACATGACATCGAATCATTGATAAAACATATTAATTGATGTGATAAAGTACTATAAACAATGAATTGATATTTGTAAAAATTTTCATATGAATTCACTATTAAATTGTTGTCCATACTTCTTATTTCACCTATGGTTCTATCTTTTGACGATAGTCTGATGGTTTCAAAATATATAATCCAAATTAATTTATCATACTCAATATAAGGATAAGTAATATAAAACATAATACATCCCTTATTCACCCCTATGTGAATTATTTAACAAAAATAACACATGGAATAATCATTACCGACAAGATACTATCTGATGCATGTTCATGTGCCAGGAATTATACCTTATATGAAGTGAACTATTCCAAAATGTGGGATGAAAATTTTACCATATTATGTTCATAAGAAAGAATCAATCACCACGTCATTAGTAAGTTTCCTTGGACTAATTTTTATCCTAAGTTTTCATGTCTCACTCTATTTCCAACCTAACATACTCCTCACATATTACTACTTCAAATTATATCCTAAAATAAATATATGATAGAAATCTTGCTTAACTCACTCTAATTGAAAACCCACTAAGGATTGATGATGGGAATAAGAAAACAAGCATAATACAGCTGTTAATAAGTTAGGGGTTTTTAATATGTGTTGATTTTATAACTCTTTATAATGGAGTCAATTATTATAATATGTAGTGTAAGATATAAAAATGAAAGTCAAAAAAATATTCAATAAAAATAACCATGATTAATAAATATTATGACAATACCTAGGTCATTTGATATCTTAAATGAAAATAAAATCACATGGGAAAAAAACCATAAACAGCAATACAAAAATATAATAAACCTCATATATAACTTTGTATTATAATGATAACATGTCTAGAAAACCTCTTATGAACACTTTATTGATCTAAAAAACCCAACTAAAACTTCCCCTATGTTTATTATAGATGTATATAAAATTATCAAAAGAAGTGAGCCGATTTATATGATTATACAACACATATTCCTCCTATGAAGCTCTTAATTGTGCCAAAGTGAATATATCATACATATGAATCCATGTATAGAATCTAAAACATGATACCCATCATAATATCAAAATAATGATGTTATACACACGAAAATCATGTTACTGGATAAAAAAGAATTATATATATATATATTCATCTAATATTAATATAATAATATTGGTTGTGAAAAACCAACTACCACTGACCTATTTGTTACTTATCATAACAACTCACATCAATTATATCTATAGACATTATAAACATTTCCATATCTATATGACGACAATAATAACTATCATAGCTATATTTATA